>CAJQUW010011122.1:300000-527937 GCA_907163375.1 Prostheceraeus crozeri
TGCTTTTTCAATAGTTTAAGAAAGTATGACCAACCAGGTGGAACATAGCCCTGACGGCGCTTTCTACGTGTCGCATACTGAATCAAGTCTTCATAACGTGAAGCATCAATCACTTTATTTTCATCTGTAATGATTTCTCCTCTATCATTTACATTGAGATGGGGCTCAATACTATTGAAAAGAGATATGGCATGTGCGCGAGATGCTAAAGGTGTAGCAGTCGATACAGAGTCACGCATCTTATTCTTCAAGTTTTTCAATTCCTCAACAGTTTCCGATTGTAATAATACAGCACGATGTGGATCTTTGATGTGAACATTTTGCTGATAATCTATTTCTTTCCTATACATTTGATTTGCAAGAGGTTGCTTTACTTGCTGCATGGCAGTCAATTGTACATATTCATCCTGAGGAATAACATCATGCGAGAATAAGAACTCATAGTTTGTAGATAATCATGGGAGTTTTCAAAATAGCACTTCGAAATCTAAATTCTTCCGGACACTCTTGCGTAAAGTCAATGAATAAGTAACCGTATGGTTTTTCAGTAGCTGCTTGAAAAATTTCAATTAAGGCTTTTGATCCTCTGGGTGCAACTTGTCGCGCTAAAATTAATTTCAAATTTAATTTTATCTCGCGGATTCTTGAAAATAGCATAATAGTGTGTATTTCAGGTTTCGTGTACGAGCTTTCTTTTCCATCAGGAAACAAATTTTGTGTAATATAGATGAATAAGCACCTTTATGGTGTGCTTGCGCGGAGAACATATCTGTAACATCTTTTGAATTCTTACTTTCTTTTAATTAAATCATCCAATACAACAACATCATTAGACTGAAGTTTATCCACTGGAATAATTCCTTCATGTCGAATAAAGTTGCGACTTTGCAATTCCTGAAACAGCGACGGTTGATAAATACCATAACACCAAATCACTCGATTGATAGGTTCCTTAAACAACTCCCTTCTTTTATCCAATAAATTCAGCGTGAATACAGTTTTACCTGCATGAGATGGACCTGATACAGTCAGAACTTTATCACATTGAAGTCTGAAATCCTTTTTATTACTTTGAGACTCAACATTTGCATAATTAACGCTTAGAGCCAAAGATATTTCCCAATAGGTTGCCCCACGGCAGGAGCTATCATTGGAAGTATTGCTGAAAGGAAACCGCCCTTTTGTGTTAGAGTTTTCCTCTTTCTTTGAAGGGTTGACTTTAGGATTGGAGATGAAACGCAATTTCGTAGCATATCGCTTAAGTAACTTTCGTTGTTTTGGCGCTAATTTCTTCGTCCTCAACTTCCTCACATGAGAAATAATTTCACAAATGAATTTATCGTTAGCATGTCGTATAGCATTGTATCGCTGATTTGCTTTCATTCGTCGGAGAGCTTGAATGGCTGAAGAAAAATTTTGACTTTTACGTTTCGCCATTTTACGTTTCGCCATTTTCCGTGTTAGTCTTTGCTAAAACCTATCTTTACCACATTTGCATAGGTACTATCTATTGCGACATAAGTGACACTCGAAATGAGCAATATCACAGTGGTTACAATGGCAAAGTTGAATGCAATTACGTATGAAACAGCGTTGACAAAAAGCATGCTTACATCTCTTGAAGATGCGCTTTTCATTTCCATCCTTTCGCTTACATACATCGCAACACATAGTTTCACCGTTACTGATGTCTATAGCAAGTCTTTTTGAAGATATGAATTTGCTAGCCTTTTCTAAATAATAGACGCATGTACAGAAGGAATATACTTCGAGAGTGAGCAGACATAGCTCGAAAACCAGTTGTGCTACAATCAAGTACCACTGCATTTTCAATTTTTCTTTATGGAAAGTTGAATGTGAATATCTGAAATCGCTTCAATCACTAGACTGCTACCATGATGGTTAAATGCGTTTAAGACGTTCAGCAATTTTTATCATATGTCTTCTTAAAAAATTCTTCGGGTGATCTACCACTTCCATTGAATAAGAAGCAAAATGGAAAGAGCGACTTTCCACCTCTTCCTTTCCAAAATGACTAAACTTAATTTTCGCAACTAATCGCGCCATGATAATGCTATCAGAGAAGGTATTCATTAACTCTAGAAATAGAGTGCTAGCATCATCAACCACTGCTTCGATGTCGGTCTCATCTTTATGAAATTTTATCACATAATCTTGAACAGCTCCTTTTAAACTTTGCCTATGAAAACGTAATGTTCCGCAGTCGTTTGAGAAAGACATGATCGCCCTTTATCTATCCCATCCATTGCATGAAAACAACAACTCTTCTCATAGTAACATTTATTGAATAACGGTAACAAGCATGCATTATAAATCAATGGTTTGAAAGAGATAAAATAGATACAGCTGATAACTATCATACAGCGAGCAATGATAACGATACAGGACTTTGGCAGTGTTGAGGTAAGGAGAAAGAAACATTGGTTATGAACGTAGCTACTACAACGAACAGACAAAATAGGAACACACAAATCCTTAAAACGTTTCGTGACTTCATGATAGTGTTGATTCACTCTACTATCCCAAGGTGGGAGCAAAATATCATCAATGATTAGATTGGGAAATACTTTCCTCTCCTTACCAGGATTATTACAAAAGATGCGTATAACATTGAAAGCAGCTAACCATCGTTTAAAGTCAATAAGAAGAGCACTTTCACAAGAAAAGCCATAGTCTTGCAAAAAAATTTCAGATTAAGTCCATGAATGTGTTTTCTCGCCCATTGATCAACATTGGGATCGCAGTTGGCATGTTGATGATAGACACTAACAATCTGATATGTCCAATTGTTCATAGCAATAGCACTGAGCTCCTGTACAGGTTCACCCTCACAATCCATAAAAATGATGATAGAAGCCTAAAACGGAAATTTACACATCTAAGGAAACGTTCTATAAAATATTACAAAATGAAGAATTACATCGATGCTTTTCACGACAAAATACACAAATGATATGATGGCAACGAAGAAGTAAAATGTATCTAATAAGACCACGTCTACGACACTCAAAGCACATAAGCGAATTGTCATAGGGTAGAGTTAGGAAAGGACTAGCAATTCTCCTTCTTTGATTTGCGTTTTGATGTAGCATTCTTCTCCGACTTGCGCTTCATACCACTGCTGTTAAGGATTTGATCAATTATGTCGTCCACGTTGGGTGCTTTCGGAATATATAGGATGGATTCCATATGCATGGAGAGAGAGGCTATTTTATTATCCTTGTGTCGACCATAATATAGCCCATTCACTTTGAAAAGGATATCCCAAGTACCTTCTCCGAGCTCATCACATCTGATGGGTATTGAATGATCTCCATCCTTCTTATAGTAAGTACACCAATGTGATACCGGTAGGCAAATGTGATTACCATCCCAAATCTTTCTATAGGGAGTATCCTTGTCATCTCTAGCCTTCCACTCTTGAGCAAGAGGAGTAGGAATGTCCATATTTAATGTCACGTACTCCTCAATACTATCAAGTTGGTGGCGAATGTACGGACTCACGTGGATCAGTATGTAGTCCCCATACTGATTGTGCATTATCTTGACATCCGTGGAAGGGAGCATTCCCGTTTGGAGTACTACGCTATGATCATCATAACGCAAGGCTTGTTTAAATTTACGCTGTAGCGGTGTAGGATTATGTACCTTGGATGTTTCTTCCACTGGCCTCAGTTGTAGATGATCTGACCGTAGCGAACCTTGTAACGTTTGACCGCCATTTTGTCCTACTAGTGCAGTAGATGGAGTAGATGCCTGAAAATGAAAAAAGATTGTATTAAGTTTACGTTCAAGGGAGGAGAGGGAGGGAAGTAGCGACTTACCATTTTAGTTGGATAATAGAACAGGGAACTAGGGAGAGAGAAAATGTGCGTCCGTCACTCGTGTGATTCAACGATGGAATGATTCTCGCTGTGGAAGGCTCGCTATTTATAAAGAAATGCTTGATTCTCATTGGATGATGATCCTCATTGGACAATAACATCAAGTTGATTCCAAATCTGGCATCCGTTTACCAATCGATACTTCGTTTTGAAGCTACAGCCCAAAACGTCCCAAATTCTAACTCTGTCGTTTTTCACCAATGTCCCAAAATCTTAAATGGCGTCTCACATCTAAACGAAGGCAGATACGAACAAGCCGATTCTTTCACTGAATTTGTCTCACTCTTAGCTTTCAAACGAGCTATCGCACGACAAAATCCGTCCACTGGAAGCCAAAATCGAAGCAAGCTGTCCAGGGGGGGACGTCAGCCGAAAATTTTTTCTCTCCGATTGCCTTGAAACTCACCCTACCGATGCAGAATTTCACGCTGAATCCGAATCTGACCTCCGTTTTCTCATCCGGACCACTCCTTCCAACTCGAAACAAACCCATTTTACAACCCAACATTCAGCAGATTGCACCAAAAACATCACACACTATAGCCTCAAGACTAATCCTGGCGGTCGCCCACGTCAACCTAGACGGTCGCCCACGTCAACCAGGCGGTCGGACCAACTCACCCGAGTCTCACACTCTGTCGTTGCAGGGGGGGGGGACGTCAGCGAACATGTTGTGAACGTGGACCCACCTGGCCGGCACACCACGACAGACCACAACCTCTGTCGTTCCAGAGGGGGGGGGACGTCAGCGAACATGTTGTGAACGTGGACCCACCTGGCCGGCACACCACGACAGACCACAACCTCTCTCGTTCCAGAGGGGGGGGGCTCAGACACGAAGCACCACGGCGGCCGACCACGACACTCTGCCGTGCCAGAGGGGGGGGGGGACGCAGCGATGGCGGCCATCTTGCGCGGTCCAGAAGTGGAGTTTTGCTTACTACTTGAAATCTAAATGAGAATAGATCTTAGTTTTTCCTGAGTTGTGTATTATTATTTGATGATTCTCATGACTAGCCTCATTTTTTCATATATATATATATATATATATTTATTTATCAAATCTCAACAGATGTAGGCCTAACCACCACGAGACATGTTTCGGCCTGTTGGGCCTCATCAGTCGTGGGTAGGTTTGAACCAGTGACGTTGGAGCTAGAGGACGTGCAAGCATACCCTCTAACCACAAGGCCACCGGACCATCTGTTGAGAGCGTGAATTAGCCAGGAAGGCACTGCTTTAACGCAGGCACGTGGAGGGCGGACTGCATTCTGCAATCACTTAATACCGCATCCGAGATTGAGGCGCTTCACGCAGGCGCTACTCATTACATGTTTAGACAAGTAATCTGGCAATTGATAAATTTATCAAATCTCAACAGATGTAACCACCACGAGACATGTTTCGGCCTTTTGGGCCTCATCAGTCGTGGGTAGGTTTGAACCAGCGACGTTGGAGCTAGAGGACGTGCAAGCATATATATATATATATATATATATATATATATATATATATATATATATGTATATAGTATATAATAAAATAAGAAGACCAGAGGTTTCCAAATTAAATGTATTCCCCGACTAGTTCCATAAGCTACCGCTGACTTCTCAAGGGGACTGGGGAATGAAATGAAGGAGGATACATAGTAATTAAACATGTACTAAAATCATACACAAAATTCAAAATCGATGAGAGGCATTGAGTGTCGGTTGATATCTTTGGACTAAAGATATCAACCGACACTATATTCAATATTTCATTCATATATATTTCATAATATATACATATATTATATATATATATACATATATATATATATATATATATATATATATATATATATATATATATATATATATATATATATATATATATATATATATATATATGGATATATGGAGTATATGGAAAAATATAAAAAAGCCCAAAATTTACGCCAACATGCTTCACCACTTCAGTGGCTTTTCAAGGCGTTTAGTGAACACGATAATCGACCAATATCAATTTACATTTGCTTTGATTCCGTTTTTGTATATATGTTGAGATTTGATAAATATATATATATATAATTAATTAATTAATTCCAAAATTGTTAGGAGGAAAAAACCATCAATTTCGGTACTCCGAGTTTCATGTATTCAATACCACAATCATCAGCCGAATGAATTTCACAACGGAAAATTGCATATACTGTATATATGCAAAATTACTGTTAATGATAAATGAATTGACTGCACACTTGATATATATATACATATATATTTGAAAATCAATTTTATAAGCAGTCCACTGGCTTAGCCATGGGTAATTTGTCTCCAATTTTGGCGATTATCTATATGTTTGATGTTGAAACAACCATTTTTCAAAATTTTCCTTCGAACTTCAGATTTTGGAAACGTTATATTGATGATATTTTCATTGTTTCAGTATATCCTCTAGATGACATACTCTCTCCTGTTAATCAGTCAATGCACACATTGTTTTTTCTTTAGAAAATTCCATAAACAATCAATAAGTTTTCTAGACACCACGGTTTATGCAATTGAACAAAACTCTTTTAAAACAAAATTTTACACGAAGTCATTGCATAGTGGACACATTCTTCCTTGGACTAGTCATGTACCTTTCACTCGCAAAATCAATCTACTGAAGTCAGAAAACCTCAGAGTACATAGGAACTGCTCCAATAATTCCGACGTTGAAGAAGGCATTAAGATAATACGCAACAGATTTATTGTTGATGATTATCCTGTTCACATAATTGATAAATATGTTCTTGTGCATAAGAACAACTTGACAAAACCTATGCAACAAATCAAATGAAAATACAATTTACGTTCGTATGCCGTATATAAATAATGTTCAATCGAGAAAGGTTCGAACAGAATTGAGAAGGATATCTGTTGCAAAGGTCATACCGATTTTTATATCTCCAACTCCTCTTGCGACACAATTAAAAGTAAAACCTAAACTGCCATGCATGAAAAATTGTTTATGTGACAACAAAAGCCTATGTTTTATAAAGAATATGGTATATTTAACAACATATTTGCAATAAATGTGGAGATACATACATCGGCGAATCTCAATGCACATTTAGAAGAAGAATTCATCAACATCTCAGTAAAATAGACAGCAACGTATACCGGCATTTTTTCTCGAAGCACAAAACCAGTTCATCAATCAATTTTATTACAACTGAAATCCTTCAACGTCATTTCAGAGACGCTTATAAAAGAAAAGCTGCCGAGAAGAAATTCATCACGAAATATAAGCCAAAGATTAATATTATGTTGTCGGCATAGTTTTCGTCTTCTCATTTGTGCATGCTTCTATCTATGACTCATGCATGTTATTTGATATCGATAATTTTTGAATTGCTTGACAGAAATTGTACATCTACACTTTATAACATCGGACTCATCGAGAGACAGTAGAAAATATAGTCCAGAAATAAGACCTTATTTATTGACCGTGTCATGCTTTTCTAAAACCTATTTATTTGGTCATTGGCGAAAATCATTATTAACAATTATATAAGGTGGGTGAGGTGAATAAGGCCCACCTAACAGACTTACAGCTAGTCTTAAATTTTTGATTAAATACTACGAATTCATATTCAAATTATCTACTTCTGGTGCAGTTGACATGTGTGAGAAGTTCATACCGATTATTGCGAAACTTCTGGTGTACGAGCAAAAAGATGAAAAATCACCAAGTGGGCCTTATTACTGACACGTGTAGGTAGTAGGGCCCACTTTTGTTTTTATTTAATCTATTCAATTTACGTAGCTTATAAGTCATTTCTAACATCTGGCTATATACAATGGATTGTATTCACCTTCTGGTACGCAAATAGGTGTAATGAGGTTAGATCTAATATGTTCTTGTAATTCAGAGTTAGGACTTAAGTTAAGCGCCTATGTAAAAAAGAAAAACCAAAATTGTTCATTCAAATATATCGACTTTTATTGAAAAACAAAGGATGTTTTTAACACGAGGAAAAAATAACTATATGATGGTGAAGCCTTGTACATGTATTTGGCAATGTATTTGGTATTGTATAATCCCTCTATTATATCATCAGTCACAAACACAGACTTTATAAGCCTGCACTGGAACAGTCAGGACAAACAAATAGGAACTCATCTTCGTCACTTCCATGCCTTAAACCAACACAATGTAGTCAATTGTGTATACCCAATTAGTCATCACATGCTATACTCGTACACTGTCTCATAGGCATATCTAACTTTTCATCTTTGTCACAACTTTTGCAATCCCACGATTCATTGCCAGCTTGCTCATCTTTTCTATAACTAAGCTTGGGCCTACTGTTTTGCTTCTTGGATAGAACAGGTGCTTGCTTAAAGCCTTTTTATTAGTAAAAAGTTCTTTTGTAAGTAGTTGTGCTTTCTACGTAAGACTACGCTTACATTTACGTGGATGACTTTCGTTGGATTTTCGGAGTACTGATTATACTGTATAAGGCCCGGGCCTTATTACCAGCATTTTGTATGGGCCTTATTGGCTACATTGACATCGTTTTATAATCAGTGTTTTTTCGTACTTTTCCGAACTCAAAACTCAAACTGCTATATAAGGTCATAGATAGGAAACGCCAGAGATAATTTTCCATGTTAAGAGCTCATCTACACCAATATTTTGTGTTATGAAATCCTTGAACAAATGAAAAGCAAATATTGGATCAAAGAAGAAATTTGAATGCACTATTTTTGAGATGCTGTAGAATCTGATCCACTGGACCAAAATCGATAAAACTTCTGACACTTATTTGAAATTAGATATATTTACATTTCTTTTTTGTTGCGCCTAAATTCGTTAAGCAGTTTCCGAGATCTAGCAAGTGGGCCTTATTACCAGCTGGGCCTTATTCACTTCACCCACCTTATATGTATATATTTATATATATTTCAAACATAATTGACCCAACTTCACAATATTTTTGGAAGGAAAAACTTTTCTTTGATTTCAAAGATTGTAACCAAAGGTTGATTTCAAAGATTTGTTTTGAAGATTGCAATCTTTGAAATCAAAGAAAATTCCCACTGGTAAAGCCCATATGGGACCCATATGGGCTTTACCAGTGGGTTATCAATGATGCAATATTGAATCAAATCAAAGCCAGTGGTTCTCAGCCAGCACGTTTATACGGCCTGCCAAAAGTGCACAAAATTCAGACTGACCCTCCTGTTCGGCCCATTCTTAATGTGCGCAACTCGTACTTGTCTAATTTTTCTGGCTGGCTTGACGACATCCTGAAATCTCACATTCCTGAAAAATTCATTTTAAAAGATACTTTTCACTTTGTTGAGCTGCTTAATAATTCTCACATCCCTGATCTTCAGCACCGTAAGCTCTTTGTCTATGTTGTGACGAGCCTCTTTAATTCCATTCTGGTGAGAAAAGCGATTGAGCATGTATTATCCATGATCGACTTTGAAGATTTTCCTATAGCGAAAAATGTTCTAAAGCATTTGCTAGAAATTGCTTGCTCTAACATATTGTTCTCCTTTAACAGCAAGTATCATTATCAAATTGATAGCATGCCGATGGGCTCAAAATTAGCCCCTACTATGGCAGCCTTTGCCATGGATCTTGTTGAGAGTCGCTTTGATGATCTAGATATTCAACTGCCTGAGTTCTTCTGCAGGTACGTGGACGACTACTTTGCCATCTTCAAGACAGAGGCGGATGGCAAGCGGTTCCTAGAAGCTCTGAATTCTATGGTTGATGAACTGCATTTCACAATGGCATGTATTTCCAGTGGTACAATAAATTTTCTGGATACCACTGTGAGTATATGTACTAGTGTCTTTGATATCTCTCATCATTTGAAAGATGAAAACACTGGAATCTATATTCCTTCGAGTTCTTATGCGCCGATCTCGTACAAAATGGCAGCTATGAGATCTTTGTTTTTTCGCGCCTTTAAAATTTGCTCCAACCTTTGTAGTTGCCAAAAAGCGGTTGATAAATTAATTGATATTTTCAAAAATAATGGCTACGATGAACGCACAATTTTACGATTGAAGAACAATATGGAAAAGAGAGCAAGCAGAGCAAAAGAAGAAAAGCTGAAAATGAGAAGGTTGTGCATTGGTCTGTTCCCTACATTGAGTCCACTAATAAAATGTTGATGCGTCATATTCATGATATTAACGAAAAGTTGTCTGAAAAAGCCAAAATAGTTTTTAGAACCAACAAAATCCAAAATCATTTCAATTACAAAGATCCGATTGCGAACGCAGTTAAATCAAATGTTGTGTATCTCTACACTTATGATCGCTGTTCTATGCGATACGTTGGCGCCACTAGACGTCATTTTGCTTCTCGCATTTCGGAGCATTTAAAAGGATACCCATGTCAAACTGAAATTTCCATGCGTCAACATAGTCCTAAAGCTGAAAGCTTCTCTATCATTGGAATATCAAGATATCCATTGATGTTGGAATCTATTATACTGAAATAAAAATCGGATTGGCTATCTAATGAACAGATCAGTACCCTTGTACTTGAATTTGTCACCCCGACTCTCTGTCTCCGCAGTTTTGTCTTGAAAGCTTTAACTTTGAACTGTATTTGTATCACGCCATGAATTCTGTATATGAACCCCTGATTTTACCTTTTCTTGTGTTTGCCGCTGAAGATGGAATGACTTTACATTCCGAAACATGTTCGGTTGAGAGAAAACTTAGTTTTTCCTTCAATATAATGTATATATATTAGGGTGGTCTACAAATATACGGCAAAAAATAGAAGTTCGAAAAATCGATTTCTCACCCCCGCCTTTTGTGACCGGTGGTATGAAAGCATCTCATGCAAATTTTCAGCCAGATACGGCAAAAGTTTCTGGTGCCCCAACTGCCTTGAAGCTAGTCAATCTTGATAAAATTCCCTATTTTTATACTACTTACGAAATGCTGTTTCAATTAATCGAAATTTGTTTAAGTGTTCAATATTCATGAATTGAGTTTTTCAATACTTTCGAAGTTTGTTAGTATCTTTTATTTTGTTTTCTTTAAATAGTTTAAATTGAAACACTTTGAATATTGTAATAAATTGCGCTATCTCGCGTTTTGGTAGATTTTTGCTCCCTCCAAGACGCACTGTCAGACGTAGCAAATCTTTTATTTTGTATGTTTGCTCTATGTATAATGACTATATTAAACGATGATTACTTCTGAATCTGTAATTTAATTGTATATAGTGTTTATGTAACTTTTGTGCATTACTTCACAAATTTGTACCGATTTTCATTCAAAAATATAGAGTTTTTTTATTTTATTTGATATCAATAACCAGTAGCTATAAAGCGGCAGCTTTCAAAGTCTGATGTTGCTAAAAATACAGGAAAAGAATGCAATGCAAGATTCGAAGCATTGTGATGTACATATAGATCATTCTTTCTTAAAAGTTATATAAAAACCTGGTCAGGTTCGAACCTGGCCAAGAGAAGCATGAACGCCTGCCCATCTTGGTCTCAGGTTTAGGAGTGGAAAAGCTTCTTAGTATTCCGAAGGTTGAATCAGGCAGTGGAGCCGCAGTGGCTGAACAAATGTAAGCTGTCTTGAGAAACTGGGATTCAGTGGAGCGGGTTACTAGTATATCGCTGGATACTACAGCCACCAGCACAGTAGTTCGCTCTAGAGCGTGTACACTTCTTCAAAATAAGTTGAAAAGAGAACTGCTCCACCTTGTTTGCAGAAAGCATTTCTCCGAAATTGTCATAGATATGGTTTTAAATGTTTGCAGTGAAATCGTATCGAATTGTTCAGATACCCAAATGTTTCAGCGGTTCAAGCAGAAATTGTCTTCAATAGATGAGGGCAACTTTCAACCTATTGAGAGGCTTCCTTTGCAATCTGAAGAACTTTTGTAAGCAGCAATTGATGTTGAAGTAACCAAGAGGAACTCTCAGAGCTGACACTTGTTGTCATGCACGAAGTACCTCCCCGTAGAGTGCACTTTCTGCGTCCTGGTGCCTGCCATTGTGCTCGATGGATGGCAAAGATCATATGAACAATGAAGATCTGTCTTTTCCACAATTAATTTAATCTCACTCCTCGAGAACTAGAAGGAATTGAACGATTTGCTACCTTCGTTGTTTCTCTATACATTCTTTACTGGTTCACTACTTCGAACGCTGCCACTGCTCCGGCAAATATGATTTGAAGTCTTTGAGTCTTTGAAGTTTTCTTGAGTCTTGCTGTTTGCCATGACACTCCTTTCTACTTAGCGGCTGTGAATTCCTTTAGTCGTCATCATTGGTATTTGTCGGAGGAGTTAGTAAGTTTGGGGTTTTTGACGAATCTATTGATCTCATCACCAAAAGGGCAATGGTAGCAGCTCTTCAGGCAGAAGGAAGTCCTCAACCTATAAAAAGACCGATCATTGATTTGCACAAAATCACCTCAAAGAACATCTCAAATTTTGTAACGACTAACACTCGACGATTTTTTTCATATACATGGGTTCATCGACTGGATTTCTTGATGCTGATGCTGTCCCATTTACTTGGAACAAGAGAGATGACTACACAAAAGCGATCGAGAAAGTGAAATCCCTTAAATTTGCTAATAATTTTGCTGAGCGCAGTGTATCCTGAATGCAGGAATATGCTTCCATTCTCGCAAAGGACGAATACCAACGTCAGTACCTCTTTCATGTAGTCGAGTCACATCGCCATCGATTTCCTGATGCTTGGAAAGCGACAATTTTTTAAAATACGTGAGGAATTGATCCCTTTAATACTTGACTGAGTAGATCTCCGACTTCCATGATTCTACATGTAGGCCAATTTAACAATATGTGTGAATTCAGATTGCCATTCTTTCTGAAGCAGTTTCATGGATCATATGCTTTGTAAAATATCTCAGAATACACCCTGACTTCATCTTTCTGAATTGCATTCTTAAGTTTTTACAACGTGTCTGCCTCTTGTTAAATGGTTCATCATTTAACGCGATGGGTTAATCATCATGGGTCACTCATGACTTACTCAAAATTTGAAAGTTTATCTGATCTTAAATCAATATGTATTTCGGCTAATGAGATGAATATACAATAATTCCACACAGGAGGAAATAAAATGGGACATCATTAAAAGTTTTTCATGTAAGTATGCACAGCAGATTCCTCCATAAGTAGTATTCGGTAAGTAGTATAAAATGAGAGATTCCAGCAAGCTTGATCAACATTCGGGCCGTTGGGGCATGGGGCACCATAATAAATGATCGGACCGCGCTGAAAATTGGCATGCGGCAGTTCTATACCAGTGGTCACAAAATGCAGGGGTGAGAGGTAGACTTTTCTAACTTTCAATTTTTTGGACCACCCTAATATATATATATATATATATATATCAGCAAAGTGTACCCAGTCTCTTCATTGATATATGAAAGATAAAAAACACTGGTTCCGGACTAGTTTCGATTCATCTATTGAATCATCCTCAGCGGTCACAAAGTTATAAAATTACATGAAATTCACATTATATACAAATTTACATCTGCTCACGAGTCAAGGTCATCAAGCATGGTTCCACTCTCAAAAGAGCTGCAGTCTAAAATTGAGAAATTGAACCGTTGTCTTCAAAATTCTGAAATAAAAGTTGCATATGAAACTTCTAAATTAAAGGATTTCTTTCATAACAAAGATCCTGTCCCTTGTGGCGTTAAATCGAATATTACTTATCAATACAGTTGTGACCGCTGTTCCATGCGGTACGTCGGTGCCACTAACAGACATTTCAATACTCGTATCAGTGAGCATCTGCGTGGATATCCCACCGCTACAGAGATATCTATGCACGATCATAGCCCTAAGGCTGAGAATTTCACTATTGTTGGTCGTTTCAGACAGCCACTAATTCTTGAATCCATAATGATAAAGGAAAACAATAATCAATTATCAAATGAACGGAATGGATCACATGTTCTTCTTCTGAACTTGTAACATCATTATCGATGACGTAGAGTGGAACCATGCTTGATGACATTGACTCGTGAGCAGATGTAAATTTGTGTATAATGTGAATTTCATGCAATTTTAACTTTGTGACCGCTGAGGATGATTCAATGGATGAATCGAAACTAGTCCGGAACCAGTGATTTTTATCTTTCACACACACACACACAAATATATATATATATATATATATATATATATATATATATATATATATATATATCATTACAAGAAGAAATTACCATGAGCCTGATAAAGTATTGAATATAAATCAAAAGGCGACAAAGGCTCAAAATCATTGTATTTATTGCAAATTTTCGTCAAAGACTTCTTCAAGCGACAACGTACTTTACAAAAGTGAAGTGACAAGAATCTCAAAATATTTTATATCGTAAGAATGTTGCATCATTTTCTGCAGTTGATGGACGGCTTTAATTTCTCAATCCAGGTGGACTCCATTAATCGACGATGATGAGAATCGTGGGAACAGCGGGCGAGGATGGATGGAGCTACATCACTAATGTTCGGACTGTTGTTATGTTTAGATTTGAAGTGTTGATAAACTTGACTACATTTCATTGCTCCGAAATTCTCTTTCTAAAAGTTCTTTGAGTTTCACCTATATATTCCTGAGAACAGATGCTACACGTGATTTTGTAAACCGTATTCTTGATATTACAAGTGTTATTATTATGACACATACAGTTGCTATTACAGGGTAATTTAGGTTTCTGTTGTAAGAGGCGATGCAAAGGTCTATTGGTTTTAAATATAGGTTGAATATTCAGAGGGAGATTCGACTTTCTAGAAATATTGAAAACTTTGTTAGACCAAGTGTCATTGATGAAAGGGAGGTTAATGCGGATAATACCTTCCGAATTTCTCATTTTGTTCTTATCAATAGGGGTGGTAGATCTATAAAGAAATTTCTTGACAACAGCAGGCGGATAACCATTGTTAAGAAAGCGTTGATATAATATATCAAGCGATTTTTGAGCTAAATCATCAGTGGAGCTATTGCGTATAGCGCGTAAACGTTCAGTTTCTATTTTATTGATTTTTCTAGTTTTAGGGACTGCGCTCGTCCATGGAAAAATGTGGCCACTATGAACTTCTTTGATAAATAGATACGTGCTAAAAGAAACTAAATTGTTTTCAGTATGAACTTTGTTAGTACAAGTATCAAGGAAACTTATTTCTCCATTATCCTTGGGGTATTCTAAAGTAAATTGAATATCGTAAGAAATGCTATTGGCTAAATTTAATAAGTCCATGGGGGTTACCATCGAAGATAAAGAAAATATCATCGATATACCTACGCCAATATTTTATTTGACAAGTTTTATTGAAAATTTCTTTTTCAATATAGTCGACGTATATAATAGCCAATATAGGCGAAAGCGGATTCCCCATAGCGAGGCCTTTCTGCTGGGTATAGACTTTTTTTGGATATAAATACTATCCGAAGTAATCGCAAGTAAGGATATCTTTCAGACAAGTAATATTTGACCATTCCGTACATTCGGCATTGTCACTAAAAAACTTACAAAACACTTCAAATATATTATTTTTCCCGCTTAGAGGGATGCTACCATAAAGATTTTGGATATCTAGGGATCCATAGGACAAATAATTGATTTGAGTATTGCTCAATTGAACTTTCTTAATAGATTCAACAAAAGACTCTGTGTCTTGTAAATGAGCGTTCACCCTCTGGAGTAGAGGTTTAAATACCAAGGTTAGGAGTTTACATAAAGGGGTGGCCGGAGTGTCTGTTGCACTGACTGTATGCCTGGCAGCAAGGGGAGTTTTATGATCCTTAATACAGATTGTTTCATAAAAAATGGATCACCCTTAAACATCGCCTTAACTTCAACTTTGTCTAACTCCGCCAAACTTGAACGAATTTCTCTGAAATTTGGAAGATATGTCAGTTGTGCTTACTAATATCATTGTTGGAAATTTCAAGCATGAATATTGAGTTGTTTTCCTGTTATAGATAAAAAAGTAGTAGATAATTTGATCTTCATTTAGCAATGTTACACAAAATCATACCTCACTCTTATAAAATTCCATTTGTTTCCTTTGTTATGTAATATGTTGTTCTACAAGCCAAAAGCTATCAAACAAAACAAAAATAAAGAAAATCGGTCAATCAGAGCCAGTATAGCACCATTATTCATCAACAATAATGTAACTGCTACATGTGATTAACTGGACTTCATGTTCCATAGCTTCCTGACTTCGTTGCGGTGGTGTTGGCAGCACTCCTGATTGCTTTCAGCTAGAAATCTATCTCTTACCGGTTGAAAACAATACAAAGCACAAATGAACAATAACGAGATCGCATTCACAAAAGGCAAAGTGTCAGCCTTGCTAGAACTCAGTTTTTCTTTACGAGCTACAAGCAAGCGACTAAATGTCCCTTACACAAATGTGCATCGATGGCAGAATGATGATTTTCGACTCTGTCGTAAAGAGGGCTCTGGCCGTCAACGCAAAACATCCAAACGTAGAGACCGCCTAATTTTGAGATTTGTTAAAGTTGATCCAAGTCTCTCGTTAACTGAGATGGCTGCACTAGACTCGTCTATTTCTAAGTCCACTATTCGTAGAAGACTTATTGAGTCGAATTTCAAGAGCTGTAAGAGGCCCTCTCAGATCGAATTATCAGATCAGCATACAAAAAGACGTCTCAGATGGGCAATGAGTCATTGTCACTGACGAAATCAATGGGATCGGGTTGTCTGGTCTGATTAGGCTTCAGTCCGTCTGAAGGATAGTGATGGTCGATTGAGATTATGGATAAAATCTGATCAGGAAATTCCGAGACATTTACATCGTCCCCGGGTACAAGGTGGTGCGACTCTACTGATTTGGGCTGGCATTTGGACCAATGGCCGCTCTGAACTTCACATACAGCAAGGAACCATGAATTCTGAACGCTATGTGAATGTTTTACGAATGAACATTGGCCAAATGACAGATCAACTTGGTGATCCATCGACTTGGTTATTTATGGATGATAATGCTACGTGTCACAGGAGTAGTAGAGTCAACTTATGCAAGTCTCAATTAGGGCCTAGGACATTATCTTTTGAAGGACATTTGAAAGCAATCGTTATCAAGGATACCTTCTTGGATATAGTGGATATCCATGTTCACCAAAACTCCTAACACCACTGCTTCGAATCAATAACGATGCCGAAGGACGTTATAATCATGCTCATATTCGTACACGCATGACAATTGAAAGACTGTTTGGACAATGGGAACGTCGATTTCCTATTCTCAGGTATGGGTTGCGAATGAAGTTTTCCAAGGTACCACATCTTATTGTTGCAGTTGCTGTACTGCACAACATTACAGTTAGCGATGGCGATTCAAATTTCTTTGATGACAATGAAGAGATTCTATATGTAAATACTGGTGATGACCATGTCTATAGTGGCAATCAAGCTCACGGAAATGTTTTCGTCGAAGACTTATTGAGCAAGTGTTTGCTTGAGGAACACATGAATGTAAATCAAACCATCAACTTTTTGCCACAATTTCAATGGAATGAGTAGGGCTACAGAAAACTTTTTTTATCTCTGGAACTGCCTGCGCATCTGGATCTCTAATAACGGGGACATTTAACTATTAGTTCAATAAAAAAAGCATTTCCAGCTCTCTCTCTCTCATTGACCCTATCCTACAGTTTTGAGATTTAATAACATCCTTGAGCAAATTATGTGCATTCTCTAACTTGTGCTAAGGACTTGTTGGCCTGTGAGTTTTAGGAGCACTGTTGATGAATATCGGCTATTTGAAATTATGTTCATTTGTATACCCATACAAAAATCCCTGAAAATTAATTTTATTTATGAATATGTAGGCACATTATCATGATTCACTGGTGCAATCCTTTTCACGATAATAAGAGATCGGTCAATGTAGAAAAATCATCATATTTTAAAATTGGCTGTTCTTGCGTTTGATCAATGAGTTTGCGCTCAGTGACATAAAGCATTTCAGCTAGTGATGCAAAGCTACATAACAGAATAACAGGATGATTTGATTATGTAATGTACACATTATACATGTAGGCCTACACAAAACAAGTTCACAAAAGCTGTCTAATTTCCAAAACCGATGTCCTATTCGTCTGAAAGCAGCTGCTGTAGGAAACCACTTGTCCTTCTCATGCTCGTACTGTCTTGATTGGATTCTCTTGGCGGCATACCCCTGTATGCCGAGTTCGTCAGTTTTTCCAGAGCCTGAAAAAAGGAGAGCATTTAAGACGGGTTGCATGCATTTGTTAAAGACACATATACTGACCTCAGCAATTCGCTCCAGTGCTGTCGTTTTCCTCCTTTCAACCTCCAATCGCTCTCTTGAAATGGTGTAGAAATCAAGAGTCGATGGGCGCCTTGAAATACGATCCCTTGTCTTTTCCATTGATGCATTCGAGATTGATGCCAATACCATTCCTGATGACTCATTGTCCTGCCTGTTCTCGATTTCTGGGTCATCATCGCTACCATCAATGTCAACCTTTGAGCCAGAATGAGTTATATCAGCATCCCCATCGAAGCTGCAGTCAAGAGGCTCCAATTCCGCACCTATTATTTCCGATATTTGTTCATCGGAGACGGACAGACTTGGTGCCATATTCACACCCCACCGGTCGCATGTGTCTCCCGATTAATATGTGCTATGTTCTTCTTCGTTTTTGACTTCAAGCCTTTCCACAGGATCTTCAACTGAGAAGTTGATTTCGTCGTGTTGAATCCATTGTTGAAAGCATCTGTCAGGTCACTCTATGCCCTCTGCTTCTTCGTCAATGTCTTCAAAGACACGTCTTTGCTTTCTATAATTCGATTTGATCTAATGAAATCGATCAAAAACTGATGGTGGGCAGCAGTGTAGTTTTCACTTCGTTTTCTAGCTGACATCTCAGTACCTGCACTGTCGCCAATTTTGTTGAAAACATCACAATCTCCAACGATTCATTCAATGCATGCCGACGGTTCATTGGTCTATTATTTCAGCCAATGAGTTGGCACACGACTTACGCCACTGTATTAGTAACTCCAATGACTTGTTATGCCGCTTCATGAAATCGACTTTACTTCCCGGTAGTAGCTACTCCAGGTATTAGTGCTACTACCGGTAGCAGATAATGCCGCTTCTACCTAGTATACTTACTCTATATTGACCTCGTCTCTTTTTCCTTAAAAAATACATAAGTGAAATTTGGCTGTAAATTGTTATCTAAGTATGAATCACCAAACTAATGTCGCAGTCTTTTTTCGGTAATTTGAAATAAGATTTTTCCATCCGACAATCAAACCTTTACCCATTCCATTTAATGTCTTACGACATCTTTTGCTGTGCATAATTCTCCTGGAAATACAATCTCTTTAAACAAATAGATGGTGTTCTGATGGGAAGTCCGCTTGGCCCTTTGTACGCAGACTTCTACATGTGTTCCATTGAAAACAAAGTGATCCCAGCCTTATGCATCAAAATGTACCGGGGATATGTTGATGATTCTTTCCTGATATGTGCCAAAGACAATGTGTGCGAAATCATCAAAACTTTTGAAGACAATTCAAAATTGAAGTTCACTTCTGAACGCGAGACTAACTCTTGCATCTCATTTTTGGATGTCAAAGTTATAAGAGAAAATGGCAGTTTACGAACATCAGTGTGCCGGAGACCCACGAACAGCGGAGCGTTTCTTGACTGCACAAGTTTCGGACCAGGCATATCCAAAAGATCAGTCATTTTGTCATACGTGAATCGAGCGTATAGATTATCATCTTCGTGGAAAGAATTTGATGCAGAGATCAAATCTTACTTAATAACAATTACGGTACCCTAATACATTGGTTGATTCAGTCATGACCGATCAGTTTGGCCGATGTAAGTGGTTCTACATCCTGCACATTGCAGGGCATAAATTATGTTTCTGGAATTATAGTTCACAACGGATTTGATTTGAAATTGGCTTTGTTCTCCATTTTTCTCATAATTGAATATTTTCCCGATTAACAGAGATTTACAGCACTCACATCGTTTATCATGACATTTCTGCACACCGTTTATCGCCATTTGATTACGTCTTGTTATTAAATTCAACTGAGATCTCGGTTGTTGATGGCAAGGTCTTAATCTGTACTTTTTGAATTTTGAGGTTAATTTCAAGCTTGAGAAGAAGGATGGAGCAATAATTTCTTTAAATACGTCAGGATTATTCGGATTGAAAGTTTTCACATACGAAATCACGTTATCATCAATAGTTCGGTGCTCGTTAGGACGTGTTATCTTAGATTTAGAGATAGCATCACTTAATAACTTATTTGGATAACCTAGGTTTTGAGTCTTATGCGCATTTCTTCAAGTCTTTTTTGTTTAACATTTTCGTTTAATACTATTTTGATACTCTTCTATATATATACTGCCTGACATAAAAAATGCTCCACTCAAATATATGAACTTTATTCCACTCACACTCATGAATTATAAGATAGCATTTTATATAAAACATTATATTTGAATAATACATTAGTACCGAGTATGTCCTCCCCGCACTGAAATTCAGCTTTGAAGTCTCATCGGCATCGAGTCGCAAGGATGATCAAGCCGTTCCTGATCCAGCAATGACCATTGATCGATGAGTCTCTCTGAAAGAGCTGTCAGTGTTGATGGCGGATGATCATATGCATCTCTCACTTTCCGACCAAGTTCATCCCAAGTATGTTCGATCGGAGACAGGTCGGGGGAGCGTGAAGTCCACTGGAGGATGCGAATTCCAGATCTCACTATCGCTGTTGTTACACAATGAGCGGTTGAGCGTTGTCATTCTGGAATATGAGGTTGAGTTCATTTACCGTTGGGATGACGATTGGAGATATGATATTCGATAAATATCGCTCTCCGTTCAAGTTCGCATTCACAATGACTGCGACAGTTCGACCTCCGTACCAAATACCGGCCCAGATCATCACGTTACCACCACCATAGCGGTCATGCTCAGATATGCAGCAGGGTGAATACCTCTCACCAACCATTCGATGCACTCTAATGCGACCATCGTGAAAATCCAAAATGAAACGGGATTCATCCGTGCACATCACTTGACGCCATTCCTCTGTGCTCCACGACAGATGCTGCTCACACCATTCCATACGCTTTCGCTAGTGTTCGAGACCTGCGGAGAAATAAATTGGCAGTGAAACAATGTCATTGTGTGAAATTCTCGCATTACTTACTCAGAGGAATTCTTACAGCAGGTCGGTATGACCTCAGACCCGCTTCTGCTAGACGGCGATATGCTGTTCGTATGCTGCATGCAATTCCTGCTGCAGCTTTCCAGCTGATGGCCAGTCGAGGAACACTCTTAAAGCGATTGCGCTTTGCTGAGATAATCAACTTCCTATCAGTAGCATTGTTTGTCAATCTCGGTATCCCTGATCCTTTCCTTCTTTTAACATTTCAATCATTGTTCCATCGACTCCACCACCTGCTCACAGTGGAGTGTGACACACCCAACTTCCGTCCAACAAACCTACAACTCTTTCCACATCGTAGCATTCTAACAGCCATTCCTTTTACAAACTCTGATTGCGACATTTTTGCTTCAAAATTTAGTCAGAAAGAATTGCTTGATAGTGATAAATGGTCGAATTTGAAATGCATCAACTATGCCAAAGATATCGACAATGGACAGTTGCTTTATATTAGCATGACAAATTTGATGCATAGACATCCTGGTCAGTGCAGTATGAAATAAAAGTCGTCCACTTCCATTGCGATTTTCTATATCAAGTGGATCGTTTTTAATGTCATAGAGTATATATATATATATATATATATATATATATATATATATATATATATATATATATATATATATATATATATATATATATAGACAAAAATTCTATATTGTTCTACACATTCAAAATTATCTCTTTTTTAATATTATATATATATATATATATATATATATATATATATGTATATATATATATATATATATATATATATATATATATATATATATATATATATATATATGTATATATATGTGGAGAAATGTTTCTGCCCGCAAAAAATCAAAACAGCAATTTAGCACTAGCGCTTTCAATATATCTTCAGGTGCTTAATATTAACAAGTGATATAACATACAGGGAAATAGGCATATATTTAAAATTCACTGGAAAAAGATATCAATGTTATATCAGTAAAGAAAGTCATAAGGAATTCAGAAGTGGCCTATAGATATCAATGAAATATTTTTCTTTTACCTTGCGTTCAATATCATTGTCCGACCGTATCTTATAGAAAGGAAAAATGTCAAAATTACCGACTCCACAATAATACATGTGTTTGCTTACTTTAAGTTGACGATATTCTTCAGTGTTTATCTGTTGTTTGTGCACACGTACTCTGCTTCGTAATGTTGTACTTGTTCCTCCTATATAAAATGCTTTGCAATTTGAGCAGGTCATTACATATATCAAGTTCTTTGAGTTACAATTCATATTGTGTTTGATGTTGAAAGTTTTGCCGTTAAAGTTATAAGATGATCCCTCCGTAATATACTCGCAAGTTCCACATCTTTTATCAAGTTCCATCGAGTTTTATCAACATCCACATCAAGTTCCACATTTACGGAGGGATCATCTTATAACTTTAACGGCAAAACTTTCAACATCGAACACAATATGAATTGTAACTCAAAGAACTTGATATATGTAATGACCTGCTCAAATTGCAAAGCATTTTATATAGGAGAAACAAGTACAACATTACGAAGCAGAGTACGTGTGCACAAACAACAGATAAACACTGAAGAATATCGTCAACTTAAAGTAAGCAAACACATGTATTATTGTGGAGTCGGTAATTTTGACATTTTTCCTTTCTATAAGATACGGTCGGACAATGATATTGAACGCAAGGTAAAAGAAAAATATTTCATTGATATCTATAGGCCACTTCTGAATTCCTTATGACTTTCTTTACTGATATAACATTGATATCTTTTTCCAGTGAATTTTAAATATATGCCTATTTCCCTGTATGTTATGTCACTTGTTAATATTAAGCACCTGAAGATATATTGAAAGCGCTAGTGCTAAATTCCTGTTTTGATTTTTTGCGGGCAGAAACATTTCTCCATGTATTTCACCAAATACTGTGATATAAAAATATTTTGCATATATATATATATATAATTCTATTATTTATATATAAGACAATAAGTTCTATATCAGATTAAAAATTCCAAAGGGTCTTCTTTTGCCTCGACTTTGACCACCACGAACTATTCCACATAAGCTATACCAAAAAATCCACAGTTCATCATTTATTATTAATAATCGATGTTTATGATGATAACAGGGATATCTATGATTAATATCTATGATATATATGGTCTATATATCTATAGATATTAATCATAGATATCCCTGACGATAATAACATTCAGACGTCTATGAGTACGTACAGAGCTTAGTCATAGATTATATACATTTAGGTTTCCTGTCCTAACTTAGGTTGCGATATCTCAGCTTACTGTGCAGAATTCACCAATATGGTAATAAATGGACGTCATGTCTAAGGAAAATGTCGTGACCACATTATGCGAACAATTCGCTTATTTATGTAACATTCCCAAATGGAAATACATCAAAGTCTGTGGAACTGTCGCTGGACTGATAGCTGTTCATAAGATCTGTACTTTTGCGTATAGGTACGTCTATTATAGCCGTTTAAGGGAACGCAGATTGAAGCAGATACAGACAAAGAAAAACAAACTTTGGCAAAATCTTATTGACTTGAAAAAACCGATAGAGGATCGTGGTGCAATTACAAAGTTGTCCTATAAGGAGTTGCAAAAAAAGCTCAGAACCAATCAGCTTACAGCTGTTTCTGTTCTCGAGGCATATCAAGCTAAAGCCTTGGATGTTGATCGAAGTCTCAACTGTATTACTGATGTTATTTACGATGCCGAAGTGACAGCAACTTATCTTGATTCAGTTTCAAAAGAGAAACGAGGGAGGCTTCACGGGATTCCGCTCACTGTGAAGGATTCAATCAGTCAAGCTGATTATGAATGCTTCTTCGGGTGCATTTCAAGATGCTTCAAACCAGAAATACATACTGCTGCAACATTGTGTGCTCTGATTTCTGAAGGTATGGTGCCATTTGCTCGCACAAATATTAGTCAGTGTGGCATGGACATGGAATGCGATAATCCGCTTTTCGGGGCAACTGTGAATCCTTATGATAAGAGGCGAACAAGTGGTGGGTCATCCGGAGGAGAAGGAGCTCTTATAGGAGGTGGAGGATCACTCGTCGGTTTAGGAACTGATATTTCTGGTAGCATTCGAATTCCTTCTTCCTATTGTGGCATCTATGGAATCAAACCAACACGTGAACGCCTTAGCTTCCAAAATATGCCGAATTTTCGATATCGAGTGTTTCCAGCAACTTATGGTGGTACAATAGGTCCAATGTCAAGTGATTTCGATTTACTGGTTGATGTTATGAAAGTTATATTTAGTCCTGCCTTATTTGATTTAGACGAGAGTCTTCCGAGAATGCATTTTGATGAAGAGATGTACGAAAGTAAGACTACAATGAGGATAGGAATATATAAAACTTTCAGTGACAACAGATTTAGTTTCGCGTCTATTCCGGCAGTTGGAAGGGCATTGGAAATGACTAAGTTGGCTTTAGAAAAAAGGGGTCATACACTTATTGCATGGGAACCTCCTCGCATTGCATATGCATGTGATCTTCTTTTTCGATCTCTGTCAATCGATGGTGGTGGATGGTTACAAACTCTATACAAATCTGAATTTTTTTTGAGCAGGCCAATGACAAATTTGTGTACGGTTACATGTTATACCCAGTACCGAATGCTGACAAAATTAGTAGCCGCCTTTTCGTGGTTTCGTAGTCCCTTGTATTCAAGGTTCATTCTGAGATCAATGCAGTTCTATTCTGGGTTTGATGCATCTAAGTTGCTAATGGAAGCAGATGCTTACAAGAAAGAAGTGGAAAGGTCATGGAGAGAAGCGAATTTAGATGGAGTTATTTGTCCTGTTTTGCCTTTTGCAGCTCCTCGTCTGGGAGGAATGGGAAAAATTGTATACGGATGCCTATATTGTAATATTTACAACTTTTTAGACTTTCCTTGTGGTTCTGTTCCGGTCACTAAGGTCTCTGTTGATGACATTGAAGACCTTCATGATTATCCTCGAATCAGCTTACATCATCAGAAACTTTTCGAATCTCAGATCGATAGTGTCGGAATGCCTGTAGGTGTACAATGCGTAGCTATGAAATGGCGGGATGAGCTTGCTCTACGTTTAATGAAGGAGGTGATAATCAGCTGCAACGCCACCGAAAAATTATGATAATAATTATACATGCTGCGATTTTTTATGACACCACATGAAATCCATATGAACTTAAATCCTTCCAAAAGAAATTACTCTGACAGGTTATTAAATAGAAGACATGTTTGATAGATAAACCTGGGTTTGTATTGTTTATTTTCACTGGAGTAGCCTTAAAAGGAGTGTTACCGCAGATTTCGCTCTTGTGCCCGTTTTATTTAGCCCTTTCTATATTCCCCCTTCCGTGTCACACTTTTGCTATGTACCTTTAAAATAGAGTGGGAGCCCTATAGCACTAGGTGACATGCCACGCTCAATTACGCGCAAACTACGCGTAATTACACATGACCCTAAACATCCGTGGCTATGCGTGACATTGCTGCAACATCTGTCGGCAGTCCTGTTATACGGACTTTGCGCCTCATGTGTCTGCATGTCAGTAGCGTAGCGTGCTTCAAACCGTTTCCGGGGCTAAAGTCAGTCTTGGCATCGGTGTACCTTATAAAATGCAGCATATATGCAAAGTACCCGGTGGGTTATGATCTAGAAGTCACTTTGATAAAAATAATAATGAAGAAGTGAAGGTATGCATACGTGTAAACAATTAGCTACGCGTTTGTCAGACACGCCGTGATTAGCCAGTCAGTGTGTGCAAGTGTCACTCGTAAAGAATTCCCTGTCTTCGCCCGGGTCGGCCGGGGTTGAATCACAGAGATGGATACCTTCTCCGTGGGTTGCATGCAGTGGCCGCGACGAGCTGAAAGGCGTCACCGAGCTGTTCTGGCGCGTGTGAACGGCACATTGACAGATTGGCTGAGTTATCGATGACATCATCGAGCCATTGCTGATCATGTGTGGCTCGTGTTAGATTTTGGCCAATCGGTGCAATCTCGGCGACACTCCGGCGACTGCCCCTGAGAGAGGAAGAGAGATAAAACCACCGACAGTTATATATGCATCCGTTGGGAAGATGAATAAAGACTTAAGATAGAATGTAGCTTTTGGTCACTGATGCACATTGTACATGATTAAAATATGTTGGGGAATTTATTTAAAAATACATTCGGAAACCCCAATGGACACTACGCCCCTGCTGCATGTATCAGAGGCTAAACAATGTGATAGGACCTCAATTTCATGCTCAGGGAAGCTTAGCAGTTCATCCGTGGTTCAAGCGGAAACACAGACAACCGTAGACGACGTGCAAACTATAAACGTTCGCCCGCGCGTATTTATAAACATTCCCCATGTTTTATCAGCATCAGATTAAATGATTTCTGACTCCTGACTCTTAGTGCAGCGCGTATGCACGCGAGTAGAAGAATAGAATGTTTTTAACGACAGATGTTTGGGGTGTTCCGTAATTACGCATGAATGACGCGTGGCATGTCACATAGTGAGACTAATTCAGTGAATTTCAGTGAACTTTTACGCCGTGGACGTGCGTTGTCATCTGTTTCTTAGCGAGCGGCATCTGATTGACAATAGGAAGATACCGGCATCATATTAGGCCGGAGACACTCACGATAAGCTACAAGCCATAAGCCGTAAGCCAGGGGTTTTCAACCTTTTCAGGGGCGCGTACCCCTTCTACCAAAACTGTGGGGCGCGTACCCCTTCTACAAAAAATGTGGGACACGCACTCCTACCGACAGATGTGGGACACGTAACACTTACTTCAACAAAATAACATGAAAATCTAGATGCTTAGAAATTGTGCAGATATTTCGAAATACCTAGCATAGTACGAAATACTGAACTCAGCATCTTTATTACCATTTCACTTCACTTCTCGTTTATGGCCCACATAAGCCCGTTAGCTAGGGATGGACAGCGTGACTCTCCTCCTCTTTCTGACCTTAACTTCAATTTCGAATGAGATTTAGGCCTATCATACACGTATAGTTTCCAACATTCTTAAGATACTTCTGGTCAGCAAGTCTTTTCATGCAGGAATTTCAATCTAACGGTGCCTATCGAGTGAACGAATTTTCAATTTTCGAATTAAGGAATTTGTATACAACTTATTGACGCCTCAGTAATCCAGGTATAATGATTACCGTTGTATTTATCTACTGAAATAACTAAATAATAACTCATGGATAATCAGCTCTTTCTAAAGTTACTTTTTTTCTTTTGAATACAAAGGATGTTTATCTAACAATCTGAGGCCAATTGTCAAAGTTCACAATAAAGTCAATGAGAAGGCTGGGGCTGCTTCGAAGATGTCAGCTGCTTTATATTTGGTTCTGTCTTTGAAAGGCATACACGCAAATCGCTTTCTATGTTAAGCTGAGTTCTATACTTGCTCATTAAGCTAACCATTGAACTGAATCCTGACTCGCAAAGGTAGGTTGATGGAAACATCAATAATTTCTTAATAACTAGAAATGCGACACGAGCGTATTTCTCCGACACTTTACACCAGAAATCAGATAATGTAGCACTAGTTTCAAAAAAGTCTTTTGTAAATGAGTCATTTTGAAGATCGATGAGTTCCTCTTGGTACGTATGGGGACATAACTGTGGTTCAATCGTGAAAGGGTTTCTGGCGATTCTCAGCGTAATGTCATCAATTTGTGGAAGGTAAGAAGAAACCTCGCTGTGAAGTGACTGTAAGTGAATACAAATATCTTCTTGCACCGACATAACTTCTTCCACCGAGGACTGTTGAGCATGCTCGTAGAAACAATCAAACATTGCGAAGTTGTTCTCACTAGCATCTGTTTCCCATAATTTCAGCTTGGCTAGAAATGCTGCAATCAAATTCATGAAATCCAAAACAGTTGCACTACCACCTTGCATGGATCGGTTCACAATATTAATTCTCCCAAATATATCTGACATATAGCTCAGTCGTAGCATCCATGTTCTGTCGTTCAACCTATCCACGAAAGCTGCAGTTCGAGTGTCACCTTGTTGTTGAAAGAAAAGGAGCAATTCTTCTGCTAAATGTAGCATTCGATTCAGCATGTTTCCGGCTGACAGCCATCGTACTTGTGTGTAGTAGAGAACGTTTTTGTGTTCTGCAGACAGCTCTTGACAAAGAACGCGGAATAGGCGAGTGTTCGTGGCACTTCGTTTGACATAATTCACCATTGCTATCACGTCCTTGAGTACGATATGCATATCAGGTGGCAGCGTTTTCGAGGCTAGGGCATACCGGTGAATCATACAATGAAAAGCAACGCACGATGAGCTGACAGCTTTGACTCTAGCTTGAAACCCTGAATTTCTACCAAGCATGGCAGGAGCTCCATCCGTTGTTACTGCGCATAATTTTGACCAGTCTAACCCGGATTCACGAAAGAACGTATCAACTTCTCTGAAAATGCCCTCTGATGTCGTAGTCGTATTAAGTGGACGACAGAACAGAAATTCCTCTTTTAAATGACAATCTGTCATGTACTTTACAAATACCATCAACTGAGAATTACTTTTGATATCAGTTGACTCATCCAACTGTATTGCGAAAAAATCAAATGCAGAATGCTTTATTTCACTTATGACTTGCGATTTTATGTCATCTGCTATGTCATCAATGCGACGTTTGATAGTATTGTCAGAAAGGGACAGTGGTGCAAGTTTAGCGACATACTTATCTCCCATCATTGTTTCTATGATATCTCTACAACACGGTAATATCAATCTCTCACCGATCGTATGGGGCTTCTTTTCCTTTGCGATGCGCAACGCTACTTTAAATGAAGTTTCCACTGCTGCTTCATTCCCTTTAACGAACGTTCCGGACTCTTCAAGACGCAATGCCATTAATGACTTAAGCATATGTCTGAAATAGTCACTGTCTTTCTTTGTCAACTCAGGGTGGCATCCAAGTAATGGGCAAAAGACCGTTCCAGGACACCATAAAATTCAAAAAAATAGTATCTTAAAAACGTCATAAATTCATGAATTTAGGCCCTTTTTCAGGTTTTTAAGACCTAAATTCATGAATTTAGTCGTTTTTAAAGATACTGATTTTTCAAAAAAATGGTACTTTTTAAATGGTCTAAATTCATGAATTTTGGTCATTTTTCAGGTTATGAAGAAAAAAACCGTTTTTAAAAATACCCAATTTTTCAAATTTTTCAAAATCTCAAAATTTGAGAATTACAATTTTCTCGCTTAAATCATGACCGTTCCAGGACACCGAAAATCATAAAAGTTGAGAATCTCAAAATTTGAGAATTACAATTTTCTCGCTTAAATCATGACCGTTCCAGGACACCGAAAATCATAAAAGTTGAGAATTTCAAATTTGAGAATTACAATTTTTTCTCTCTCTTAAATCATGTCCTATAATTGATGTGCGGGTCTCCGATGTATTCAAAAATTCTTCTCATATCCAAGTGTAAGAATATTTTACTTTGTGCTTGCAGATGTATGATTTCCCTTGTTAACTTCTGAATTCTTCTCCGCTTTGTCTCCAATCGAACAGATCTTTCAGTAGATCCAACCATTGTGATGATAAGATTTAAACTAAGATTGTAATGTGTCACGTTTTATGAATTGTGCGTGTTTAAATAGCAAGTGAAAAGTTATGAATGGTGATCTAAGCAAAGCGGCATTGTAGGTGTATGAAGTTTGCTTGACAACATACGGGTATGACATGACGCGTATGATTAAATGTACTTGAATGACAATGGGGAAATTGCACCGCATTGTAAATCATTTCATCGGCCAAAACGCGAGCCAGTTCACCGACCAAAACCAGAAAAGTTGCGGTTTTGGTTCGACAGTCGGTCTCGACTATCGATACTGCGATATTGTATTGAATGCTTGCTATAACAACAGAATATTCCCTCAAAGCAGAAAATGAATTAATAGATTGCTTTTATGTTATTAACGCTATGGTATGAATGTACAACCCGTATAATCCCCTAAAACAATCATGCGGTTTGAGAAATGTGGTAACAGATGTTGCTACTGTCTTAATACAGACAAAACAAACAATAACCTCTTAATGAGAGTTCATAAAAATAAAATGGAACATTGTTAAACAAGACATTTTATTTCATTTAAAATGAGTAACATTTGAGACTTCCTAAAAAATATACGGCAAACAAACCACGTCAAATTTCGATTTAAATGAGATTGCTAATCAATTGGGAATAAAGAATTTTCACATATTGATGAGGGATGAATTACTACTGATAAAAGATGTGCGAAACACTAACTCATCTAATCAACTGATTCCTTACAAATGTAACGTTTTAATTTAGATTAAATTAAATCATTTCAAAATCGAATAAGTAGTAAGGAAAGTCATCATTGTGGAACAGTTTTAAATCAATACCACCTTCTGACTAAGTAGTAAGGAAAGTCATCATCGTGGAACAGTTTTAGATCAATACCCCCTCCCTTCTGACTTCTAGGGGTCCCTTAAGAAATTTTTTTATTATAAAATGAGCAACATAAATCAGTTTTTGAAATTATATGGAACACAAACAACAGCGAATTTCGATTTAAAGAAAATCGCAAATCAATTGGGAATAAAGAATTTTCATGTTCTAATGAGAGACAAATTACAATTGATCAAAAATAAGCCAACAATAACTATAAATTTCATAACAAATCTTCATACGTCAGACCAAAAAGGAGTACATTGGTCTGCAGGTATCTTTAATAAAAATCGAGATAATTACTATTTCGACCGCCCGGAGGCTGAGAACCATTGGTTCGACTCTTATGGACTTCCACCTACAAACGAAGTCAAAAAATTACTTGGCAATGGAATTTATAATACATTTCAAATTAAAAAACCGGGAACTACTTATTGTGGTCAATTATGTCTTTATGTTTTATTTAAATTACAAAAAGGAGAACCATTTCTTGATATTATGTTAGAATTGAACGAACCGTAGGTTCTATGGTTACGCCTAACAAGGGAATTACATTCTCGAAACGTTAGTTCCCATAATAATGATAATTAAAAATCACTTCGTTGTAATTCATTTTGATAAAATCGGCCTCTGATATTTTCATCATCTAAATCTTTGATTTCGTAAGTAATCGGATAAGTTTGATTTATTTTACAAACTTCAAATATTTCTTTAGTCCAATAGCCAACGAAGCCTTTTTCAAATTTATTCTTATACTTAAATATTCTAACTCTATCACCAATTTTAAATTTCGGCTTAAGTTTCTGCAAATTCGGATTACTCTCATTCGAATAATTATTCTCGAATATTTTTTTTCTTATTAAATCAGGGTCGTCAGAAGCATTCTTTGGAGTTTCTTCAATACCTGAAAGAACTTTATTATTGTACTCTTCTACAACTCCTGGTAATATCTTCAACCATTTCTGATTTCTTTGCTCAGTAAATTTCTTGAATAATTTATTTTTTAACGTCCGATTGAATCTTTCTATCACTACAGCTTTTCCAGCATTTTCAGTTGAATAAACAGTTTCAAATAGTGGCTAAACGTTTCTGTTATAAAATTCCGACCCTTTATCAACAAACAATTTTTTTGGCCATATCTTACTTTCTTTAAAGATTTCTTCAAACGCATATTTAACTGATAGACCACTTTTATTTTTTAAAGGCTTTACCCAAGCGTATCGTGTATATAAATCTATAACGGTCAATGCGTATTTGTAGTCCCTTTCATTCGGCATATGAATAAGATCAGCACTCCAAATATCATGTTTATTAAATACTTTTACTTTCAATAAATATTTAGGCTTTCTGTATTCCCTATGAATTTCGGAGGCGTAGGTTCGAGCGTTGCTCTCAGACAGCTTTGCTGTCGTTTCATTTATACCCTGACCGAATAATATTTTAGCTTGTAAAGCTTTCTTAACAAACATTCTTTCAATTTTTTCTCTAAATGTAGGATTCTGAATACTATCTAATTCTTGAATCATCTTCTTATCAGCTGCATGACGAGAACTTAGATAATGATTTCGATAAGCTAAATCATGCCTGTAAGCTGCGGCATCTACTCTATTTATTGGTTCTTCTCCTGGTTTCGGATTACTATTCTCATCTAGTCTTACATCTAATCGAGTTCCTGGACCAGTATATGAATGACCAGGAAGATGTTTTTCTTTCGAATATTTACTCCAAATAAATCCAGGAAAGTTTTTTAATGTTTTTTGTATGTCGTTACCTTCATAAATTTTACAATTTGAGTTTTTATTTTTGTTTAATAGATAATTTAATAAATCTAAATTTGCAATTTTTAATTTAATTAAATTTTCGGAATTTTTAGAATTCATTTTAAAAGATAAAAAAATTTAATAGATAAAATAAATGTTTACCTTATCATACTAGGACTTAGATATATTCCAGAACCATCTTTAGTTTCTTTAATTTCAATTAAATCATCAACATTGTGGAGAATATTTTTAAGAACTCGTTTTCCTTCATCAACTAATTTTAATTTACTAATAAAATTATCTACTATTCCGTCACCCCTAGCAACTTTCTCTAACTCTCTATTATGACGTTTTTGTTCTTCTAATGTTGCCTTCTCTGATTTATTTTTATTTACTGCTTGGACAATACCAGCTGTCCCACTTGCAACACTTCCTGCTGCTGCTATGCCTCCTATTATTAGTGGAATTAATGGGAGAATTCCACCATTCTCTTCTTCTTGTAATTGAATATTCTCTATCATTGGTTTACTTATGTAATACTTTTTTTTGTTAATCGTAATAGTTTTAGGGGTATTTTTGTCAACAATATTACGTAATTTTAATTCAACAGTTTTATTATTATTACTTTTCGCTTGCGACATTTTTAATAAAAAAAATTTTAAGTTACGGAAAATTTTAATCTATTCTAGTTATGAAAAAATGTTAAGTTACAAAAATTTTAATCTATTCTAGTTACAAAAAAATTTATTACTAATTAATAAAAAAAATTTTAATCTAAGAATTTAATTAACTTATCGGAGCGAAGCTCCTCGAGGCTTCAGCCGATCCTAGCCATCTTTCCATTAAGAATTTCAATTGAATATTTTACATCTTCTAGCAATAAACCATCAGCCATCAATGAAGTTGTGGAATCTTTTTTTTTTCAATATTAATTGTAACATCACAACCAGTCTTGATAATATCTGCAGATTGTGCACTTAAATCGAAACAGAAAACAGGATATAAATGTCTCCAATCTCCAGGAGTTAATTGTGGTTCAACTCCAAATTCTATACAAAGATTTCGATAAGAATCATATCCTTCCATAAATTGAATATTGGTATCATCGAATCTTAATGGATCAATTGGACATCGGGTTTGATTTAATGAAACTTGTAAACTTCGAATTGTATTAATATGGAAGAGATTATTGTTCTTATCAAAACTTGGAGAATTATTTCTTTGAAAAGTTAGTAATAAATATCTTGGAGTATTCGCAGTTCTAGTAAAATGCCAGTTAAATCTTTGTTCGGAAAAAGTTACTGAACTAGCAGTTCTCTTTAGAAAATTAACTGGAATTGGTTTGTTAGTATTTAATCTTTTTGCAATAGCTGTTTCAATCTCTAAACTAGGAGTAATATGCTTAATCCACCATTCAAGTCTATCAATTTTTAAATATGCTTTTTTTCCAGTCTTACCAAAAAAGACTAATTCATTATTTGCTGTGCGATGAATTATTAATTTAAATTTTAATTGATATGATATTTTATCATAATCTAAATATCCGAATAATGGAGACAATGACCAGTTTACTGTTTGCTTACTTTTCTTGTTAAGCTCACGTCTTTCTTTATATGCACTATTGTTTGTTTTATTTAAATGTTTTGGAATATTTTCTACATCTTTCGCAATTCCTGCGGCATCTGTTCCAGCGTGAGTTAAATCATCAACAATTATACCATCATTAGTATCAGGAAACCAACCTTCGATTTCATACTTTTTATTATTTTCACCAATTGTTACAAATCTAAGCATTGTATCAATTACACCTGGAGAATCACTTATTGTTTCTATATTTTGAGTTGCAACATCTAAACGCATTTGTGTAAATAATCTTGGAAAGAAATTATTCTCTAGTGCAATATTATCGGTTTCTGGTAATGGTGTAGTAAAATTAGCATCACTATATAAAGAATATTCACAGTGTAAAAATGAATCAGGTAAATATAAATAACTCTGCTGATTATCAACTTCAAAAATTAAATCTCCTCCAGTATTTACTCTACTGGAAGATCCAGGATTCATAGCAATTCTTATATAGTCATTCTTTTTTTGATTATAACTAACACCTGGTGGTTTATCTAATTCAAATTTATTTTCGATAAGCGAAGACATTTTTATAAAAAATAATTTGATTTTTTGTTTTTCTCACACACAGAAAAAATTTTGCTAAAAAATTTTGCTAAAAAATTTTACTAAAATAATTTTAATAAAAAAATTTTGCTAAAAATTTTTTATAAAAAATATATTTTAGAATTTTGCTAGACCATTGCCTCTTATTTCTTCAATTGAACGTTTTATGGCTACGCCTGATTTCTTCTTATGTTTACTATCAGACGGAGCTCCGCTCCTCAAGGTTCCCCAACAGCTATGTTAGCAATTTTATTTTTTGTTTCCTCTGAAAGTTTTTTTAAATTTTTTAGTTCTTCAGAATCATACCTAAGTTTACGAATAGCTTCTAGTTGTATTAATTCGTTTTGAGACTTGACAGCATTTGATATTGCAGTAGCTGTACTACCTATAGCAGCTGCTCCTTTTTGCAGCAGATGTAATCAAATCTTTATTATTTTTAATTAAGTTAACGATACTTCCAATACCAGTAGATGCCAGCTCCTTCCGTGTGAACTGTTTCTCTATTATCATAATGATAAACAGGATTCATACGTGGTTCATGAGCAATTCTTTGATTTGAAGCAAAATGTTTAAGATTGTGTTTATAAATTATAGGCATTTTTTAGGAATAAATTTGACTTTTGGGAAAAATATTTACGTTAGGATTTACGTTTGTGAATGTCCAACAACTACGTGATAACTTTATTAATTTTCTTTTGCACTTTATCTATTGCGTCAAGTAGCGTGTGATGTACTTTAATTTCTTTTCTATTAACTTGCATTTTCTCCTGATTAATCTTCAACGCCGTTTTAAGAGCATTTAACTTAATTTTAAGAACATCTAGTTGTCTTTTAACAGCATCTAACTGTTCTTTATTTTCTTTAGAGTCTTCTTGTAAATTCTTCTTTAATTCATTTTCTAAATTGATTTTAAGAGTTTTCATTTTATCAACTTTTTGATTAAGTGAGTTTACTTCATTGATTATTCTATTCATCTTTTTCATTTGTTGAGTAATTTTAGAACTTAATTCATCAACACTTTTTTGGAATGTAGTTTGTAACTGCTTTAAATTTTTTTTAATTCTTTCAGGTAGTTTTTCTATTTCATCTTCTAATTGTTCTTTCAATAGTTGTATCAGATGTTTATTTTTAATGACTGCAGATTTTAACTTTATAGAAAGTAATATTAAAATTTTTGATTGTTCAGAATTCTTTTTAAAAAGTTTTGCTATATCTGCTTCTAGCTCTCTATCCTGTTTATCAAGTTTTAATCATTTTTCGTTTAATGATTTGTCATTAAGTTTAAGCAACTTTAATTCATTCATCAGTGGAACCAAAACATCGTTTATATATTTTTCTTTTAAGTCATTGATTTGTGTATCAACATATTGTTTATTTGTTAACTCCGTATTATGTTGCGGAAGAATAGAAAGATGCAATGGACCAGATAAAACGTCTCCAGTTTTCATGATATAATTTTCTATTTCTATTTCTAATTCACGATTTTTCGGGATATATGCACCTCCACCAACATTTGGTAACATCATTTTTAAAACAATAAAAAAGTACAATTTTTTCTAATAAAAAATGGATAAAGCAAATTTAAAAAAATTATATTCGTCCGCATCATCCTGTTCTTCTTATTCGACGAGATCAACGGGATTTGAAAATAAATGTCTTGATAATAATAATAATCCATGTATAGATGTAAATATTTTATTTGAATTACAAGCAGAATTATTTAAAGAACAAACAAAAGGTTTACCATCTATAGAAACTAATTATTGTATTTTTCCAGGTGATCCATTTATAAAATTTATGGATATAGTAAGTAAATATAATGATGTAGCTTATGTGGAATTAAATAAAGAAAATATGGTTATAATAGGTCATAATAATATTTACGGTTTTATTAGAGCAGTGTTACCACATAGTAATACTGAATGGATAGAAAATAAAATTATTAATTATATCAATATTAGAGAATTAGTTAAAAAATTAAAATCTTTTTCCAAAGAAAAAATTAGATTATTTGTTGATGAACAAAATCAATATAACATTCATATAGAGAGTAAAAAACATAATGAAGAATTATTATGCCAAGTTTATTATAGAGACACAATTTATAAACAAGAAACATTAGAAATGCCCCAAAGATATGATGATGATACGTATATAGGATTATATTCAAACTTAAATATTAATTTGTTAAAATCTTATATAAATGGTTTAGCTCAACAAGAGAAAATTTATATGTGGACAACACCTTATACTATTAACAATGGCCATAATCATAATCATATTAATCCTCTGAATCATATTGAAGAATCTGATAAAGATGATGATGATTCTGAAACATCTGAAAAAGGTGTAAATGATAAAAAAGATTATAAAAGTATTAGTAATTATAAAAATTTAAGTGAAGAAAAATTTATATCTCATACTGATGTACATGATATTAATACTACATATAATCAAAATTTATCTAAATTTCATTTTCTTACAATTGAAAATAATAATGATGGAATAGTTGAAGATACTGTTAGACAACTATGTGTCGGGTCTACAAAATTTAAATTAGGATTTACATCTAATCAATTTAAAATTTTATCATCTTTAATAAAAACTAAAAGTGATTCAGATTATGGTGGTGTTATTAAATTTTCCAAAAGAGATCAAAGACCAATATTTTTCTCTATTATATTATTATCAGATAAAAAATGTAATTTAGAGTTAGATATTCCAATAAGAGAATGGTATCCTATCAGGGAATGGCATCCTATACCAAAAAGTGTAATTTATGATGTTGAAGAATCAATTTATGATGATGATGAAGAATCAATTGATGATGATGATGAAGAATCAATAGTTAGTGAAAAAAAATTTAAATTATCTTTTGATAAAACGTTATATGATAAAACTTAATATGATAAAACTTAATATGATAAAACTTAATGTGATAAAGGAAATAAAATAACTTAAGAACGTGAAATGTATAATAATATATGATAAAACTTAATATGATAAAGAAAATAAAATAACTTAGGAACGTGAAATATATAATAATATAAAATAACACTCAAGTCCTTGATATTAGAATGTTTATATCTAAAATTAAAACACAATTTTTTCTTTAAAAAATAAAAAAATGGAAAATACCAAGTTTTATTGTAACTTATGTAAAAAAAAGTTGCAAACAAAAAGAAGTTATCAATCTCATTTAAATAGTAAATTGCATTTACAAAATGTAGATCGAGTTGATGAAGGAAATATATTAAAATTAAATAGTTAAAAAAACTATCTAGAAACATTACCTACTGATATAAAAGTTAAAAAATGTTTGATGATTATTCAGATTCGGAATATAAAAAAGTTTTTAATAGTGAAGATGAACATGTACATGGGACATCGGAGATTTCTTCCAGGGCTTCGCCCGCACCAGATGGAAGATATTTATTTAGAAATACTGATGAATTTAACAAAATAGATGAATTTGATGAAGCCGTAACAGATATAAAATATTTATTTAATGAATCGGTACACGGGACATCAAAGATGTCTTCCAGGGCTTCGCCCGTTGAACATAATGAAACCGATGAAACTTTTTCTGATATTCTAACCAACTTTCATAATATATTTAGAAAATCTTTCAAATGTTATATGAATGTAGAAGTACTTTATACAAAAAATGGACCTGACGGAATTCCTGAAGAAATAATACAAGGACATTTTACAAATTCACAAGAAATTCATAATGTAAATGATATACAGCCCATATTTGAATCGATGATACTTAAATTAGAAAATTGTATAATTGAAGCCCAGTTACGTGAATCTGGTTGGAGATTTGTTAAAATACTATCTAAGAAAATAGTAATTGATAAATATAAAAATAATACTGGTGGTAGTTATGTTCCTTTACCTTTCAGTTCACCACAAATAATCAACATAAAAAATGAAGATGATTATTGTTTTCTGTGGAGTATTATAGCACATTTACATCCTGCAGAATGTCGTAAAGAAAGACTAAGTCATTATAATAAAGAAGAATATATAAAGGAATTTGTTCTCTCTGATGGCTTAGATGAATTTCCATATGAATATAATAGGTTAACAAAGTTTCATAAAAAGAATAAAAATTTAATAGAAGTAAATGTTTTTGAATTAAATGTGAATTATGTTTCTATTGGTAAAATTACTCCACTTTACTCAGATTCAAAAAAGTTTTATTTGAATAATAAAAATTTATGTCAATCAGAAATAGCATATAATGATAGAGGAAATTACATGCATCATAATATTTTTTTCCAAGGAAATATAATATGTACTGAAAAATTTCAATTTGTTAAAACATTATCACCAATAATGATTAATTATAATAATTATAAAGGACGTAATTATAATTATGATTATGATACCGATTATTTATCTTTATCTTTAGAATATCAACAAAAATTACAAAATTTAAATGAAAGTTTACAAAAATGTAAAACAGATTATCAACAACAAACAAAAATATTAGTACAAGAATATGGCCATAAATATCAAAATAAGATAGAAACGATACAAAAATTAAATGAAGACAATAAAGAATTAAATAATGAAGAAAATGAAACCAATCAAAAAATAAATGAATCTTTAAAAAAATGTCTACAACAATATAAAGAACAATATATTAAAAAAAAATATAGTTATCAGTTACAAATATTAGATCAAAATTATCAACAGACTGAAAAAGATTTACAAAGACAAATTGATTTAACACATGAAATATATCAAGATAAATTTGAAAAACTAGAACAAACAAAACAATCAGCACAAGCAAATATATTATATTGTGTAAAGATGTTTCTATATTTACAAAAACTTCAGATAATGCTAATTTTCCTTGTCTCCAATGTATGACGAGCTTTAGAACTAAAGAAGAAATGAATAGACATTTGGAGAATTGCAACAAAATGAAGCAGTCAGAAACACGTTTCCAAAAGATGATTATTTAGAATATAATAAATGGTATTTTAAAAATAAAGTACCCTTTACTATTTATTGTGATTTTGAAGCATATAATGTTAATATGACACAAAATCACGGGACATCGGAGATGTCTTCCAGGGCTTCGCCCGATTATGAAAATGATAATTCTGAAAAAAGTGCATCTGAGCAAAGTAGAGAAAAATATTTATTTGAACAAAAACCATTATGTTGGGGAATGTACATTCATTCAAATTATCCTGAATTATTTAAATCAGAATATTTTCAATACTATGGTGAAGATAGTTCAGAAATGTTTACAAAGAAAGTAGAAGAATTACAAGGTCGCTTTTCACAATTGCTTGAAACAAATATACCAATGCTTCCATTAACGGATGAAGAAAAAATTAATTTTGTTGATGAAACAAAATGTTATTACTGTGGAAAAGGTTTTACAAATAATTATAAAACTGGCAGAGGTAGATATCTTGACAAGCGAAGCGACGGCTCTGCCGTCAAAGTAAAAGATCGTGATCATCTAAATGGATTATATAGAGGTGCAGCACATAATTCTTGTAATCTTAATGCTAATAAATTTAAATACAACTTTGTTCCTCTATATTTCTACAATGGTTCTAAATATGATTTCCATCTAGTAATGAAAGATTTATATTCATCTGAAAAATTACAACAACAACAAATAAATGTACTATGTAAAACAGAAGAAGAATATTTTTCAATGCAATTAGGTTGTATTAGAATTTTAGATGCATTTAGATTTTTTACTCCTTATTCATTAGATGTTATGGGAAAAACTTTGAAACCTGAACAATGTAAAATATTAAATAAATATAATTTAAGACCATTAAAAGGAATATTTCCGTATGAGTACATAACTGGAGATTTTAATTTTGTGAATAAAATTATGGAAGAAAAACAACTTCCTCCAATAAATAAATTTAAATCAACATTTAAACAATCACAATTATCTGAAGAAGATTATGCAGAAGCTGAAAAGAATTGGAGAGAGTTAAATTGTAAAACAATGTATGATTATACAATGAAATATCTTCAGATAGATGTATTAATACTAGCTGATCTTTTCGAAAACTTTCGTGATATGTGTTTAGAATATTACGGAATAGATCCATGTTATTGTTATTCTACACCAGGTTTAACATGGTTAGCAGGATTAAAACATACTGTTGTTAAACTTAAACATTATAAAGAAAATACATATGATAAATTATTATTTTTTGAATCTGGAATTAGAGGTGGAGTTTCATCAGTTTTAGGTAATCGTTATGTACAGTGTTACAATAAAAAGTAAATCCTGATGATTATGGAATAATGAAACCTTTATCTCCAGAAGAAAGCGATCAGTTTATAAAATTGTTTAATCAAAATATAGAAGGACTTATATCAAATGAAGAGAGTCAAGCAGCAGTTAATGAAATCATGACAGAAAACTATTTGTTATATTATAATTTTAATAGCTTATATTCTTCTTGCATGATACAAGAATTACCAACAGGTGAAATGTCATGGTGTAATATTCTAGATTATCAAAAAACATATGATGGAAATTATAATCATGGTTATATATATGAAGTTGATTTAGTATACCCTCATGAAATAAAAGATAAAACAAAATATTTTCCTTTCTGTCCCGAAAACAAAATTCCCAATATGGAAGATTATTCAGATTATCAAAAATCTTTAATTCCTAAGAAATACAGACCAACAAAAAAACTTATGTTAACACAAAGTAATAAAGGAAAGTATGTTGTTGAAGGAAGAATGCTAGGTTGGTATTTAGAACATGGAATGATTCTCAACAAAATACATGGAAAACTATTTTATCAAAAACTTAAATGGTTAAAAAATTATATAGAGTTCAATATTGAAAAACGTAAAATAGCTAAAAGAAATAAAGATGATTTTGGAAACGTGTTCTTCAAATTAATGAATAATGCATTTTATGGTAAGACTTTAGAAAATGTGCGTAATAGACAAAATATTGAAATAGTTTATGATAAAGATAGGTTTCAAAATTTAACAAGGAAACCTACATATAAAAGAACTACTAGATTTAGTGATGAACTATGTGCTGTACATTTACGTCGAATTAGCGTAAAACATGATAAGTTTAATTTTATTGGATTCACTATATTAGAATTAGCTAAACTATTTATGTATAGATTTATATATGATCATTTAGCACCTGCTTATGGCAAAAACTATAAATTACACTTTACAGATACCGATTCTGTTTTCTTAGAATTAACAATACCGTATAATTCTTCACTTGATGAAGAAATTAATAAAATAAAAGATATCATTCATCCTTCTGATTTATGTAAAGTAAAAGATGAATTAGAAGGAAATGAAGATTTCATAACAGAAGCTATATTTTTAAAATCTAAATGTTACTGTTATGATACAACTAATAATATTAAAACACATAAAACATTAAAAGGAATTTCAAAGGCATCAGTGGCTAACCAAATAACATTTCAAGATTATAAAAATGCATTATTTAATAATGAAATAAAAACAGCATGTAATTATAGACTTAATTCAAAGAAACATAAAATGTATGTAAAAGAAGAACATAAATTAGCATTAGATCCATTTGATGATAAAAGAAAAATTTTACCTGATGGAATAACTACTTTACCTTTTTAATTTTCTAATTTCTAAGATAGACAAATTTGATATATAAATAAAAAAAAAATATTTTAACACTATATTTGTAAATTTTTTATCACTCGGCAAGCAAATGTTCTATAACTCTATCATGAATTTTTTTATCAATATTAATTGTGATAAATCCATAATCTTTTGACCAAGCATTGTTACACGATTGTTTAAATTCATCTTTATTTCTTACGCATAAATCTCTTAACAAATCACTTAAGTTTCTTGCATTTATTTCAAATAGTATAAATATGTTTGCATTCTTTCTAATAACACTTCCGTCTAATGAATACATACTTTGTGTTAAATAAAAAACACTACAGTTATTATGTCTGCCTCTTGTGAAATAATTTCTCTGAACTGACTGATTTCTATCATTAACACAATCATCAAAAATTACACAATGTTTCATTGTTTTATCTAGTTTACTAGGATCTTGCATATTACCACTATCATCTATTAATTGTATCTTTATATGCTTATTTTTATTAGATTCTACTAACTGATTATTTTTTGCTGCTTCTTCACACCACGAACTTATTTCTTCTTCATCTTCAGATTTTTTATATTCTTTGAATAATGAAGCAATTGCTGTTTTTTTAAGATTATTTTCAAATCCATATTTTAAAAATTGATAGACGGGTTGTTCTGCTGTTGTTGTATAAATTATAAGATTGTTATAATCCAAAAAATTTGGAGTCGTTAAAATTTTAAATAATAGATACATTTTTCCACATCCTGATCTTCCGCAAATAACTGACAAAACTTTATTAGATAAATTTGGATGATGATTAAATTTAAGTTTTTTTTATTTAATGGTAGTACTTCACTCATTTTTTAATAAAAAAATTTTATTTTTATTTTTAAAGAAGAAGAAGAAAATTAAACTTCTCTAGCTTCGCGTGGGAGTTTATACCTCTCGAACCAAAAGATCTATCATAATCTCTTCACCTCCAAAATTTATTTCTTGTCCTTTTTCATCAGTGATTCTAATGTTAATGTTGTTAATAGTTTTTCTTGTAATAGGGAAATATATTAATGTTTGTGGAATTACATTTAATATATAACCAATGGGTACAGTAAAAGCTGGAAAACTGAATATTAAATTTGACAATTTACCATTTATATATCCTCCTTCAATAATGTCACAATGTACAACAATTGAATTTATTTCAGTTATTTTTGGAATATTCTCACCTAAATGATAACCTTGACTATAGGTTTGTTTATTAAATCCTAATAGCTTTGACAATGATCTGTCATGATTAAAATCAACTTGATGATTTTCGTCTAAAGTAAGAGAAAATTTATTAACTGCCGGTTCAACTGCAAAATGTAATTGTTTCTTATCTTTAAATGGTATACCTAAATTTCTCTTAATTTCATTTGATATTGATTCAACTTCGTAAGAACCAGGAAGACAAGTTTGTATTTTCCATGTTTTGCCTTTATCAGTAGAATATCTAAATTGATCATTCACATCTTTGATAACGTTTTGAATAGTGTTAAATGTAGAGAAACTAGTCAATGCAATTTGATAATTTTTATTCTGTTCTAGATGAAGAATGGGTTCTAAATTACAAGTGTGTGATGAAGTAGTTGTTATAATTTTTAACGTCGTACTAAATTTTGATGAACCCAAAATCTCTGTCAAATTTTCTAAATGATTATTAATTTTGTCTAAATCTGCTGAACACATTTTTTAGTTAAAATTTTGAATAAATATTTTTTTATAAAAAAAATAGAAACAACATATTTCAGCTACACTTTTATAATCCTCTTCATTTAGAATCTTCTTTTCTAACAGTCTTTTCAATATAGCATGAATTTCATTGAAACTAGAATTATGCCCTTCTTTTATTGCCGATATTAAAATATTTAATCTATTTAGTAATTCTTGTGGATCATCTGGTAAGAATACAGTTGCTTCTGTTTTAAAACCTTTTCCTACTTTAACTCCCGTTGATAATAAATTTTCTAATTGCTTATAACGTCTAAGAGATTTTACTGCACCAACTCTATCTAACATAGCTTTATATTTTATAAGATCTTCTACAGCATAATTATTTAAATCTGCTCCTCTTAAAAGATCAACAAAATTTCTATCTAAATTAAAAGGAGATTTATCTGGTGAAAAAATTAAACCTCGAAAAGGTTGTGGAAATATTTCTTTTTGTCCGAGATAAAATCTAGGTATTGTTTTTCCATCTATAAATGAAATAGAATGTTCAAATTGCATAGATTTTGGTAATTTCTTATTAATGTTTGATTCTAGTAATCCATAGTCATCTAATATAGTTTTGTGCTCTGGATCTGTTATATCAATTTGTTTATCATTATTTGTAAGTTCTTTTTCAAGAGTTTTAAATGGTTTCATAGATTTTTCAAAATCAGTTTTTACTTGCTCGGTTTGCTGCATTTTTTCAAACATATCAGATTGAATACCAGCTTTTATCATTCTATGTTGAAGATGATTTTCTTTCATAATATTTCTTTGTTTTATTAACTCTTCTAATTGTTTTATTCTTTTTAGATTATCAGCTTTAATTTTATCCATTTTTAAAATATAATATTTGAATTTTGTGGTAACATTGGAATACAACAAAAACATTTTACTGAACAAATTATTTTTTATTGCTTTGTTGTCTGAAATCTTTTCGTTTAAAGTTTTCTCGTTTTAAGTTTTGTTTAATAAAGTTTTGCTTAAATTTTCGCTTAAAGTTTTTAGCTCTTCTAAAAAAATTTTATCATTTTCTTCATTAGAAATTTTACCATCACTAAAAGTTTTATCATCACTAGAAATTTTGCCATCCTGTTTATTCTTATCACCAACTTTTTCTGACTGTAATTGAAGTGATGTTTTATTAGCTTCATTAGCTATTTGATCAAATTTTTCAATCTCATCTAACGTAATAACATTATCATCACATACTCTTTGAAAGTAGTAGTGTAATTTGTCATAAACTTCTTTAATATGTAAATGCTTAGTTTTTAATGATTTTCGTTTCTTAGTTATTAAAGATTTATCTAACATTGTAACAAGTGAAGTTGCAAAAACACCCGTACCTGTTAAAGCTGTAGCAACTACTGGAATTACTAAAACACCTGAAGATATAACAATTGTTAAAGCACCTAAACTAATTGTTAAGAATATGCCAATTCCTTGTGTTACATTCTTAACTTTACTCCATCTCTTTCTTAATTTTTTATAATGCTCTAATCTTAATAATAATTGAGATTCCTTATCTTTCATATAACGTACTCTATCTTTGTGTTTTTCTTTATTCATTTTTTCAATGTCCATTAAAGTAGAACTACGTTCATATGATAACGAAGGATATATTCTTGCGGTTTCTTCCACTTTTGTTTCATCCACTTTTGTTTCTTCCATTTTTAAAGAAATATTTTTAGTCACATGATATATTTTAAAAACCTGAAAGATGGATAAAATTCATGAATTTGAAATTCTTAACTTTTATGATTTTCGGTGTCCTGGAACGGTCATGATTTTCAAGGTAAAAATTGTAATTCTCAAATTTTGAGATTCTTATTTTTTATGATTTTCGGTGTCCTGGAACGGTCATGATTTTAAGGGTGAAAATTGTAATTCTCAAATTTGAGATTTTGAAAAATTTGAAAATTGGGTATTTTTAAAAACGGTTTTTTTCTTCATATGACCAAAATTCATGAATTTAGACCATTTAAAAAGTACCATTTTTTGAAAAAACGGTATCTTTAAAAACGACTAAATTCATGAATTTAGGTCTTAAAAACCTGAAAAAGGGCCTAAATTCATGAATTTATGTCGTTTTTAAAGATACTATTTTTTGAATTTTATGGTGTCCTGGAACGGTCTTTTGCCCATTACTCATCCACTCAAATGTCTTTTCAAAAGACTTGGCTTCATACCATGGCTTGACAAAACTTTCGCGCACACAACACACTGAGGGCATTCAAAGCCGTTGTGTAGGATTGATGTGAAACCAAATTCGATGTAGCAGTCACTGTACTGTCGGATTTTCGTGGAAACTTCTTCATTAACCAAAACACTTGAAGAAACGGAGGAAACCTCTAAAGGCGCAGCAAACATCTCAGTTGAGGCACGAGATGACGACGACGGCTCCGGCACATGTAGTCGAATAGATTCCAAAGGAACTTCAGTCGAGGCATGAGATGATGGCGGTGATTCTGGCACATGTAGTCGAATAGATTCCGAAGGCACTTCAGTTGAGGCACGAGATGATGGAGACGGTTGCGGACAAAAGAATCTACTTATTTTCGGTGTCGACATACTTGAATGTTTTAGGCTTCGATCCCTGTCACGTTTTCGTCTGTTTGCACCAGGCATAGTTTATTCTTCTATAGAAGATTCCGGTAGTCTCTAATTAACAACAGGAGACCTCACAGCAATGAAGTAAGTCAGTCACTCTTGAACTCGCAGTACCTTAAGACAATTCAGTATCAACTACCAACCCGAAATCTCATCTGTCTATTTCTCATTCCTGTGACGTAGTGTGTTAGTGTAACATAGTTGCATCCCACGTTCCCCTACCCATCGACAGTGCCGCGTGCGTAACTGTGTCAGCATTCAAGCATGCGTTTCATTTGGCAATCGATGCGTTCACTGAAAGCGCGTCGACCAATCGTGGATAGAGCGTGAATTCGACCATGTCATGCTGTGCAGCTTGTAAGTTGAAAACATTAGTGTACACTGTACAGTCACACTCACAGCAGAGTTGAGTATTACAGCTAAATTACGAATGCTTATGCCTGTTTTTCACATCCTTCAGCTGTATGCTTAGTAAATATTTGAATTCTTAATTTCAAGACGCGTACCCCCATACAGAAGGGGCACGTACCCCCAGGGGTACGCGTACCTATGGTTGAAAACCGCTGCCGTAAGCAGAATTCCAACACTCAAGTTTCAATCAGAGCCGGCATACAGAATAAGCCATAAACCATCAGCCATAAGCCGCCTTTGATTACGGTGACATACAAGATAAGCCATAAGTCTTAAGCTATTAGCCGTAACTCTTAAGTAGGGCAATTTTTTATGACCTTAAACTCGGAGAAATATTACCTAAAAATCTTAAATTGTAATTTGGTGTAATTGTATTTTAAAAATCTTAAAATACAGCTAAAATTAAGTGGTCGGGTTCCACGACTTGCCACCCCCAATGGTACGTGTTCCACAATCCTGGTACGAAGACATCTCTCCGTGCGCCCTACGAACCCGACCACCATCAACCACACCACTGTCCAGAAGCATTACCAAACATGTTCTTTCATGTGACTCATTTGTAAATGGCTATGTGACTTCTCATTTTACTGTATTGAGGTTTTGTAACTCACCATTTTCCTTGCCAGTGTCAGAATCACTGTACATGTCATATCATCGTCCAGATTTGTGCATTCAAAAAGAACTGAAACACGTTCTACGCCTTCCATGGACCTAATTATTCGTCTTCCATAACATATCATTATCTTATTGTTCATTGCTTCTGTACATTTCAAGTAGTATCACTTTTGTCATTTCGTAGTGTCATCGTATTGTCTTGTCGATTGTGTAAATCAAGACCAGTGTTGTCCATCGTGAAGTGTACTCTACTGTGTGATTCAACATGCAATCTTGTCATTACGGCCGTACTTTCCTGACGAGAGACCGCGAAAGATCTCGAGAGAATACCGGGTGTTTCAAAAGTTTTAGTACAAGAATTTTACTAATATTATATGAGTTTAATCGGTGTTGAATCAAGTCAAAAAGGTAGCCTAAACTATTCAGTCAATCTACATGACTGTGGAGGATGAGATGTTCGATAGCTATTCAGATAGTTTGAAATTCTTGAATTGTTGAATAAGATGTCTATGATCGATTCAATACTAGAACACAGCAGCCGAATCAACGATGATTTTGAATTTTGTTAATGAAAGTTGACGATGTAATTATCATCGTGAAATCATTCACAATGTATTCGCTTGAAGAACAAGTCATGTGCTGTGCCTGGGCTCTCGCCTACGAAAATTCAGGCGAAAGTCAGCGAAAGTTTGAAGAGAAGTACGGACGAAATCCTCCATCAAGATCACAGATTAATTATTGGAAATTGAAACTGTTGGAAACCGGTTCGTTATCGAAAGACAGACCAAGATCAGGGCGTCCTGTATCGGCATCCGGTGATGATTCACTTGAACTCGTTCAAGAAGAAGTGAATAAAAATCTACAATCATCGATACGCTAAATTGCTCGTGACAATGACATCTCTCCATCTAGTGTGTTTCGTTGCCTAAATAAATCTGGAATGAAGCCCTATAAGGCCAGCTGTTGCCAATTGCTCTTTGATGGGGATGAGGACAAACGCGTTGCAATTCTGCGAAATAATGATTGACCGATTTCGCGGAGATCCTTCATGGTCAAGAAAAATTGTCTTCTCTGATGAGTGCAATTTCTATCTGTCGGGAAGCATCAACAAACACAATACTCATTATTGGGCAGCTGAAAATCCTCATTGGAAATAGCAGAGTAACACCCATGCTACTCAGTACCTTACTGTATGGGCAGCAATAGGATGGAATGGGCTAATTGGTTTGGATATTTCGGAACAAACAATGACTGGGGACAGATGCTGTGTGATTTTGACTGAACATGTCCCTTACTTCTCCCGAAACATAAGTTCACATTATCAGCAAGATGGCGCTTCTTCACATTACGCAGTGAAAGTGAGAGAAATTTTTGACACCAAGTTGAATGGTCGATGGATTGGACGTCGAGGCCCGATCGAGTGGCCTGCCAGGAGTCCCGACCTAACTCCCTGTGACTTTCGGTGTTGGCCATATCTCAAATCTTTAGTGTTTGCCAACAATAGACGTTAAGAAAATCTTCAGTCCCTAAGATCAGCAATTGAAGACAAAATTCACGGAATTCCTTTGCGAATGTATCGAGACACCATGAGAGATTTTGAGAAGAGAGTGCATCTGTGTCGTGAATCACGAGGATATGTTTTCGAGTAATGTGCTAGTATGTTTGAATTTCTCTATAATGTTATTATAAAGTTGATTCAACACCGATTAAACTCATAAAATATTAGTAAAGTTCTTGTACTAAAACTTTTGAAACACCCGGTATAACAACATCAATGTCATTAGTACTATTTTCAATCAGCAAATATTACCTCTTACCCTAAAAATGTGACAAGATATGACATGTCATAAAAAAATTGCCATACTCATAATCCAAAACCCATTAGCCATGAGCCATAAGTCATAGGTCACAAGCAATGAGCCGTCACCCTGTTGAGAATCCTTGGGCGATGATCTTCAATAGAACCGAAGTTGTCATATAACGCGTCATTCTTCACACTTGAGCTTTACTAAACTTTATACTCTTATGAAAATTAGAAAATTATCATACATTTTTCCTTTGCCTGCTTGTATTACCTGTCATAAGAAAACATATTGTCAAAATGACTTGTGGCTGATGGCGTACAGTCCGTTTCCTAAATCGTTGCACAACCCGAAAAGCTCTTTTATCTCTTGCCTATTCAGATCAAATTTAACCGTAAGCTGATTAAAGACCCAGTCCGCCCAAATTTACCTAACGTTTTTTCACGCAAACATGTTAATTCTCTATGTGGTGAATATGTCTACATGCTCTGACAAACGATTGTACCGTGGATCAGCTTGCAATCGCTGTTTCTTTCTCGAGTGATGACGTCACTAGTGGAATCACCCGCCGGCTGCCGTGAAAGTCTCTACAGCAGCGACAACGCTGCATGGAGTAAACAAACATCGACTGCTTTACTCGCTCTGCATCAAAGTGAAATCTCTCTTCTCGTTTGCTAGCAAAGCTGCTTGGTCATCATCCTAAGTGTGAAACATGCCTCAGTCCTGTGCAGTTTTTGGGTGCAACACAAAAGAAAATTCACCCAAATTTGAGTTTCTTTTCAATACCCGAAAAATACTCTGACATCCGAAGACAGTGGATCTGAGTGATCTCTAGAGAAAATTTCACAATAAACTCAAACACAAAAAAATTGCGAAAAATTCACGAATAAATCAACAGATTAATTCAAGATAGTAATCTACTGCAAATCCATGTATTGTTTAATGTATTATAAAATATGGCCATAAGCCAAAGAAGGAGAGGCTATCAGCACGTTAAAAAGCATGCATTTATAGAAATAAGCTAAATGTGATTAACAGTTTTCACGATCATATTCGTACTCAGCACCTCAAAATATCCTTTTCCCACTTATTTTTTATTACATTAAAAACTTTAAATCGATTTTTTTGGTTAGTGTTATAAATTTATTTAATTATTGTACAAAGGACGTGAATATGATATTTACATCGCAGTGTCAGAATCACGAAAAGAAAACCCTTTGTATTTCATTTCTGGGTCAGGATATGCCTTTGTGATAGCTATAACCACACATGATGGAATGACTAGACGATAATGACGGCCCAAACTCCTGTTGTATATCCAATGCACAAAATTACAGTAGGGTATATGTCGGCAAAGCTCTGGTGTTCGCTGATCTGCACCGGGTGCTTTTGCCAAAAAAGAAGCGTGCATGGCGATGGACATGTCTAGCACTCCCTGATTCAAGCAAGTAGCCTGAAAATCAGAGTTATAAGTGATACATCCATTATAGCGTTTTTCATCAACACTATTTTGTTCAAGGCAGCAAACACACTCTCTTGATGAAGGCATAACTTCACAGTTCGTACGTAAACACAATGACGATTATGTCAATAACCGCCGTTCTTCTGGACAAATCACTTGAGGATGCATGTCCTCTTCAGTGTCTTCAGTTGGATGAGCGACACCTGCTTCAGAATGCTCGCCTTTTGTTTTCCTTGACACTTTACTGGGATCAAACGCATACCCAGTTATTTCTTTATCTGTAATAAAATGACAACAATTATTCATAGATTTATTAATGAGAATGAGATCAGGCTTTCAAGTGAGTATTTTTTTCATATTCATTTATTTATGTCCTTATTTTGCAAAATTGTTATTCATATTCATGTTCATGCGTAATTCGACATTAATTTTCATTTTTGAAATTATCTTGGAATTAGAATCACTTATCTTCAAGCGAAGACGATATAATGAAGGTTAGAATAAAATGTGAGTTGAGTCTGATCCAAAAAATTTTATTCGTGAGATGCGAGTAATAATGTAAACTTAAAATTTACATGTATTTAGATGATTTTGTGATTAGGTTACTCTTAAAATCTTTTTGGACGCTCTAACGAAAACCTCAATTTGAATGTGAAATATTAATAAAACCAGGTAACAGCAAAAGTCCATTTTTGAGTTTTGAGTCCATTATTTTTTGTCATCTATTTTCTTTTTTGAGTTTGATACTTTAAAAAAAGATGAAGTAGGATACAAGTGACAAATATATTCAATGCAATTATTTTTTTGCATTTTTCAAGACACGATTCGATGGGGCACAATGCACTGGACTCATATCTGGTATCAAAAAATGCGATAAACATTTATCATCTTCATCGCGTTCATTAGTTCATTGTGCCTTATACATTCAGTTCATCGCTAATTCGTAATTCTGACAAATTCGTAAATGATGATGTACTAATGTAATATATGAAGCTATGGGCGTTATCATAATACTGCATCAGAAATCTAATATGTGAAATACTCAAGTGAAATATCGTAAAATTATATCATCTGGCATCAATAAATGCGATAAACATTTATCATCTTCATCGCGTTCATTAGTTCATTGCGCCTTATACATTCAGTTCATCGCTAATTCGTAATTCTGACAAATTCGTAAATGATGATGTACTAATGTAAAACTAACTACGCACCAATAATGTACTAACGCACCAAAATGAAACAGGATCACGTACTTTCTTAAGAAGCTGCCATGATCGATTGCTTGGCGATTCCGCTTGCTGTTTCAGCGTCAGCAAGGGGCGAGCCCGCGGCTGATATCAATAGGCTGTACTGTTGTCTGCTCCTTTGACTTCCCCGAATGACGTCACGAGAATACTTTCATCGCCTCCGTGTGTGTTAATGCATCTCGATACGAACGAATGAATATGCACACAGTTCCTTAAACATCATGAGCTATCTAAACAGGGTAACATGAAAAATTGGGCGGACTGGGTCTTTAAGATCATGTAATTGATTAGTGAACTTATTCACGTGGTCAGCCGAGACACTTACTTGGTTTAGGAAACAGTGTGGTGTGCGTAATTAAATGAAGTAATTAGTGATTAGAAAAATTATTCATGATCATATCATAGCTGATCATGTCATAACTTCCCCCGTTTCCTGTCATCATTGAATGAGTTGCTGAACGTCTTGTCGATTCACTTATCTGGCGCAGCCACAGAATTTTGATTGTTTAATTGTGTCACTTTGCTAGAAGTGCAAACTGATTCAAAACTATGGAACATGCAGGAAGTGGGCAAAAAGAAATTTTTAATACCTTGCAAAGATAGGAAAAATAGTCGTGCGTCGCTTGCGGATTGCTGTGAATTCCTTCAAAATGTTCTGATCACCAAGACTCGTCTAATTGTGACGACTTGTCTAATTCTGTGGTCGCAGCAGCTACCATGTGAAGAGATTCAGGGACTACTGTTTGTGAACTATATGTGACCTATGTGAACTATGAACTATGTGTGCTGTTCAGCTACCCGCGGTTTTTATCTTCTTTCTTTACATAACAGATTTTTTTTCAAAGAATGACTTGCTTGAATCTTCTCATACCAAAATTTTCACTGTATACAGATACTTTTTTGAGTCGACACTCTACCTACATATCCCTACTCTATGCTGACAAGTACAAATCACGACATCGGAATCTTTTGGTTACAACAGCATATTTGAAGTTGATAGGAAGAATATGCAACATTTCAAAGATATTTCTATGAAAATTTTCAACACATTTCGATTTTGAACTCTTAACATATTTTTATCTTGCAGGTGCAACAGGGCTTTCAACAAGTAGTCTGTTGGCAGAGTACAGCAATAGATTGATTGCTGTGAAGCAACTGACTGCTAAAATGGATTCATTTATGATGACAAATGTTAATGATGAAGAACAACGAGAAAGCATTAAACAGCAATTCTTGAAAGACTACGACAGTGATGCTCAAGTGAGTCAATGATGCTTTCAGTTTCATGAACTACTCGATAGCCCATCGCATTTCTGTAAATCCATTAAGCAATCTCAAACACTCCGCTGTAAATTGTAACTGAAGTCCGCTAACGTGAGGATAACACATATGATGAAATATAAAAATTATTTGTATATAAAATACTCGTAATAATTGATAATGACTTCTTTACCATAAGAATATTGATGTTCCTCTCTCAGATATTCCTGTTCCTGAAACATCATTCCACAAATGCGCGAACATGAGCATTCCTAAATGCCTCGAGTGATGTCAATTTATGCATTATATCCCATTTTATATGCAAACATTTTGATATCTAGCTTTTTCTTGCCTTTTGTTGTATAGATTTTGAGTACTGGCTTCTATTTATGGGAAATATGTATTATACCAAAAAATCAGTTTGACATATAATTCATGATTCATCACTGTTTTAGATCATGTTCTCTTCTTGGAAAATATCCGACTATCTTTATCACATTATGTTTCGCATCTGCATATATCGAGTGCATTATTTCTTTTCAGTCACAGAACACAGACACTTGGATAACAAAAAACTCGGAAGCTCTTATCACTGAATTTTACAGAAGTAATCACTTTCAATCATCCAAAACGGAAATGTTTATCGACTCTTTGAGTGGAAATCTCACTGAAGTGCTGAAACTGAAGGTAATAATTATCATGATTTCAATGTGTTCAATTATCACATGGCAATATAGGGACGAATTGGACTAGTTCTATTCATCACTCATTCCTAATCGGTGTTCGGAACATCGAAATGGTAAATTGTTTGATGCTTATATGCAATGTAAACTTGCAATTTTTCTGAGATTTATTCAAGAATAAGAAATACTGAGCTGGTCATAAGAATCGTAATCTCTTCTTATGTCATCCAATCTTGCCGCATAACAACGTGCCATACATCATTTGAGAGGTTGCTTTCTCAGTTTTACAATGAGCGACAATAGACTTATTGTATCTGTTATTGCTTTTGCTGAGTAGTAATCAAAGTATGAAAATTACTCAATTCACATTTTGCAATTTTTCAGTTAGAAGACATGTGAGTGTGATGATGAATCAAGCACGGGCCTTTTCTGAGCTCTCTTTTGATATACAGGTCATCAAAATCGGTGAACAAATCAAAAATTGGTGATATCGTGAAATTATCACAAAATTATGACTCTTTTGCCTGAAAATGCCATATTCTCACTTTTTCATCAGCAATGTTCATGTTTGGTATCCTCAGAATCTTTGCGATGTGAGAAATGCGAATATGTAAGTTTTATTCAAACAAGCTCAGTAGTTCTTTTTCAAACTTCTTCAACATTTTCCGCATAGCCGCAAAAAGTACACAAGAAACATGTTAGGTTGTTTACTCGCGATGACTGTAGATTGTTTACCTAGTTTGTTTGTGTACTTAACCGGTAATGACAAAAAATGTTGAAGAAGTTTGAAAAAGAACTATTGAACTTATTGGAATAAAACTTACATATTCGCACTCCTTACATCACATGGAATCTGAAGATGTCAAGCATGAACATTTTTAATGAGAAAGTGAGAACATAACATTTTCAGTCAAAAGATTTTGTGATAACTTCACGATATCATTGACTTTTCCTAGTTCACCGATTTTGATGAGTCAAAAGAAAGCTCAGAAAAGCCTCGTTCTCCCTATGCCTGATTCATTATCATGCTCATACGTTTCCTTATTGAAAAATTGAAATTTATAAATTGACAGATTTTCATATTTTGAGCACTGTTCAGCAAGTACAAAAACGAATGCAAGTCTATTATACTTCATTTTAAAGCTGAGAGTGCAAACTCTTGAATGATTTGTGGCACGTTGATTTGCGACACGATTGGAAGACATGAGAATCAATTGAATTTCAGCGAAATATAGGTGGTCCGTTTTTTATGATCAGCTCTGGATCGGAAGTGTTTGTGACCAGATAAACCACTGCTGATTACATTGAAAGTCGCCTGAGATCATTCACCTCTATAAAGGGTGTACCACAGGTGTTGGGTGCTGACATTTGGACCCACTCTGTCGGAAATCTCAAAAATTGGCTTTAGGACATTCATGTAAAAGATTTGAGTAATGCTGCGACCACGACATCCTTAATCAAATGGACTTGCCAAGAACTTTGTTAAGACCATAGAAATCTGACCCTATAATAATAAAAAACTAGGCTTGACCCGTCAATAACAAGCTTTGTCCATTGATGATGTCATTACAGGGTGCAGCAGTCGAAAAGAGAATGCGTTATTGCCATTTCAAATGTACTTTTGTCGGTGTGAATGCGTAAACTCCTCCTCTTCACAACTGCAGCATCATAGTTCCAAAATGCAAAATGAAACCATAAAAGTAATAAAGACGCTGCTTTTTCATTATTCTTTTATCCTGTAGAGGCACAATCATTCAAATTGCCTGCAAATATTAACTGACTAATGCGAGCACATAAAAAACATGAGTCATTCTTCTTTTTCAAAATGAGTCGTCTTTTTTTGCTTGAACGACTGCACGTCCTTCAAATGTGCTGTATATATTCAATCGGTCTAATGGGGGAATGAAATAGACTGCTTGACTGATTGGTTGGTCTACGGAATGGACACTGCACGTCTTTGTCAACGATTTTGTAAATAATGACTGAAGTGAGAGGCAGGTGTGCATCCTCGGGGCTAAACAAATCAAGGCGTTGCACTAAGTTGATGTACCAATGATCAAATTTATCTATTAATCGATGAATGATATTAATGTTCTCTTCCTCTGTTTCTATAAATCTGCCAAGAAAATGGTGCTTTATTGAATGAGAGCTACTCGTTTTCGTCTTGAAATCAATACTCCAATAACATTTGATCAAATCAACATCAACAATATTTCCTAGAGAAACATAAAACATATCGATCATGAGATCCATCGATAAATGTGTAATGGCTCCTCATGGAAGATTACATGCCAAGACTTCTTGATTGTTATCAAGAAGATAAACATCTTAATGTTGTCCACGATACTTGCTCATGCCCTTGCCTGTAAGTTGATATTTGCCTCTTTGTTTCATGACTGCATATGAAGATCGCCATTGATTAGGGTGAATTTGCGGTAAATTTTGTTTTCATTATGCTGTTGATGTGGCAATTGGCATTTGAAACGGGAACGCTTCACCTATTTTCGGTAATTCTGCTGTTGGAATGTCAGCGATGAACTCGAAGAGTCAATGCTGCAAACTGCTATGTCATTCTGCAGTTGAAAAGTCTACGCTTAATATGAAACGGATGATTTGCTTCTTGATCGGTCAAACCGATAGAACGAACATGGATATTGAAAACAACAGGACGTCATAGACATGCGTTGTCATGACAGCAGTTCCTAAACGATGGAGGCTTCCAGTGGCTGAAAATAGTAAGTAACCAGCAGCTTATCAGTGCACTCTGCAAGTACTCGCGGTTATTGTCATTTCTCTTGAATAGACTTTTGATAAAATACTTACAAAAAATCGCCTTACAACAAAAATCTACAACTTTTGGATTTGTCAGGAATTTGCTTCTTGTAAATATTCATCAATAGGCGCATAGACGAGCGGCTGAAAATACCATTAAGTGAAGTACATTCTAGTCTCACTAACTTAAACAAAGCGAGGAGTCTGATTTCTATGGCTATGACAACGTTCCTTGTAGCCACAGAGTATTCCAAGGGCTAGATAGCAGGATGACACCGACACGGACACTTCAGATGGATTCTTGAAAACATGTTGACCAGTTGATATTCGTTTAAAATCCCGCTGAGCTGACTAATAGTACGAACGAGACATCGGTGAAAAGGAATCGGGTCGAACGCTATCTAGTGAATCAAAAAAGTGCCTTAATTCTAGCCGCTTGCGATTGCTGTGTTAAGTGACTTGTAGGGACACGAACTATGCTTCTTGCTTTATTGATTTAGCGCCCATTTTTCACATTCGTTAGGTTGGACGATTATTCTTTGTGGAATGACTCCAGTTGTTCCGATCGAGGGCGTTGGCTTCTTTGAGGTAAAGTCCCCGGTAATGTGTGGACACCGTATCCTCTTCGGCCTTCTTTGGGTAACCTCTTGGTGCTGGTTCGCTGATCTTTATTTTCCATGCTTTCTTCATCCAAATCTCTGCTATCTTTGCGCACGCCATGGCCGCACCATCGTAATCTGCACATCCTCATGGTCTCATCGATCGACCCATTCTTCTCTTTTCTACAGCTGTTAAAGCCCAAGTTTCACTTCCGCAAGTCATATAGGCTCTGACCCACGAGCCGAAGATCTTTCCTTGCAGGCAGTATGGAGTAGCACGACTTGTCAGGATAGGCGATAGCTCTCGGAATCTCTTCCAGTCCGATTGAACGGGCTCAGTCACAACCGCCTCCGTTCCACCACCGGAATCCAATATGTCTCCCAAGTAGCAGAAACGGGTAACAGTGTCGCACTGGCTACCCTCCATACGATCTCTTTCATTTGGTTTGTTTCTCACAACGGCGTATCACCTGAGCATCTCCCACACAGGTAGCTCGACGCCGCTCTTGTCAGACTGCCTTTATACCATTGCAAGCAACCTCTTCGGAAAGGTTAGGAGCGCAAGGAGTTTGCACGCAACACAACCAAGAAAGTTGCCATTGCTCGAGCATCAACATAGTAAGAAAATGATAATCGCGTGAATTGTTATTGCATACCTTTAACCCGCTTGCAAAATTATTTTAAAAAACTTTTTCTTTACGGAGATAAACTTGCGAGTGGTTTGAAATCAAATATTGTCAGCAATTTTGCCTGTGACCGCTGTTGGATGCGGTACATCGGTGCCAGCACAAGGCACTTCAACACGTGTATTAGTGAGTACTTTAATGGCTATCCAATTCAAACTGAGGTTTCAATGTATCAGCATGCACCGAAACAAGACAGATTTACTTTTTTGGTCATTACGAATTTCTGCTTATTCTTAAATCTATTCTGATAAGTAAGAATGCTGACTGCTTTACGAATGAACGAAACAGGTCATATCTACTGTCAACTAGATTGCGACGTAGTGTTTTAATGACATCGGTTGACATGTGACGAATGACGTATGCGATTGGTGATGACTTTGGCACTACTGCAGTTTAGTGCACCCTCTATGAAAGAGACGGAAACGCGCCTACTGCAGTTTAGTGCACCCTAAAACAACGGCGCATTCTCCCGCAAACGATGACTACGCACATTACACCGAAGCGCGCGCTCGGTGTAATGTGCGAAGACGATGACGCAGACACAAAGACACTCATTTATAACTATATGGAAGAACGAACGGCATTCATTCTGTTGATTAAATCATGTTGTTCTCACATGCATTTTAGGGTGCACTAAACTGCAGTAGTGCCATGACTTTTATCGTTGTAAAATGTAAATGAAGAGAAGGCTGATTTTAGCCATTTTTGTATATAAATGATTTGTAAGCAATTTTGTGACTATTTTGTAATCTCTGAGGATGATGGCACAAAATACATCGAAACTAGTCTGGAACATGCTTTTTACTGTATAGTTTAATGTTGTGTTAATGATGTGCTAATGTTATGTATCCGAAAGAAACATTGATAGCCTAAATCTGCGGCTTACTAAAATTGCACAAAGAAGATATTCCATTGAAACCCGTTGTATCCTTAGCTGACTCACCGACATATTCTATTGTCAAGTGGTTGTTCAGCAAATTAAAAAGTTTGATGAGCGATTATGAATTTTTGTATGCAGTGTTTCAAGATCTACAACTCCATGCTACTAAGCCCTTTGTTCGCGAATTTATGTAGAAAGTCTCAGTAGCTCCCGTCCTAATATGGGAGATTGTTCAAAGAAGCTTGGTATTCTGATCAAAGAGCTATCTACCGCCACATCAAAATCGACGCTATCTATGCCCAGGGACTACTAAGATATCTATATAGCTACTGGGACGCACAACTCTCTGGCAGTGGGCTGCCAGCCATACGCCGGTTTTTTCAGGTGACTCAAGTATCTGTATCGTTGAAATGCATAAATTCAACGAATTTTTGGTTGAATTATTGCACCATGATAATTTAGACATGCTGATGCTTAAATGCTCTCAAGGCTTCGCGAAGATGAGCAAATGCTCTCAGGGTCTCTTCTAGATCACTGGTCGTTTCTTTACTACTTGACATGACTCTCACGGACTTCGGAATAGAAGAATGCTGAACACTGCCATTTGATTCCATGTCACGGAACAAGTTTGCCAGATCAGTCAGGAAATTTAAGTGTTCGTCAGACGTTGAAGTAATTGGTCTTCTGTATTGGTCTTTCACATAAAAGTGAGCTTTTGTAGACTTGTTGGCAAGTATTTTCCACATACGAAGTGCCATATTCATGAAACGGGCTGTGTTACTCTCACCATCTTATGAAATCTTTTGCAAGTGAAACCTTTTGTTTTTCAAGCGACGATGGATGGAGAAATGAGATGTAATAGTATAGATGAAATAGTGGTTCATCAGTATAACTTTCATTTCCATAAGTGTTTATCAAATCCTCCCATTGTGCGATATGACCAATTGATTCGTTCAGTAATCATTAATCTTTTAATTTTCTCAGTGTACCAATTACAGGAATTATTCAAAAGACGATCTGGGTAAAAGGCAGGTATAATACCGGTATTCTCTCATTATCAAATAGATGAAAAATTCCAAAGTCATCGAATGGCCTGAACCGTGCTCGAAAAATCCATCTAATATTCAGTTTAAGAGAGATTTACTATGCTGCTTCCATGATGTCAATGACATTGAAATTCATCAAGAAATTTAACGAAGTTTCTCCTATCAAATATAAATTGGGATAAATTGAATGCCAAAGATGTTTTAATTTAAGTCTGTCGCACCATAAAGGCCAACAGTGTACAAACAAGCTTTCTGGCTCATCAAGGGAGTACCCAATAAGATGACCTCTTTGAGATCAAGAAGAAAGCTTTCATAAAGTTGATCAAAAGTTATCAATATGACCTATTCCATAGAGTTGGGATATATATAGGTAGAGTGTCGACTCAAAAAAGTATCTGCATACAGTGAAAATTTTTATATGAAAATATTCAATTTTTTGCAGAGATTTCGGTCCCGTGGTCCAAAAATATATTTGAGCAGTTTTGAAAAAAGTCAAAATTTGCCAATTTATATACTAGCGAGATGACTCTCCCATATAAGTAGTATGAAACAAATTGGATATCAAAAGGAATGAATATTTGCTAGTAAGCATCCAAACAAAGCTGAAATCAAGCTGATTATCAAGGGAATTTCATGCATTGTCTTATGATGAAAGTGTTCATGAAAAAGTCGGGATATTATTTATGCTTTCTTGGCTGAAATTTCAAGTTTTCGATAGAGTTTCCACCGGCATGATTTTATGATTCACTAAGTTCATGTTTCATTTCTAGAATCCGAATAGTGATGTGGACCCATTTACATCCTTCAAAGTTAATTGAAATCATTGTCTTTGATTATGCAATTTTGCTCTGCAAGTAGCAGGTTGTCTGTGATATGATCTCGCTTCGCTTAAGAAGATTCTCTTGAGGCTGAGCATGAAAGCAATAGCAGGTCATCGAATTGCTAATTTAACAAACATTACCTATCCAAGGCTGTTATGGCACAGACGATCTGTAAAATAATATCATTTCCTTCTGCATTTCAATCATGATCACTCAATTCCGTTGTAATTTCTGCAAAACTGCTAAAATTTGTATATCTCACATTTGATGACAATACCACCTGTACCTCCTTTGAGTTCATTTAATAAAATCGAAAGTGTATACACATTGGGGATTTAATAAATGCGGAGTTTCCACTCTACCTTATATACTTACTCTATGACCTATTTAATGTGTTATGTGGTGTAAGAAACCTTGTCTTTTAAAGGAGGTGTTTAATTCTTTAGTCTCACCAAAAACGCTTCCAGCAGAGACCATCTTGAAAGTCGATATTGGAAAACCAAGTATATCGCGCAAGGAATCCAGAGCAACTGCGACATGATTGCATTGAAGTGACACGGAATAATTGCCATGAAAAGCGACACTAAATTCAGCATCACGAAAGGAAACGGTGAAATTCATTATGTAAATCGCAGTATCTGACGTAAAGTTGTGAACTAAAAGAAAAAGTATGCTTTTATTATGATGTCCATAAAAATTACATTTTCATGATTAATCACATGATTCCAATAATTTTGATGAACGTCCGGTTGATTCGTGTACTCCTTCGTAAGTCAAGCATTAAAAAATTGAGTGAAATTGAGTGAGTAGCACGTCATTCTGTCCACGTCACTTGATCAGAAATGGAATTTCTCGAATGACTTCGAACAGCTATTGTAAAAGCATTGGTCACCTGCAACAGATCTGCCTGGATCAGTTGGAAACTTGCAGACAGTGATTCTTTCATTTTCATTTTACTTGGTTTGCAATTGGTACAGGAGTCTGTCACACTATACCATACTTTCTTGGTATTTTTCTGATTGAAAATGATTCATGACTTCCTTTCCTTTCTATTGTCTTTCTAGATGCATATTCCCTTCTATTGTCAATGTAATGTCACATAAGATAGATAGTTGAGCCACCTGAAAAACCGGGCTACGGATGGAAGTCCACTGCCAGAGTTTTACGTCCCGGTAGCTATATAGATATCTTAGTAGTCCCTGCTATGCCACTATCCGTTAGCAAAGTAATGAATAGCTTCAAATTTTGAGTAGAAGTTTCAATTTAGCTATGAGTATTACGACTCTTTTTTCACATCTGTTACTTGACGACGCACCGGAGTTCCGGTTGTGAAAATTCGTGAATAAATTTTGATTTCCTGAAGATTTATTTTCGAACCAAATATATGTATATTTACGAAACCAATCAACCAATATATGTACTTGTGACTGATTATATAAAGGCTTATTTTAAGAGAATTCATGTTCGGGCGACAACAAGAGACCCTAACCAATTGAGCTCCAACTTTGCAAACACTCTCATAAGAGGTAGACTGACAACGTATGACTGATTTAGGTTCTATTTTTGTCCCATAAAATGCTTGTGACTGATTATAATGTAACATTTTTGAAATGTACAGCTTTATTCCATCTTGCAGCAGTAATTATTTGATAGAATGACCTAAATTTTGCATTGCCAATAGAAGAAGCATCAAAGATTACCTACAGATATGTTCAGGTCGCAAAAAGCAATATTAAAGAAGCTGTGACTAATTACATATTTTTCAGTTTGACTGATTATGCATATTTTCCAAATTGCTACCCTTTCATCCACACAACTGAATTCTCACAACAGCAGCAGTTGACTAGTACGCATTGTGTCTACGCCTACTATTTGGTAATGTCTAGACAACGTGCTTCTCTCAAGAGTGTGACAGCCGATTTCATAGAGAAGATAGCGACAGACACTCGCCTCGGTGAGCTTTTTTTCGATGTATCCTCATTTCCGTATGCAAGCACCTCATGAGTGTAGACGCAGTTAATTTAATCTAGGAACTTAGAGGTTGCAATAAGTGATAGAAGCGTGTGGATGTAAGTCTATTTCAAGCAGGGAAGATAAGGGCTAGTAACACTAAATAAATATCTAAAAATGACAGCTGAACTGAAAGTTGATTATATGAAAAAGATTGATAGTGATATTTGAGCTGATTTTAATACAGCTCACCATGGCGATGAATTGGAATTTCAAATGAAGAATTGGAACGAATTTTTTAAAAAGGAGGAAAATATCAACCGACACATGTGGGAGAAAAAAAGCAAATTCTTCGCCTCTGATGAACATTTAATTCTGTTAACTAGTGAGTCTAAATCTCATAGGCCATCTTTTAACTATGAGAAATTACAAAAGCAAATAAGTAATGTTAAAAGTCCTAAATCTAAATGGAACAAGAATATCAATCACTTAAGTTACAAAAGAAAAAGCAATAATGAAAATTATGTCAATAAACGTCATGCTTATTACCATGCAAATTATGAAAACAATTCACAAATGACATCCAAAGAGAAGTGATCTTCGGCCTAACATGTACATTCAGAGTTAAATTGAAGAACATCAACGGGTCAGCGACATAAAGGCCGGTTGGGGAAATTACGAACATAGGCCTCCACTTGCATACAGAAATAGACCATTTGAAAAGCTTCAGTTATGATTTTGTGTTTTTTTTCACAATTTTGGGTGATTCTTTTCAACTATATGTATTGTACAAAACAAATTATTCCCGGATTAGTTTCAACGTCTTTAGTTACCTCATCTTCAGCGGTACAAAAAGTTTTATGACATGTAATTAGGTACATTTCATATTCATACAAAAACTTTCTAAAACTCAAGTACAAGTTGAAAAATCAAAATTCAATACAGAAATGCGTCGCAGAAATCGTCAGAAAACAATGTTACAGTTCAGCATGACGTCATCTTGGTAACCAAATGTCAGATGCTAAGTCATGCAAAGCGCCAAATGCCATGTTTTGCATCAGGGTCATATGATGCGTCACGTCATAATTTTAGAGATAACGGAAATTATCTGCTCAGTTCATTAGAAAGGCAATCTGCATCTTTAATCAAAATTGATTCAAGGGTACTTCTATTCTTCCCCCCCACATTTTTCAAGTTTTCCAAAATCATCAAATTTCGCCAAAGTTAGTAAGATTGGGTTTAGAATAAACTTGATCTGTCACTGAGTGACACTATAGCACTACTGAGAAGTCTTACTTGAACCCTTGGATGAAGGATTGGTCCCTTGGATACTCAGTTAGAATACAAGGTACAGCTGTGATCATGAACTTCGTGTGATTGTTGTCTACAGACAAATGACGGGCAGTTGTCTAATTCTGAGGCTGTAAATGTTCTACAAGTCAGACAAGAGGAGTTTTACACACTCAAAGCTATGCCACGTTGGTGAGAGCAGGTAGGACCAAATGAAGATCGTTGACAATGCAACACTTTCGGGTGTCAACAACAGAAATGTGGGGGGGGGAAGAATAGAAGTACCGATTCAAGAATAACAGGAGTTTTGTGAGATCCCAAAACTTTGAAATTGTCTTACTTAGGAGCATTCTCTCAAATGCTGACTTATACGAGTGTTAAAGTCCCTTTTTGTGGCACCAATATACCACATTGAGCAACGGTCACATCTATATTGATAAACAAAATTGGATTTTAATCTGTCGAGAATTTTTTGATATTGTGAATCATAGAGATTGCTTATCACCTACACACTCGGTTTTTGTAGTGGTTAGCCATTACTGGCAAATTCAGATAGAGATCAAAAGTTACTAGATATATCAGCTCTATTAGAGCAATTCCTTAATTGCAGAGAACAGTTTTCGTGTGTCGCAGACAGGTTTATTCCCAACCAAATTTTATTTTCCAGTTCATTGCAGTGTTAGCCACGATGTCCAAAAAATGATTGTGCAAAAATATAAATGTCAGAAAGAGAGCGAAGATGTCTGGCGGAACAGTTAATGATAAAAATTTTTGAAGAATTACCATTCCCTTTCCTGTTTGTATGCAATTTACAATAAATCAATGCAATTTTGTTACATTATGATATTTTTGTAAGCATGAAATAACTGCTCCCTCATACTTAAACCACTGACTGTCTTAATTGCTTTTGCAAGCAACCATTTGAAAACTATTGATGATACTATGCAAGTTTAGAACCAATAGGACAAAGCATCGACACGACATACATTCCAAGAAGACAATCCTCACCGGAAACGGGTTGTACACAGCTACTTGTCCAGGTGCTATATCCAGTGTTGGATTTGAGCTTGATAGCAGTAGAGTGGAAGCTTTCAACCGGAAGTTTTTGGTCAATGTTGCAACCAGAGCCGGAAAAAGTGGTGATCAAAAGGAAGAGGGCTTCAATTCTTATAGCACCACTCTCATCCTCGCACTTAGAGCGTCCGCGAATAATTTTGCAAATAGCTGAACCATAAATGGAATTAGGAAGAGATAAACTGTTTGATGCTTGATAGGGACTCTTCAATGCATGCATTTGGTGCTACCAGTATTTAGTCAGATAATGCTTCAAATAAGGAGCGTAGATGCCCTTGTGAATCAGAAATTTATAGTAGGTCTCGCATGTGAAAATCTACATAAATATTCCTCAAATGATCACTCTGTAAGTTATTGATTGCAATTAGACCTATAATGAATTCAAAAGGATCGGACTTCTATCAATATTCACCGAGTAAAAGGTACACAATGTTCCCAACCTGATTTTATGGATTGCGAAGAGTTTTGTTACATTAATATGAATAAAATACTATGTGTGCGTTGTCAAGACCCTGAAGGAAACAAGATAACTCTCTTTTTGTGATGGTTTCGTTACTTTTAATTATTTCATTAAGCATTTTCTGCTTCTCGAATTCATTTGTCATCTTTATAAACAAAGAAAGTTAATTATTGATGATTAGACAATTAAGTTTATGAAGAATCGTGAAGAAATTTGGCCTACGCCTGTCGATGCTGCTTATATTCACAGCAATAATAAATTGATGCTTAATCAATCTGGTTGAGGCAATAACCGGAAATATTCTTCCCCCTCAGGGAAGGAAGGTGTATCTTCAGTGTCGGGGATGAAACGAGGCAGTGCAGGGGAGCTTCCCCACTTTCCCTCCCCTCAAATCCAACACTGGCTATATCTAAATGTCCATGGTATAGAGTAGATCTGTGAAAATACATCTTCACGATTGATCAAGCTAAATTTCTATTCAAATAATCTTGATAATGATAAACATGTCAATCACAATCTGTCCTTGATCATCATAGCACGTCAACAAATAAAATTCTCTACGGAACTCGTGCCTAAGATTGCTTCATCATAGCATTCGAACTCGTTAGATTAAAATAGCCCTCACCGTACGGCCTCGGGCATTTAAGATATCTAACTCGTGGAATGCTACGTATATACCGGGTGTCCCAAAAAAGTGACAAAAACTAAACGCTTATAACATCGTCAATTTCCATTCGATTGAGTTGACTTTTTGCATACAGATGCAAAATACCCGTGAGTTTTTGTCTGCAAAGCATGAAGCTTGAACATTGAGTACTCCTAGAGAAAAACATGTACGATCTCGAATCTTGTGTATTTCCAATGGTAGAATTCAAGGTATCGGACATAATGATATTCGATTTCCATCCATCAATCTTGATCATTGCACGTTTTTCCAGCATGATTCAGAAATCATAGTATGTTAAAGATTGATTACACGGCTAGAAAAAACTTGATAGCATACAAAGTAAGGAAACATTAATAAGTTTGTTGACCTACTTTAAAAATGAAAACATTCATAACGTCAAACTTTGTTATAACTATTACAGGGAGTCAGAAAGTCTCAATCCTGAGTAAGCCCAAGCTGTCGACCATCTTCAAAAATGCATTTCTTTAATCTGCAAGAGTACAACATTTTGATAAAATATTGCAATAAAGGGGGTATAGGAAGTTTTAATTTACCTGGGATAAAATGCCTTAACAGTGTCGCACGTAGTTCATGCAATCTTGCCGTACATACGTGAATGCCTCCTGAATCCGATCAGTCAAATCGCCTAATTCTCGAACAGGTCCAAGTTCATATCGGAATACTCTATTTCTTAAAAGTCCCCATAGCAAGTAATCATATGGATTGAGATCCAGTGATCTTGGAGGCCATTCAGTATCAAAATGACGTGCAACAATCTGCAAGTCAAATAAATCATGTAGAAGCTCACGTGCACTGGATGCAGTGTGAACCGGGACTCCGTCTTGCATAAACCAAAAATGTGGGTTTTCACCAACAGCATCATGCAAATCAAGAATGAAAAACTCTTGCAGCATTGAATGGTATCTATCACCAGTAACGCTACCAGGAAAAAATATGGTCCAAAATTATGTCATAATATTAAATGTTAAGGATACTAACTACAATGGTGATAGATGATTCAATTGAATCTTTAATGACAACACACCTCACAGCATGTATAAGTCACTTGCACTGTCATAGATAATACACAAAATTCGATCTTATACTCGTTTTTCTGTAAGGGTACTCAATGTTCAAGCTTCATACTTTAAAGAGAAAAACACATGGGTATTTTACATTTGTATGCAAAACGTCAGCTCAATCGAGTGGAAATTGATGAAGTTACAAGCATACAAAAACACCAAATTCATCAACGAGCGCTTTCGTCCGTTCTATTCCATGTTGAGCACAGAAGTGGATAGCAAATTAGCGGCATGACGTTGGACAGTACAAAAGATCTGTAGTTAGTCATCAAGACAGAGGTACAAGCAATAGTTATACTCCGAGTGCAAGGAGGTAAATTAGTCAGCCACGAGGATTCGCGGAGCGAATCCGAGTTGCTGCCATTTACCTCCGCCGCACGAGGAGTGTAACTAACTTCTTCACATAGCTTCACATTAATGACGTCATGCAGCAAGCGGTAGTGTGTGTGTACGTCATGATGTGCACATTAGAGCGGCACACAAACACACGCACATGATTTCACGACTTGATTTGTTGCACATTCATCTCTGTGAGATGTGGTCAGCGCGGAATAAATGAATTGAGAGAGCGGTTTGTGACCATTGTGAAATGGAAAGTTCATCCGTCATGTTTGACCCGGAGGATACGTTCGATGATTCGTTCATTGACGATTTGAGATATAATTTCGTAGAAGAAGATGAATCCGAGGAAAGATTCAGGAAAGCGTATAGTTCGAGGAGTATAAGAAGAATAGAGCAGACGGAGAAGCTGTTTATGGATTGATTGAGAACAAGGAATCAACACAATAGGCTGTCTGTATCAAAACATCTTCCAGTAAAAGACTTACCTGACTACAATGACGAGAAATTAAACCAACTGATTTCTCTCTTTATACCAGAAGCGAGGAGAACAGTTGGGTGCTGCTCAAAAGAAGGCTCGTTGTCTGGATGGTCAAACTGACGACACGCATGCTACTACGCCTTCTACCGGTATGACAACGCCGCTAGAAACGGAGAACTTGTCTGCTACTCAAGAAGTCGCGGCTACGGGAGGAGTCAAAATCGAAAGTGACAACATTAGGATATCTGTTCAAAAAATAAAACTCCCCTTTTTTTATTGGAATTGTATGCCTTTTCAATACTATAAATGGGGTAGTCGTAACCATGGGTTGATCCTTAGGAGATTAATCTAATTTATCTCCGCCATAATTCTCCTTAGCAGATAAACCTAATCGATTTATCTCCGCCGTATTGTAAATAACCTCCTGTAAAACACACTAGATAGGTGAAGATATCTTTCTGTACACAAAGGTCGGGTGCAAACCGTTTAATGAACAATGCCTCGTAGATGGACAATAGCAGGGAATCACGAGGACGGTAAACAATCTATAAGCAATCCAGTGCCTCACCAACATTACAAAAACATAATTGAAGATGACGAGTGATGGCACTAGATGCTGGCCCATTGGAGCGCGGTCGACAGCGGTTTGTGCTGTGAAGCCAATTTAGTCCGGCAGCCAGAATGAGTTTCTGCAAGGAACGAGGCCGAAAGTGAGAATTTCACAGAATGATATGCACCCTATGTCTACCACGAACCTGTGCGTCTCTGCCGAGTTCTAGTGAGTTCCTCTTCTTGTCAGACAGGATCAAAGAAAAACACATGTAAAGCCAATGCGACATAGATTGCAGTTTTTGGCTAAAATAAATTTTTCTATGTTTTCTTATCAATTGAAAAGTACTGAGCTTATAGCCATAATTTTTGGCATGGAATGTTTTCAGGTCATTTCCTATGTGTATATGCTATTATCATGCATCTGATCGGCAATGTATGTGAGAATGTGGTTCAATGTGGATGAAGGGGGGCAACATGTTGGTGTTTGCCGACATTAAGAGGCTCGACAAATCTAAATATGTTTAGCTTTATAGACAGGGATGAATGAACACTAAAGGAAATGACCAGATGACATTCCATGCCAAAAAATTATGACTCTAGGCTTAATGCTTTTCGTTTAATCAGAGAAAACATCATTTTAGCCAAAAACTACAATCTGTGTCCCATTGGATTTAAATGTATTTTTCTTTGATCCTGTCTGACAAGAAGAGGAACTTACTAGAACTCGGCAGACGTGCAGATTCATAGTAGGCATAGGGTGCATATCATTCTGTGAAAGTCGCACTTTCGGCCTCGTTCTTTGCAGAAACTCGTTCTGTCTGCCGGACGAATTGGAAACATGCTCACAAATTCTGTCACCGAGCCGCTACCGGTTCTGTCAATGTACTTATACTGCAAGTGCACTGAAAACTGTAGATAAGATTAGAATTGACAGAGACTGGCAAACGGTCCTTGGCACGTGAAATCCGAACACGAACAGTGTCGAAAATGACATTTGGCTTAACAGCAGGAAACACTTTCAAAATATCACAAAGTGAGCGCTTGAAATGAGAGGCAGCACAGTCGCATACAAAGGGCGCACGAAAAAAGCAGGCTTCTTTTCGGGACCTTATATTAACAACAATGAAATTAAGTAAACGACATTGAATTAAATCAAATTGACATGCAAAAGAAGTGTGGCTGGTAGGATTCGAACCTGCGACCCTACGATCCCCAAAGGGGATTCTTTACTGAGCTCGTTCTCTTCATCACTGCAATAATTACAAAAGAAGACATAATTACAAAGTAATGTGATGTATAAACATAGAACTTTAACATTATGAAATAAAAAGAGACCTAATTTCAATGAACATAGCCATTTTGATGCTATTGAGGGATTTAACATCACTAAGTTTGGCGCCAAGGAGCTGTAATTTACGAGTGTACTTTGCAAAAGAATTTTACATCAAATTAGCAAGGGCTAACCTTAAGCGAAACACAATTAATAATGAATTAAATCACAAATTGAACTATTCAGTAAGTAGAACCAATGTGAAAAATAAGAACAAAACACAAATGTAAATGTTGATAATATTCAAATGGTAGGTATTGGAAAAAAGGCCTATGTAAATATAAGTAGAGTGAGAAAAAAATTGATAACTTACACGAGAACTCCTGCCTGTCTGCCACACTGTGTGTTGGACAGTGTAGTAATTACGGAATTTGCTTACATTTACAAAACTTAATCTGCAGGTCTGGTTGCCTAGATGCTTGTATATGTCAATTGCGTCAGAATGAAATTCAATGCTTTGATTGAGGAGAAGATGAAGTAGAAGATAACGATAAGTGAAAAGAATTTGATCCCTCAAAAGGACCCATGTGGCGTTCCCTACAGGTTACATTTGCCCTCTACATGTTAATTTATATCTACATGTTAATTTTGCGATATCAAACATATCCATAAATGATGATCTTCTTTGTGGTGCCATAGTTTTCAAACATAGCTTTATTTCTATGTTAAGTTTGCATAATGTTTCGTAAGTTGATTTTGTATGTACATTGATTCTAAATATAAACTAGCTTACGGGGCGAAAATTTCGATACATTTTTATTTGAATACCCGTCCAAACAGTGTTTAGTACTAGATATATATATATACACTAAATTCCAAAAGACTTGCCGCACTTCGATAGCTTGAGAAAGACACAATAAAAACTTTGATCTTTTACAATAAATATGAACAGCATATATTCCCACATTAAATGACAAGGATGCCAGGGCACACTAATACCGGGTGTGACTTCCCTTGGCAGTGATCACAGCTCGAACTCTTCTCTGCATACTGTCAATCAAACTGTTGATGACAAGGATGCCAGGGCACACTAATACCGGGTGTGACTTCCCTTGGCAGTGATCACAGCTCGAACTCTTCTCTGCATACTGTCAATCAAGCTGTTGATGATGGATTCAGGAATTGCGTTCCACTCCTCCACAATCGCTTCTTCTAGGCTCTTCAAGGAGTCAATGTGTCCTCTTTTACTGATCCGACGCTTCATGAGATCCCACAGGTGCTCTATAGGATTAAGATCAGGAGATCTTGAAGGCCAGTCAAGTCTTCTGATGCTGTGGCTGGAACAAAAACGTTCAACTTGTACAGACCGATGCGCAGGAGCATTATCATCCTGAAAGAGGTGATTGCTTGGTGTTTCCTCGTCATCGAAAAATCGCTTGAGAAGATCGGTATAAGTCTTTCCGTTTACAAAGCTCTTTAAGATAGTCAACTTACTTCTTCCACCAAACCAGATGGCTCCCCAAACGTGGATAGACCCTCCCATCGCTTGAACTGAAGCCTTGCAGTTTCTCTCCGCCATCCTTTGACCCATTTCTCTCCATACTCGCACACGCCTGTCGTTGTTCATGCGTCTAAAGCGAGATTCGTCAGAGAAGATGACATTTCTCCATGCTTGTCTCCAAGCACATTTTTTCATCGCCCACCTTTCTCGAGACTTCTTTTAATTGATGGAAAGCAAAAAGGCACAAAAAGATGCACGCTTCCTCAATCCAACAATTGGCAGTCTTCTGTAAACAGTCTGTAGGCTCACTCGCTCTTTCCACATGTTTCTGAGCTCCTTTGCCGAAGAAAAGTTGTGCTTTCTAGCCAAGCGTGTTAGAAGGCGATCTGAGCGGTGGGTGGTTCTTCTTCTTCGACCAGTTGTTCGCTTATCACAAAATTCTTGCTCTTGATGTTTCTTTTTCCATCGTTGAATTGTTCGTCTATCAACCTTGAGAATCTTGGCAATTTCTGTTACTTTGAGCATTTTCATTGATAATCCTACAGCAAGGCCCCGAAGATACGCATTGTTTTCTTTCTGGAGTTTACTGGAATGCAGTGCAACCTTCATCTTCATAGCGTTGTAACTTTTAAGTAACACAGAACATCAGAACACAATAGCTGATATAAAAGAACTTTTCATCTCACTTGTCTATGACAGAGATAATGCATGCAGTTGATATCATGGTTGCTTGTCTATAGAGGAAGCAGATGCGCAGATATCTATATTGCCATCCAATGCTTGCCATTATCTATTGACTTTCTACTGCTATGATTAATACATGTCTCGAAAGACAGAAAAATCATATGACGAATCAATTAAAATTCATGCAAAACATGCAAAAAGAACGACATTTTGCCAAGTTGCACGAAATTAACGTTGAACAAAAAAACTACATAGTAAAAAGATAGCAGAACTATTCAGAAGTAAGCTGATATTGGATGAGATAACAACAAATTAAATGTATATATACCAGGGGTGCTAGAAGCTAATTCAGTCAGTACGAATCGCTATTCGCTGGCTGATATACTAGTAGTATTACTACGTCATTTTAGTCATCTTCATTGCCTATGCTGCACCTGCTAAGTGTTCCTGTCGCTAAATCTGGCTTCAATCAATGATTGAAGAGCACTGGTTATCTCACTTTTCTTCGCGATTATTGACTCTGGTACATCGCGAGACAGGAATTGAGGTTTGCAATCCCCTGACCAACATGTCTGACCGTGCTCCAGCATAATTCGTTTCGAGGACTGTAGCCGGTGATGAAACGTGGCTGCTCGTGCGGTCACGCATAATCATGTGGTGGTTTAAAATGCTATCGTGCGTTTATATAGCATTACCGGGGTCTTCCACATAATATACCCGTTATATTAACTGGAAAATGACGAAATCGCAGAATATGTTTGTATCAGGTTAATATACCCGGGTATATTAAGTGGAAACACCACAAAATAAGCATATTTAATATATGAGATGCAATCCGTCACTTAAAGCAACAATAATTTATTACAGGTACTTACATGTATTTGGTAGATATGAGCTTGAAACTAAACTGCAATGAAAACAAATTCTAAATTTGAATGTAATTTGTTACAATTATTAGGGTATAAAATGAGCAATACCGCAACAAGCATCTGAATAAAATCTGAATAACAGAGCAACAGTTCTCAGGTACAGGCCCCCTACAGTAGGGTTTTCAAACCCGGTATCCCAGCATTATCGCATTTTTACAGGATTCTGAATGCCGGGAGGTAACATCTGTTCTTTAGGCAGTTAGGAGATGTATGAAGATGGAGTAACAAGGCTATGGACAGGGAACATGGAGTAATATATGCAATGCGTGAAATAAGAATGTCAATGCGATGCAAGAACTAAATATAGACTTCCCACGATCACTTTAACAATAGACACTTGCAAGCTCGAGACAGAGCTACTCCCATATAGAGCTGCATAGAATAATCTACTTATTGTCTATCGCAACCAATTCATTGATGTCAAAGAATAAAAATTTGTTCAGACAGTCGAGAGTAGGAAAGAGAGACGCGTTATACATGCAGGCGTACTAATATCTAATGAATTATTATAATTACTAATATTATTACACAAAATCGGGATTTTACCAGATATCAGAAAAATCGCGGGATTTGCATTTCGACTTGAAAATCTCACTCCGGACTTTAATGCGACAACGCATATTGTGTGCGATAACCAGATCTACTTGTTGTTATAGCTTCTGTCTGCATGTGAAAAGATAAGTTATCGTTAATTCATGGACATTAAGGCACATGTCTATCTGATATCATTTGCTGAATTGTTCAGTATTCAAAATACTCGTCAAAGAATTTAAGACAACGCCTGATATTGTTCAGCCTACGCATACTATCGGTAATAAATGAATTAAGCCTGCTAATCCCGGGATCAGAAAAAGTCGGGATTTTGAAAACCATAGTATGCAGGTAATAAGACTTATTCCTTCGACTAATCTCCTTCCGGTGTAATCACATGAGACACCAAGATGAGTGCTTGATTTACAAAAATCATCAGAAGTGCCATTTCCAAGAAAATGGCTGAATGTTGCAAAGACATAATGAAAGTTTGGCGCGAGTTAATATACCCGGGTATATTAAGTAGAAAACTCCGGTAATAACCACTCACAGATTGTAGAACACAGTACGTGCCACATTAATGAGATAATTCGCAAATCTGCAATGCTAAATCACTGCTATCATTTTGCAGTTCTGGTATAATGCAATCAAACGTGTTGAAAAAGAGGCAGCGAAGTTAGTTTCAATGAGACATACTGCTGCAGCACATTTTCAAATTCTGAAGAAGACTACATTAAGCTATCTGAATGGAGGCTGGAAGAAGAACGTCACCAATGATATCAACGAAATCATTTCACGTAGCAACGTCAACATTTCAAACAATGTGGCAAATCTGCTGCAAACTAAATACCCCGCTGGAATGTGGTTTGTTGTTGATTATGTGAACCTTCTTGGCAGATCTGATATTTGCATTAAAAAAGGAGCATTCAGCTATACAAAGACATTTTTAAGTTCTAGCGGACTGAAGAGAGCTTGTCTAGTCGTCCTAGCAGACAACAAAAAGAACTTGGATATGACTTCGACGAGGCAAATGATGGATGCTGTCCCTAAGGAAGGTACCGCAGGTAGATGCAATGCAGCAGTGGAAATCATTTCAGATACAATAAGTTCTTGCAGTTCAATGGAAAATGCCTTTTTTGGGGTGTTCAGGAAGGACAAATTCGGTACAGAATTTCAGACAAAAGTAAAGGATTCACTTGTATGGAAACTAGTTCGCAGATCAAGGAAGTATTGCGATTATGAGTACTACATATTTGCTTTTGCATGACTTTCGTGAAACCGTTTCAAAAAACACCTCGTCGGCAAAGTCGATGGACAAGTTCAACTTGTCAATCAATAACGTCAGTCTACTTTCTTGTGTGTTTCATTTTGAATGAATCTTTGTTACTCGGAAAATTGTCGAATTGTTCACTTGTGAATGAATCTAATGAATCTAATAAATAAGTACCATTGAGAAATCAACCTCTTTTGCTCACTTGCTTACTCATCAAGATATTGTTTTGCCGTGAGGCATCATTCTCCATCACATTTTGATTACTCCATGATTAGGAGGTGGATCTTTTACATTCATTTCAATCTCCTAGTGCCTTCGAGTGTTTCGACTGAAAGCCGATCATCTCCGCAAATGTCATCTACTTTCCGCCATTTCATCCGCCATTCCGTGTGTTGTCTTGCTTGCAACCAATGTCTACAGTCGTGGCCAGAATAATTTGCAGGGTGAAGATGAAAATATTTTTGTCTGTGATCAAAGTGAAAATTATCAAAATCATTTTTTAGTTAAGTTGATAAATACTTATTATCAGAAGTAAATTTACATATATTATATATTACATATTGTATATTCTTATCAGAAGTAAAACTATTCAAAATAGTAGAATCACTAGAATTTGCCATTATTTTGTGATGTCGAAATGTAATCAGGGCTTTTGAAGCAGAGTTGGAAGTGGGTCAACGAAACTTGACCCATGACCCAACTGACCCACGGCATATGTGACCCATGACCCACCTGACCCACCGACTTTTCACGAAAACATGACCCACGACCCGCCTGACCCATAGGGTACCCTGACCCACCTGACCCACGGCATATGTAACCCACGACCTACGTGACCCACCTCACCCACATACTGCAAGGGTGAATGATGTGAGTGCAATTTCCTTTTCTGGTATCATCTTTAGTTTCATTTTCATTCAAGATTCTAGGTCTATCTAGTTAGAGGTCTCGTAGTATCAAAATTATTGTTAAGATTTGTTATGAAGATTCCAGTGTATCAGATCACTTGTCACCAGGGATGCGGAGTCGGAGTCCTGGAGTCCTATCATTTTTGCTGGAGTCGGAGTCCTATCAAACAATAGGACTCCGGCCTATAACTTGACCCGAAATATAATACAAACAAATTATTTATTCTCGTGCATATAGCTGTCACTGTCTTGATATGAGCTTTCTCCGTCAAACAAAAGTGCAGGGACACTGCTGCATGCAAAGCTTGTAATACGTACGTAGTTGAAGGAATGAACCGTGATAGTGAAAAAAGGATTGTCTTTTCACTCGGTGATTCAGTAGAGAAGACAAGCCTTCCTAGTCTCGATCACACTTACAGAGGTCAGAGACAAAAATGAAATACTAGTTTGCTTGAGAACATTACCTCTTACCCACACGTTAATCGTGTGCGATGGCTCCTCTAAAGCGCATATTAAAATCGAAATTGTGCTCATTTTTTTTGAAGAAGGATGGGGGTTTTCCTGCCTGGTAGAGACTGGAGAAAAACCGCGTGCAGTACACATCAAGAAGATGGGAGGAGCCGAGTCGCATGCATCCAACTTAAAGCGACATTTGACAAACTTTCATCGAAAATGATTAATAATTGATACAGCAATGATCACTAAAAATAGGTTCAGGTAAGCCTATAATGATCTATGATATAGGTTAACAGTTTATTGAGAAACTAGGCTTTATATACTTGCCACCCGGAGTCGGAGTCCTATCAACCCCAGGAATCGGAGTCGGAGTCCTATCAAATGAGCTCCGCATCGCTTGTCACATGACAAATAGACATGTAACCTCATCAAAATTATCTTATAATCCAAGTTCATGCACCACAAATGCCTAAGGTTCTAAAAATTTTAAATGATTCTGTTTCTTGTTATAACTCTTGACTATCCTTTTTAGTGATACCTATTTAACTCGTATAGAGAAACGATTAGTTAAGGTGAGGGCCCAAGAGACTAAATTTCAAATTTTGCATTTTTTAATCAAATGAAGTTAAAAAATAAGACCGCTGTAGGCCTAAATCCTTTATGCATGCATTTATTATGTTAGATACTACATGTGTGAAAATTATCCCAGAAAAATCGTCAAACTAATAATATTTTGTTGCTTCTGATGCAATCGATTCAAATTTCATTTACTTCCGCTTATGTTAGATTTAAGTAGAAGGTTGTATATTTGATTTAAGAATGACAGTCATTGAAAATCAGTTGGAGTAAGCATGCGTAACGCGTGAATAGAAAATTGCACGATGACAAGATTATATTTCATTAATTAATTAACTTACAATGTACATATAGATGAACTGATATATATATATATATATATATATATATATATATATATGAGGGGCGCTACATGCCGTAATAAGTCTGTGTGAAAGGGATAAGTCTATATCAATGACCATCGCATGAATGAGTGTATTTCAGATTATCATGCATCGAATGAGCAATGAGATGCATGGAACATGTACGATGCGAAAATAGATTGATCGGCTAAATACTTTAGATATGAAGCATGCATATTATCAAGATATTTTTATCAATTACATGTTTCGAAAATATTTAGGCTCTGATCAATCTTTACCAGAGATTTACCAGTCTAATCTCTACCAGCGGACATTTTCTACGAAAGACCAACAAAATCAAACGAAACAAACAAAACGAAGGTCAGCTGGCAATGCAAGAAAATTTTCAAGATGAGTAAAACCTCTGAATACCAGACTTCTTCAGTAACTGTATCTCTGAAATCAAGGTCACACGTCATTGGGTATCGTCAGACATAGCGACCGAGAATCGAGCATACACAAATGTACTCAAGCAGCTTCTCTCCACCAACCAACTTCTCTCAGTAGACAGCAGCAATTGTTTTCGACCCTTTAATTTGTGTGAATTCCGCCCCCTTTCGAAACTGTATGAGGCTTGTAGAAGTCAATGTTGTTGCATATTTTGACTGTGTGCATCCATCACCCCTTTCAGTGACACTGATTTAATCATTTTTCATGAATGATAAGAATACGAATAAATGGAGTTTACAGTATTTGAGATTGTTAAATCTATCATGGGTCAAAGTGGTTGGAAGTGGGTCAACGAAGTCTGACCCACGACCCACATGACCCACGCTGGATGTGACCCACGACCCACCTGACCCACCAACTTTTCGTAAAAAAATGACCCACGACCCACGTGACCCACGCGATTTTGTGACCCACCTGACCCATGCCCCACGACCCACTTCCAACTCTGCCTTGAAGTAGCCAACCGTAACTTCATCATGTATCGATGTGCGAGGTTCTTAGTTGCACCATTGTCAAATTCAAACTTTTCTCACGAAACTTTATTTAATTGATTTAATTAAAAAATATAATTACAAACCGACGCGTTCCGTCATACAGGCTGCTTCAAAGGTAGCATTATTAGCTTGCTTCGACTCAATCTCAGGTTGGTGGCAAAACCTATGGTGAAGGAAGGGTAGCACTACACTTACGTACCTTACCAGCTACCCAACGCATTCACTGATAGTAATGTGAAGTTGAATATAATAAACATGTGTATTTAGCCATAGAAATACAACTTTCCGCTTCTGTCTAAATTTTGAATCTAGAATGGCCAACAACTGCTTGTTGATGGTCATTTGAGCTGCTCGGTCAGGCAGCGATCTGCATCAATGTTTCTTTGACTTTCTTTGGTTTTCTTTGACCCAGAAGTTCAGTATGAAGATGATATTTTTAAATGAAAATTGGCTGACATCATGATCTAACCATCAGTTTTCTCATGACGTGTGGATTTTGAATCTAAATATGAAGTTTACCGAAAATTTGCTACTCAAAAAATTTAAGATTATCGCGAAATTCTCGAAAATTTGATATAACTTTTGTGAAAAATACAGCGCATCATATTCACATTAAAGCTTATTCCTTTGCTGTCTGAAAGTGTGAGTCATATTAGATGTCCCCATGTTTTAAAGTGTGATAGATAATTGAAAATCCAACCAATTTTTGAATACGATGCATTAAACCTCCGAGTGCAGCCAACAATTTTATAGCTATTAGAAGTTCATAGACACATTAGCCTTGACAAAATCGGATGACTTTGAATTCGAAAGGTTTTCCTAGTTTTGCATGCTTAAACTTGATGTGTCACGATTCCTCGGACAGTTGAGTCGTGAATTTTTACCAGGATGAAGTTTCAATGTCTACAACATACTCTTCGTTCACATGTGGTCCTGAACAGTCTTTATGGTAATTGGAATGACTTCAAGATAGTCAAACACTTAAAAATTAAATTACATCACGCCAAACATAAAAAACTCGAAGAATCCAGGAAGTGAAAGGTCGTGTTACAAATTAGTGAACACTCTGAAATTAAGCAATGGATTTTGATTCTATTAAAAATATCTGCTTTGCGAGCTGTAAACAAAATTCGCGCTGCGCGAGTCGTTGAATAACAGGAGTCTACCGCTTTTCCAGTAGAAATTGCATTTGGCAAGATGATGGTACCTGAGTCAACCAAACAGGGAAAGTATTCGATCAAATGTTTGGTGATCGAATTCTCATCGACATTTAGTTCGCCAAGCTTGATGGCTGCTGGTCTGTTGACAACGTTTGGGGAATGATGTACGCCCTATGCCAACGGCGGATCTGCGCGTCAGCCGAATTCTAGTGAGTTTCTCTTCTTGTCAGACAGTATAAAAAAACACATGTAGATTCAATCGAAGGCAGTTATAGCAGTTTTTGGCAAAAATGAAATTTTCTCCGTTTCTATTACCAACTGAAAAGTTCTAAGTCTAGAGCCATAATTTTCGGCATGATATATCTTCAGGTAATTTCCTGTTATGTGCATGTGATATTACTATATTTTTGATAGGCGATGTATGTGAGAATGCACTTTAATGTGGATAAAGTGGGCCAACATGTTGGTATTTGCCGACAGTAGGATACTTGCTAAATCTGAGTGTGTTAAGCTTCATAGATAAATGGTCATGAACATGATATGAAATGACCTGAAGACATCCCATGTCAAAAATTATGAATCTAGACTTAGTGCTTTTCAGTTGATTTGAGAAAACATAGATAATTTCATTTTTGCCAAAAACTGCATCTGCCTCCTATTGGATTTACATGTGTTTTCTTTGATCCTGTCTGACAAGAAGAGGAACTTAACTAACTGGAATTCAGCAGAAGCGCAGATTCGTAGTAGACATAGGGTGGACACTGTACATCATTCTATGAAAGTCTGATTTTCGGCCTCTTGCTCTGCAGAAACTCACTCTGGCCGCCGACCTAAAAAGAAAATAGCTAAATTTCTTCTTCATCAAGCAAATTTCATTGAGCAGTCATTCTTAGTCAGTCAGAAATCGCACGATTTATCGAGCGGAATCGATAAACTCCGCCCACCACTTCCTTCCAGATGTTCGCAGGACAACCTCTGGCGAGAAACACTTTTTGGCCATGAACAAATGCTTCGGCACAAAGTTTCAAGTTTCTTGGTGCATCGGCAAGTGCATCGGTTATTATACTCGCTGCACTGGTGAGGACAGGTGCGACTAGCGCACAACCGCAATTACAATCGATGAATCAAATACGCAACACTCTGACAATGGAACACAGTTAAAGTGATCGTCTCAATCAATGATACAAGAATTAAGAACATTACACTTACGTCGGAGAGATAGCAGTTAGTGCAGATTTTAATAAATCCAGGCATCTTTTCGCACTGCGAGGGATGTTAGCGCAATAATTGGTTAAAGACAGATGCCTATGTAAATTTACAAAAATGACCTTCTTCACGTCAAATTGACATGACACGCGAAAATCGAATAGACATCGCATAAACTGACTGTCTTTTATTAATGTCTATGAAATTGACAAGTGCTCGATTTTTGATGATTTTTAGGAAAAGTAGAAATAAAGCGGTCAATGATGTGTTTGGTCAACAAATTATTTACAAAGAAGGTGTATATTTTGAATTAAAGTTGTTATCATTCACAGAGACTGGTGGGTACAAAGCTGTGGATAGTCAGGTATGAATTTATGAAAGAGATATTGGGAATTTTGTCTCGCATACTCATATCTCGACATTTTAACCCTCACCCTACTGAAGTATTTCGCCTTCCCCCTTGCTGATCTCCAAGCTATTATACCATTTTTCCAAACAATCTTGCCATTGCAATATTGGAATATTTTCACTAAATGTTAAATATTATCAGAAATGTCATTTGTTGAAAAAATAGCAGCTTTAAAAAACAGCTGACTTGCAAAATCATGGAAATGTATGTATTGCGCGCAATTCAGCTTTGTTATAATGTGGGAAAAAAGGGGCAACAATGTATCCCGCAATGATGATATCTGCATCTATGCATGTGTAAGATACTCTGGAAGTCTCAGTTAGCTTCTATCTACATGTGTAATCATAGCATTGCTGCCAGCTTTAATTGCAACAATCCGAGCACGCTATCAGAGGGTAGTTATTATAAACCTGTTTCATTTACTAGGCATTAATGACATCTTTTGCATTAACCCTCGCCTCACTGGGGTTTTTTTCCGAATGCACCCCTGCTGATCTCCAAAAATATTGCACCAATTCTGCCAAACCACAGATCAATCGAAAAGGCGTTGAAAGGGAATTCACAAAAACAGTGTTCTTTTTATTTTTAAGGTGAAGGTGAAGACATATGGGCTGAGGTGAAGGTCAAAGATCAAAGCGCCAATTTTTCACAAATTTCCATTATAAATTCCATCACTATTTGAAATGAAAAATGACAACAAAAGCTAATAAGCCATACATTTATAGAAAGATCTGTTCATGGTGGCTATTAAATTGATTTAATCGTCATGAGATTGCATCATTGTATTAGGAGATCAAAGGTCAAACAATTTAAATTTTTAGTTCAACTCAAATAACAATAAAGTCGCACATTCTAGTATTTAGCTTCTGCAGGCGAAGAAACAACCCAATTCGGTGAGGCTTTAACGAGACACTGATGCTAAAAGCGGCATTCATGAAAAGCTGTTCATACTCATTGATATATTCAACCCTTTTGTAACAGGCTATACTTTGCAGGTAATGTATTATGAATTCGAATCAAACCATTTATGTCTTCGAAACGAGCACTTCGAAATCCACTACCCGTTCCGTATTGTTACTCTGTAACTAGCATTCAGAATTCAAACACAAGCGTTGCTGGGTTTTATGATCAATGTTTAAATTATTGGTGTAGATCCCATGATTTGATATAGCAATACAATCTTTTCGTAGCATGCAACGCAGGACAGAATTTTTATATTGTTTTTTTGAATAAGTCCTTTTACTATACATGACATCTCAAAATTCAAGTAGACGGACACATTGTTATAATAAAGCAGAGAATTTGAAGACATATTTTTTTCATAGATGGATTAATTATATTGTGCACTTAAAATCGCTTTCGTTCCTTATTTACTGTGGCGTAGAAATAATAAAAGGTAAATGAAATATATTTGATTAATTTATAAAAAACAGCAAAATACGACATTGCTTGAAATTCATACATTTAGGTGCAGCGGCACCGTGCACAGCCCTATACATTATTTATGCATTATATGTATTTTATACACATCTAATTTAATACATGTAACCGTCCAGCGTTGCACAATTTAGAGTAGGGAAGAAGTTGAGTAGGGAAGTCGCAAATACTCAAGAACATGTTCTTTCGGAAATAGTGGGAATGCGTTAAGTTTCGAAAACATACTGTAGCCGGAATACTAAAGCTCCTACACCTACACCATAATCCAGCCAAAAGCACATCTATGAAAAATATCAGTAGAAAAAATTGCAAAATTCTTTCGTTCGGTTTTGAATTTGAAGGAAAGAACACCGAGTTTGGTCTAAAATGAAATTAGATGCAACAATCTAACACATATCGGTTTTTACACCCTAATTGCAAAAGAACTACAATTTTTTATAGCACGATTGTGCTTGAATGCCCAATCCGATTTTCTAGAATTTTCAGGAAAACACTGATATAAAGAAGAAAATGATAGGATATGTGAAGTGAACTTTTGGAATATGTTCCATCTAAAAGACTTGTTGCTTTACAGTTCTGGTATAATTCAATCAAACGTGTTGAAAAAGAGGCAGCGAAGTTGGTTTCAATGAAATATACGGCAGTAACACACTTCCAAAATTTAAAGAAGACTACATTAAGCTATCTGAATGGAGGCTGGAAAAAGAGCGTCACCAATGACATCAACGGAATCATCTCACACAGTAAGGACAACGTTTTGAGCAATGTGACCAATTTGCTGAAGACAAAATATCCTGCTGGAATGTGGTTTGTTGTTGATTATTCGAATTCCCATAGCAAATTCAAGTTCTGTATCAAAGACGGAGCTTTCAGTTATGAAAAGCAATATAACATTTCTCCGATGTTAACTAGAAGTTGTATAGCTGTTCTTGCAGACAACCAACAGAACTGGAATATGACTTTGACGATGCAAATGATCGACAATATCCCTGACAAAGGCAGGGGAGCATGCTATGCATCATCGGAAATCCTATCGAGTGCGATAGGTTCCTGCAATTCAATGAAAAATGCATTCTTTGGAGTATTTAGAGATGATAACTGGAGAACAGAATTTCAAGTTACAGTGAAGGACTCCCTTGCATGGAAAATTGTCAGCAGGGAAACAAACAGCGGTCAATGCAAATATGAATATTATGTTTTTGCGTTTGTTTAATTTCTTTGATAACTGATCATTTTGAAAATCAACTACTAGATGATCTAATGTAGAGAATCTTTCCTGAGTATACCTGATATGAAGACGCTACCATAGAGAAGGGACTCTATGGACGCTACCTAATTATTCTGTTCGAAATGCGCTTGCACAAATATGAAATATATATTCAAAGCCAATTTGTTTTATCATCATCTGATATTCATCTGTGAAAAGCGTGTGCGTGCAAGGGAATGAAGGAAATAAAGGTGAAGACTCCTACAAATGAAATGACTTCTTCTTCAATCCGCGCTTATGGTAGTGTAATTATCTGCCATTTACATGGGTTCTCTGCTGCTAACTCATCAAGATAATATCACAGTTAATTTCCACCTGAGGTATTGCTCCCGGTCGTCTATCAGATTTCGATGCTTGGTGGTCCTTGTGGCAAAACATCGTGAACCACATCAATAAAGTTTTCGGTTGAACACTCCGCAATCGGTCGCCCCGGACTGGCTACTAAACGAATACTTATTGCCCATTCCTGCCAGAAAGTATGTCACTACCGGCCGTAACAAATGCTATTGAAGTCGTAACCTTGTTTTACCGTCGGGGGAGGGGATCCAGGAGCACCAATGCATGTTTTTGATGTTGCTCAGCTTTAAATGACTCACAGATTGTAACGATTTTTGATAAACTATTCAAATTTTATCAAACCGGCCCATCGGAGCTTCAACAATTGTATCTTCATAAAAAAACGTGTAATTCTTTTGAAAATCTTGATTTTTTCTGAAAATCAGCCAACCTAGTCAATTGAAAATGCTGGCAACAATGTACATAATAAGTTATAATTAACATGTTCATGCATCCATAAATGCATCTATGTAATTATTGCATGAATAATAACGACATTATACGAAAACTACTCAGAATAGAATTATAAGTAGTTCTGTCAGTTTTGTTCAGCAGATAGTGGATCCCAAGTAAAGAGATGGACACATTGTCATGCTTCTACGCATAGTTGGTGAATTCATTAATTTGGATGAGCTGTTGCTGTAATTCTTCTTCACAATGCATAGCTAAAATTACAGTAGCCCATGCGTTATTTGCATGAATTTCAAAAATCTCTGTGGGAGCTGTATTCAGGAGCGCTAAATTTTCCTAAGGCAATCAAGCATGTTCCTAACATTGTTCTAAGACATTTTCATGCGATACCTGATCACATCACTTCTTGAAGTCATTTGCCGCCATTTCCAGCAATTACTCAAAAATACAAAATTTTTGAAAATTGTGCTGGAATTCGAATTTTGAATTCACTTGAAAGAGTAACATGACAACATGAATTGGTGAAAGCTGATGTCGACATTGGAACGAGCGCGTAGTAATGCAGGAATTATCGGAGCGATTGAATCATGGGAACATCAGAATCTGAGGGCAGAGAACTCCCGGTGCCCTCCAAGTTTTCAGGGCTCAAAATTGCCCTGGTAAAGTAGGGTTGTGCAATCAGAATGCCTACAACAAAGTACGGAGATGTTTTCATGGCGCACTGTAACTTCAATCATGTGCATAATACTTGCACTGAACTTAATAGCAGTTATTTATTTTAGGGTCAGGGACCAATCTTCTCCCTTAGCTCCTATTTATCTCAGTGATCGTGCACTCTGCTATTGATCTGCGGGTCTGCTTCTTAGCATGATCGGTCTACTTGGCCGTGGTCACTAGCTTGTGATGTGATGTAAACAAGTCTAAGTTCTCAAAGTGTTTTAGTTTTCATGCAGCTGTATTGTTTCAAAGTTGTGTTTCTGGATTCATTGCTCGAATTTGAACACAATCGTGGCCAGAATTGATCGGCACAGTGACTGTAGCTCCATTCTCTATTAACCTAATGATGACTTTCTATCGATACTGTAGTAAGCAACATGTGTAATCAATGAATCAATCAAAATAGAGAAATTCTTCCTATTGTGTTAGGCTGTTCGGTGCACGCGAACAATTCATTTTGTATTTAATCGTCTGATTGCCTGCATTGGTCATTCATTGAGGGTCATAGCCTATGGCTAGGGAGCCCCACAGATATGATAACCATTGAAAATTGTCGCAGTATTCTGAAAAAAAGTTGCTGAAAATTACACGACGACAGCAGCGTCTTTGAAGAATGCTATTGCAGAAAAAAATCGACCCAAGTCTGACACGAATGTTTATTGCATTCATGTCTGAACGTGTTTATGCAATGATTGCAACATATGGAAAGCATGTAAAATATTGACGATTCTACTGAGCTCCCCATTTGCACATTTTCTTATTCTTTAATAAACATCACTCTTCAATTGTTATCAGTCAACCTAAATTAATGTGGCATGCATAAATCAGATTTTTAACCTGCACTGTTATTGATAAAGTCCCAAATGATTACTAGAAAGAGTGCGGGACCTGAGTACTAACTGCGACTAAGAAATGAGTACCAGAATATAGTACTCTTTGAGTTCGGAAATATTGGTACCTATTTTAGAACTCTTTGGGTTCTAAGCACCTTTTCACTATATCGAAAAATGCCACGCGGCATATCTAATAGGCTATGTCACATTCACAGATGCATCGAAGACCTGCTTTTGAAATTGAACACAAATGCATTTGGATCAATTCCCCATTCACTAATCCCTCAAATACTTCTCTTTTATTAACCTATTTCCGACTACCATCCCATCTCAGCTTATTCTCCCCCTAAATTCCTTCACACCATTCTTCTCTCTTCATTCCCACTAATCACTTCCACCCCTATCTACTTCTCCTCCCATCAATCTAAAATTTACCCTTCCATTACTTATCTAATCAAATCAACAAATAATAAAACCTAACAAACTCTTCACACTCATCCCATACCCCACACTTAAATCTTACAACAATAAACCATCCCCCTTCTAACATATTCCCCTACCATACTAAACTCCCACTCATACATCTCCTCTTTCATCTATTCTATCCTCCAAATTATCTTACCCCCCCATAGATAAAATTCTTCTTTTTTAGTCGCTCAGACTCTTATATAAATTCTTCTCTTAAGTGTCAAAAAACATGTCATACTCAAGCGATTCTATAGATAGATATATATTAGTTAATATTCTATCAACTAATAAAAAAATCTCCCCACCCTATTTCCCCTCTTCCACACACACCCCACCCCATTTATATCCCTACCATCCCCCTCACCATATCCACCTATCCACTTATATACTCGAACAGCATCTTCTATATCGCTATTCTCTCGCTCATTTGTATGAAAATACACCAATCGAGCTCATCAACTATCATACAATAATCTATACACTTCATGTTCAATAACCTGAACCCCACACCATTACCAAATACATCTCCTAACCAATAAACAAATTACCACTCAAACACCAATCCACCTACATATCATCAAACCATATCATAATCCTCCCAACAAACCATATACCCCTCATCCACTACTTACCAAATTAATCCCGTTTTTTCTCCCCAACCACTCTACCCAACTATCCGACTAATTATCAATACACCATACTCCTGTTTCCTTTACTTTAACCGGAATCACAAAAACTAATATACCCATTATTAACCATTTTATTCCCCTCTTAATATTATCATACTCCGTCTACGGTACCCAACCCCTCTATTCAATCACTCACAGGGGGGATATTACAATCCAAAAACTTCCAATTCAACTTACCCCTTTTTATGTCTGATTAATTTTATGTGGAGTCGATATTTTGATAACCCCCATATCCCCACTAAGAACATTCATGAACCTTGAAAAATACTGCTTGTGATGTGCACAATGTGTGTACATGTATGGAAAACGATGGAGGTGCGAGTAGACCTCCGGCCTACTAAATTTTGGAGATTAATCTCAATCCATGCCAGGTTCTATCATTCCCGAATTTCGCCTGGCGTTAGGGGCGATTCAGCCCCTTTCTAAGGTACTGCTCTGAATCACTTAAAAGTCAGGGCACAACGTGGGAACTTCCTAATGGTAGCATTCATCTGTTCTATAACTTGTCCATCTTCGTGCTAGAAAAAGCATTTCAAAATCTAAAATAGATGATTAAAACAAACTTTTGAAATTTACTTAATTTTTGGCTACAAATTGACCATAACAAAAGGAGATTGATAAGGTTGATTTGCGCAAAAAATACAGCTCAATATACGTAAAGTATATGAAATGTGGAAGATTTTCCATCAAAACTTTCCATTCCAATGTATGTTTGAAATGGTATTCTACACCCCCAGTAACTTCAAGTGTGATTATGAAGGAAATGAATGACTTGTGAACACCCTATGAATTCAAATTATTATAAACTAGATAAAACTGACTACTTAAGAGCACTGCTAATGCAATTTTCAATAAGTAGCATTTGCACAATAAAAAAATTTCCGATACTTCATTTGATTAAGTATAGCATGATAAATCATCATGGTATAATTCATTGGCACCATAGAAATAAACTGTTTATCTGAAGTTGACTAGAACGGAAATTGACTCAAGGTCACGGCATATCCGGGGGAACTAAGTTGGGGCATGAAGAGCCAATGAAAAGCTTAGAATCGCACATGTGACCGATTCTAACCCAATAATGCAGTCGTTGACAAGTGTATCTAAGTGAAAATGCGTGCGATTTTTGTGCCACTATTGTGTATTGCATGAAACTTTGCTTCCATTCTAGAGGTTTTATTGTTATCAATTTCTATGATTGTCACATACTTATAAAATGCTGCATACTCATCTTGGAAATTGATGCGTTTCGTTGTTAGTTATTACCCCAAGTGTTTGCAGAAATTCACTTTCAAAGCCCTTTTCAATACAGGTCATAAATTTGACATTCCAGTGAACTGCTCGTCTGCCGGATCAGATCGCTCGTCCTTCGACGTATGCAATTAGCAGGTTAATGAAATTTCAACGGGTATTCATTAAATATCACTTTAAACACACTACTGACAAATCGCCTAAGTTAATGCGCCTGAAATAATCAATAAATGCTGCTTTTTGTACACATAACGTAAATAGAATAATTAAAGATTGAGTTGCATCCTCTGTTGAAAAATGGGATCAGACCTAAATAGCTGTCATTTCATTCAATATCGGGATTCATCAGCAGGCACAGACCACATTGACAAACCAACTTTAAATAGGCGTGTCGATGTTGAGAGATGCGAACCTTTGAGATGTGAATATACTCAGTGAGTTTGGCCATCGGTCGGTACCAATATGCTAATCAAGAAGAGGAAAAGAAGTCAATTTTTTCTCGACCGAAATTGTATTATAAAATTAAAGTGCCCGACGTTTCGTCATAGACTTAGTCATGAGCAAGAGAAATGAATCTACAATAACATGGTGTTGAGAACAGGGCTGAGGCGCTGAATTTCACTCGCCTCGACCCTGCGGCGAAGACTGTCATTCATTAAATTGCTATCCAAAATTGTCCAGGAAATGTTATTAATTGACACTTGATTATGAAGAGCAAGATGTTGAAATACTGCGGAATTAGCTCGCGAGCAATGTTCTCTAAGGCGAGTCCGTATTTGTTTCTTTGATTCCCCCACATACTTTTCATTGCAAATATTGCAGGTGATTAGGTAAACAATATTTTTCACCTGACAAGATATCGGACTTTTGGAGACGCATGATAGACAGAATTGGCAATTAGAGACATCACAGCTCTTAACTGTTTGCGGCCGGCGCACAATAGACTTCATAGATTTCGAAGTGAATACCAGCTTCAAATCATCCGACAAACCAGTGCGGCGAACAAGACTAGTCAACTGTCTGCAATTGGAATCACTAACAAAGGGCAAAGAAATGTACGTCTTCTTCTTATTAGAGTCCACTCTTGATTTCGGACCATGTAGGAAAACTTCATCACAAATGGATTTGATGAAGAAAATAGGATAACCATTACCCATGAATTTCCTTTCAATAAGCTGGATACCACTAGTAGTCAACATAGAAATAGAGCACAGCCGCTTAACTCGTAAGAATTCATTAAAAACAATATTGCGCTTCTTATACCGTGGATGATGAGACGTCCATGGGATAGTACAACCTGAGTTAACATCTTTAACATAAAGACCAGTCTCAAATTTACCATCAACCAAAAATACCATCAGATCAAGGAAGGGAATCTTGTCATCTGTCATGTTTTCTTGAGTGAATTTAATATCGTTGCTAACACTATTTGCTGTATTCAAAAGCTCAGATAAAGTCAGATGGTCATTGCAAATGACAAAACAGGCATCAATGTAAGGCTTCCATAGGATTATAGTGGAACCCATCTTTCTGAGTATTTTACTCTCAATGAAATCCATGTAAATTATTGAAAGAGCTATCACCCATGGCCACCCCCAAAGTTTGCTTGTGAGGAATACCATTTATCAGAATTGCGTCAGATAGCAGGCACAGCTCAAGAAGCATCTTCAAGAGATTCCAAAGAAGTATCAGATTTATGCAAAGAAAAGAAAGCTGTAACAATTGAAATCAGACCATTTTCACCCATCAAAGGAATAGATCCATACAGATTTGAAACATCTAACGAGCAGATCCGCATTTCATCAGTCACAATCAAATTGGTGATCAAAGCTTTGAAATGATAAGAGGAGGAAATATGTGCGGGAACATATTCCAACAGCTTGTTAAAATATCCAACAATGAATTTGGATAATTTGTCAGAAGGAGTATCTGTGTCTGCCACAATATGCCTTCATAACATGTCAATTATCATAATGAGGTCGCATTTCATGCATGTATTTGTGAATCGATAGGTGTGAATTTACTTTCCAACGCGTCGTCATGATGTTTGATAAGTGAGAATTGTTGAATTATAACTCAACTGTATTTCGTGTGTATAGTAATGCAGATGATAAATAATGACGCAAAAGGCTATAGTTTATTTCGATCGAAAATCTTTCAATTAGTTTTGCAGTTGTATTCAAATAGTTAATCATAAAAGGAGTCAGTTAATCATGAAAATAGTCTCACATTTTTCTTGTCTTTATTTGCCTCACAAGAGTGGTGAGCACATCACGAAAAATATGAGCAAAAACACAATAAAAAATTGCATAAATGCTGATTTGAATCAAAGACAATATCTAAAAATCGTTCAGTCTTCGTCTTGAGACGTTTCGATTTGGACAGTCTCCTGGTGGCAATGTACCGTAGTCACGGTAGAGAAAAAATGAGTTGAAAAGAAAAGAGAATGTAAAAGATTCAATACAGCATCATTGAAAATTTTCTTGCACATGCTATCTCTAATGGCAAATAAAGTCTCATTGATGTATTCACAATCATGTATAATGCGCAAAACTCTCTCTTCAACACGCGAATGTGGTTTCAGTTAATATTTAGAAGAGTGGCAAACGGTTGGATAACAATGCAACAAAATTGAGTGTGCGAAGCATCAGTAAGTCATGAAAATCACATGTGAGGATGTGTCAGCTTTCTTTAATTGTTACACTCTGGCCATGCATATGCATTAACTGTGGTAGTTTCAGTTACATCAACATGAAGTTCTAAATCACTTGCATTGCGTCCTCATGTAAGTGCAGTTGATGCAATTTCACTTGTTTCAACTGCTGAATAAAGAAATACCATAGATATCACTTTCTTAGATAGCGTTCGAGCTCACAGCTTGTGTAAGTTGTATGAAACACAGGTAGCGTCAGACTGTCTGACAAGGTATTTCCACATTTTGCACACGCTGAAGTTTGTATGAAAGGATCTGTCTCAACACAGTTTTGTGACGCTATTCTAACCTCGAACGCTATGACAGCGCTAAGATAGCGTTTTCTAGCGCTATAGTAGAATAACACTGCCCGCCTGCATAGATTGATCTGTTGATTATCTGACCCAAGATTGCTATGGCTCGTAATTGCACATTGTGAATGTAACCGTAATTTCAACTTGTTCTGTTATCCAGATACGCTAAGATAGCGTTTCTTTATAACATAGCTGATAATCTCTTTGTACAACAGCGAACACAATAGATTCTATTGCCACTCAAGACTTTCACACCTAGTTGCGTTGGAATAAGGGAATAGACAGAATGAATGCCCATACAAATTCATAGCGTTGTATTGTTACTCTTTCATAAGTGTCTTCTTTTGATAAAGCAGTTGCTGATTGTATTTGATATGAAATCTATTCTGTAATGATTGACTTGTTAATAATTCTCATCACTAATATATAAATAGGACTTCTGAATTTTACCCTAAGCACATCTGATCACAATGGCAGACCACAGCTTTGACGCTAGTCGATTTTCCATTGCGTCGTCTCAGGACATTGATCGCGTTGTTTCATGTTCACGGTCAAAGAACACCGTTAGAAATAGTTCCTGGTGCACAAAGTTATATGAAGATTGGGCCACTTGGAGAAACCAACAATCTTCCACAACACAAGAAAATGATTACTTGGTTCCCCAACTAACAGATTTGTGGACGGCTCCAAAGGCTGACATTTCAAGAGCCTTGAAACATTTTATATTCGAGATCCGACGGCAGGATGGAACCGAGTATCCTCCCAATACTATTTACAATATTGTTTGCGGATTGGCCCGATTTATCCGAGAAGAAAGACCCGACTGCAATATAATGGATAAGGAGGATTTCAATTTTGTGCAATTTGTCCGTGCTTTAGATGCCTGCATGAGAAATCTCACTTCTCGGGGCATCGGATCCCATCACAAGAGAGCTGATCCGATATCAGAGGATAGTGAGGCGAAACTATGGGATACCAATGCATTTTCCTTACATGATGGAAATGGACTATTGCGGGCCGTTTACTTCTACAACTGTAAAGTTTTCGGGCTCAGAGCGTGCGACGAGCATCGCCAGATGCAACTGGAGCAATTCACGTTTTCAGAAGACGACCATGGGAAATTTGTTGAGTACACGGGTCACGGCAACAAAGTCTCTTCCGGTGGAATCCGCGATCGCAAGATACAAAACAAGTGTGTTCGACAATACGAAAGCGATAACAATCGATCGGTATATAAGATATTGAAACTTTACGTGAGCCGGCTTCGAAGCATGGGTGTTTTTACGGGAGCATTTTACCGTCGACCACTACGAAGCATTATCCCAGACCAGCCCAGATTCGCCACTTCTCCCGTTGGAGTCAATTCCATCAGAAAATTGTTGCCGGAGGCCGCATCCATAGCCGATATCAAAGGATACATCACGGCACATTCTGGCAAAGTAACATGTGCGACAAGGCTATTCCGAGAAAATGTAAGACGAGCAGTTAATAAAATCAAGAACTGGGCATCGAAGCAATGCTGTTGAAGCATACAAAAGAAAAGGACCGGAGCAAGAAGTGATGCTTAGCAGCCTTCTAGACCCGCCTAAATGAAAGACTAAATTATGTAATTGCTTTCATACATCCATTGATCAAATTGATTTTGATTTTAGTATAAATGTGTCTTTCTAAATTAATAAATTAGATCTGGAATTAATTGTTTTCTACATCTGAAATTGTGACAGTAGGCTACATTGATATGAATTAGAAAAAAAGCTGAATAAGTTTTAATACTGATGTTGGAACTCTTGTAACTTGACAAGTAGTAAACATGCAAAAACATTCCGCCAAAAAGGTGCATAAAATAAGATAGCTTTCATTTACAATTACAGACAACAACCAATTTCCTATTGTGTTAAGTAGCGTTTCTCAGAACTTCAATAAATAGCGCATAGATTGGCGCTTCATGATAAAGAATAGCGCGTTCTGAAATACTTAGTTTGTCGGATAACGCTATCATAGCGCTAAGATAGCGTTCCAAAACACATCTGCAAACTGTTGACCAGCCAAAATGGCTAGTTATAGATATCTATGGTTGAAAAACGATTTCTATGCCATTCATTGAGGAACAATAAAGTACACATTCCCTAATAGTTCAAGCAATTACATAGAAATCGGCTAAGTGTGGTGATAAATTGTATACATTACTCTGTCGAAAAAACAGAGTGTAACAATTCGGTTGCAACACTCGTTTGTCGATCTCGGGCTTCGCCCTCGATCGTCACTCGTGATGCAACCTTCAAGTGCAGAATGATTAGCAAGCGTTTGGATGCTTTAATTGCAAGGCAATTAATATGCTTGTTCCATTTCATTTTTGATGACAGATTACATCCTAAAACATCCCAGAACTGGCATTCTCACAAAGGCAAGCAGAATCCACCACTAAATTCTTTTTGGTGAGAATGTTCAAAACATAGCTCTTTAAAAAATTCAAATAAAGTCGATTTCGGTTGGACCACTGTACGACATTGTCGATTTCTCTCAGTAAGTTGTCATGCGATGAATCCCTAACAAAGTGCAAAATTGTCAAACCATTTGCATACTTTTGGAAAATGGAATTTGAACACATTAACGAGTCAATAACGATGCAAAACAGAATCAGTCCGATAACGATACCCTGGGCTACTCTGCTAATCACACAAGCACATGAGGATTCATTATCATGAATAGCCGCTCTTGGCTGGCAAGATGTCGAAAAGTCTTGAATCCATCGTATCAACAAAACAGGTAACTGAAAAATCACTCATGACTTTATATTTGAACTGTGTCTCAGCTTATCACAAGCTATAAAAAATCTAAAGCAGCCACACGTACACTGCCAGTCTAGATATTGTGGTTGATATCCCCACGAAAGATGTATTTGTCAAAGATCACTGTACGAAAAGGGACAGTCAACTTGAAATTCAAACAATTTTTTTAAATTGCCGACAGTTGAAAGCTCCCCTCTAATTCTTGTAATGAATTCGTAAACATTGGAAATTAGATGTGTATCAATTAAATCAATGAGATTTGCAGCTCTGTGCATGAATGATATCACTGAACCTTCAAGAACAGCATCGGCGTTAGAGAAATTTGTGTAATCGTTCAGTTGCTGAAATAGGTATTTGATGAGCCTGTATGCAAAACGCGACAAGCAACATAATTGTCAGTTTGAGAAAATCCCGATTTTTTTGTTGTGTCGAGGATATCAAACTAATATGTAATTTTTAGACTCACAGTAGGTGATAGATTTGCATTGTAATTTGAAGTGGTTTGATCTTTTTGGTTGCCAGATCAAAGATCTATTATCAGTTTTTATACAAAGACGTGATAAACGTCACCCTTCATTTTTTTTGAAAATTGCAATAACTGCTCGTGTGGAGCGATTACATCATTTCAGAATGATGCGGATGCTTACATTGTGATATAATCACATTTTGAATAAAACTTCAGCATATTTGGTTCGTTCCAATTACCGCAAATCATGATAATGATTAGACATCACCAAGTGAGTGGAGAAAGATGACCTAATTCCAGCAACGATGAGTGAATAATTGACCACAGTCCAGAACTAAAATTACTGTGCATTTGATGCCTGGGGAAATAGGTAACATGAATTCACTGTAAGTCCTACAAATGAAAAAGACGATGTTATATTTATTTTGGAGCCTAAAAGATCAAATTGTTACTTTTCGAGCTTTGCATTCAAACTCATTTATAAGTAGTATGTATAAAGCATGCGCAATATCAGTCGCGAGGAAGAGAGCATCTGATTATTAATTCACACAGTGGCTCAGCCATATTTCCTGAACAGGCAAAATACAGAAGTTGCAAATCAACTTAGCGCTCCTTTTTCTAATCCATATAAGTGAAAATCCAAACAGAAATCAAAATAAAATTTCATCGGATACAGCGTCTATTTTTAACAAAAACACACAGGACGACGTTTCGTCTCTCTCGGTTTGATCATGCCCGAAATTAGATGGCAGACATTGCGAATCAGAAGTGATTAAAACTCAAAAATAAAAGATTAATTTAAATGAAAGCGATGCAAGAAAGTGCACGTATAATACTACTTGTAATCGAAAACAACTTTAGTAGAGAGATTAATTATAAAATAATGTAAAACATCAAGTTCTGTAGGTAACAGTCCGCCCCGAGCAATCATTTATCAGCAAAGATGGAGATACGCGCGAAATGCATAGTCCTATTACTTTTCTTCTCGTGTAATTGTGGAAGCGCCCATGCACGATTTCCCACTCTATATTATCATTGGGTCATATCCCTGCATGTTCATCTCTGAATGATCTTGAACCGCGGGAATTGATTTTTAAATATGTTCTTATGAAAAATAGACGCATCCGTATTTTTACTTTGTTTTCTGAATATAACTATCCGAATGCGAGAAGAAACTACCCCTCACCAACTCATGTATGGAGACCTGCAATTATTCGTTCTGGCGTGAGATTGACTTAACGGTATTAAGATATTACAGGAGATCGGCGTCATCTTCACATCACAATTAATTAACAGTGGAAACATAGAATCCGTGGAGATAGACGTCCTTTTCACAGCTTTATTATTAAAGCAGCAGTTATTCTTAAGTAAAATATGTATACGTTACAATTGAGATTTTGCTATATTAGGAAAGTTAGTCACCAAATTTTAATTTCCTAGAATGCACTTAATACGGTCTTGCTCTGCACCAGTGTGTGGTGTGTAGTTCTCAATAGATAGAAGTCTATGAATATGCATGCAAGTCTACGCATGCCATGAACCCCATGATGGATCGACTGCATCCAAGTAGTCTATAGATTTTTCAAACACTATACGCTCATAAGTTTCAGTGCTTTAGACTCAGACTAGCAGTGTCTGATGATGCAGACTTTGCACGCTTACAATATTTGACAAATATGATTAAAGGCGTAGTAACTGTATGTGCTAGCGCTTAACCCATAGAGTAGACCTATCAAATAATTTTCGCATTTTTTAGTACTTGCTAGGCCTACTACCGCAGTCGGAGTCCTGTCATAAACCAAAGCCAAAAGGATAGGACTCCCCATCCCAGCATTGAAAAAACTATATAATTATATCATCTATTTAGTTTTACAGAAACCTTTATACTCTCTCAAGCAAACAAGCACCATTTCCATGCGTCGAGTCCAGACAACATGTATACATGTAGGTATGCAGAAAAAAAGCGCCAAGCATGTTGCGAATACAAGCGATAATATATCACGACAACAACTTTTATAGTAACTTAAGACAGCTAGCCAACTGATACACTTGACTCAGAGCTGATCGCCTCCAACTAACTAGTCACTGCGAATTGAGGAGCCTATATCACAACTCCTGCCGGACAACCTGCCGACGATTTGTAAAATAGTCTGATCTAAAATAATAGCTGTCAGCAAATGCCATGCATAGCAATTTGATGAGAGGTGGATGATGATGAACTTTATCAAATGCTCTTTTGAGATCGAAAAAAAGTAGCATCAACATACCTTCTAGCATATATTTTACAGGATATAAATATAGAAAAAAAGTAAGAGCAGCATTTTCAGTCGACAAAGGAGTTGAGCGCCTCCAAAATGTTCACCACGCTTTCACCAGAAGAGTGATTACAAAGATCTCTTGAAATGACATTTTGACAGCTAAATCATACTGAATTTTGTGATAAGTTCAAAAATGTGAAGTTTAGGGTTGATACCTTCTCTTCACCTCATTCTGTCACTTTCATGCATAATAAGAAGTTCGTATCATCTCATTTATTTCACTACTTTAACAAGCGAAGGGATGAATGATACACTGTAGATCTTCAACAACATACATGTACATGCCTATTACCAGAATTTCTCAGCTTGAGATCTGCTGTCAATATCCGCTCTTTTGTAGTAAAATGCAACAATGACATTATATGCATTACATTTATTAAACTTCAAAATTCTCTTCTATCTAAATGAGTTTCCTCATTTTGCAGTTCTGGTATAATTCAATCAAGCGTGTTGAAAAGGAGGCAAAGAAATTGGTTTCAATGAAACATACAGCAGCAACACACTTCCAAGATTTGAAGAAGAGTACAACGAACTATCTGAATGGGGGCTGGAAGAAGAATGTCACCAATGACATTAACGGAATCATCTCACACAGCACCGCCAACGTGTCGAATAATGTGGCCAATCTGTTGAAGACAAAATATCCCGTTGGAATGTGGTTTGTTGTAGATTATGCAAATTTTCCAACTTTTCAATTTTGTGTCAAAGAAGGTGCTTTCAGTCATACTGGTAATTATAGAAGTTCTGACAGATTCACGAGAAAATATTTGGTCGTCCTGGCAGACAACGAAGAGAACTTGAATATGGCTTCCACGAAACAAATAATGGACGCTATTCCCCAGGATGGTGCCTCACATTATTGTAATGCAGCACCGGAAATCTTGCATAATTCGGTTGGTTCTTGCAGTTCAGTGAAAAACATCTTCTTTGGGGTGTTTAGGAATATAGACGCATGGAGACTTGAATTTCAAACTACTGTTAAAGATTCTCTGGAATGGAAAGAGATCAACAGATCCTTGGATAAAAACAGATGCAACTATGATTACTACGTGTTTGCTTTTGCATGATGTCCACAAGCATTCTCTTAAATGTCGTTCGAGCAATATTGCTTTCTCGAGCTCTCTCTTCGTAATTTCGCACTATAGATAAAGAGTTGATTGTTTCTCTTCAGAAGACATGCCAATAAATGTACATTTGCCGAAAAATCGCTTTATCTTTGCACTATGGTAATTTACAAAGTTGGAAAGAGCTATGATAAATGAGGTCCATAGCTCTTTTTGCATGTGTCAGCATTTGACACCGTGTGACTGATTCCTGAAAATCGAAACAGTAAACTTTGAGATTGAAATGCACAAGGACGCGCGTGTAGATAGCTGCAACGTGAGTGTATCAATTTCAATGAAGTATGTAGAGCATCGCATCCCGAGTAAAAAGTCATCGCAAACCTAGCTTCACAAAAACCTCAAAAAATCTTATCAAACACCTATTACTGAACTGACCTAGTACGTTGATAAAGATACGCAGAAACTCCTACGAATATCCTTCCACCCACTAGAATCATGAAGACGACCTAGAAATCTGAAAGGCCATGAAATGTCCTAAGAGTTTTAGAAGGACTTTCTCTCTCTCCAACACGCAAACTCACGCAGTTACTCAAAATTCAAATCCGTTCCTTCCTGGATATTTTATCTAGCCGACTCATCTAATGCATGCGGTTTGGTCAGCTGAAGAGCGAGGATCCATAAAAATATCAGCGATGAAATGATGCATGGATGCTGACCCGGTGACCCGAAATCTTTATCTGTGCGAGTATTTATTTGAGTTGCGTGCTGAATCTGGGAAAAAAGAAGGTAGAACATCGTTTACTAAACTTCATGAAGTCAATTCTTATGATAATCTTAATAATATTGACTACATGTCAGCTACAACAATTCGCCATATGCGGATTTACGGACGCTAAAAAACAGCGTGCATTGTACTGACACCATCACACTGTAGCTATGTTTCATGGCTTATAACGGAGTTCTTGGTGTGTTTAGCCACAACATTTTCTTGTTGTAATTTTTGATAAAAACGAGAAGACAAACTTAATATTTCGACCATCTGAAATGGCCATCGTCAGAAATCTATTTGCTTAAATTTCTCCATCAAATTCAAATTACAAAAACATGAAAACGATGGTAGACTATAGAGCGCGTACAATTCTAAATGAAGTGCAAATTGCATAATAATTTAATAAGATCAACTTAATTACATAATATAACAACATAATGAAATGCAAATTGCATAGGCTACACATCGAGACATTTATTCGAATGGGTTTGAGGAGCACAGACAGTCATCGTCGTCTATTGAGAAGCATCTACAACAACATCATAGGGATGATGACATCAATCTGTCACAATTTAAGATCCTAAAGCGATGATACAGCAAATTCGATCTCCTGCTGCACGAAATGCTTCAAATATCGCTCAAAAAGCATTCACTTAATGGACAGAGTGACTCAGTGAGACAGTGAGACTGAGCATTTTTTCCGTCTTCCCATTTTCTTTAGTCTAGAGGTCGCAATTTCTATGTGACTTGTTCATTGTGTCTTAAGATATCTTCCGTTATCGTATATCTTCGATTCGTATATCTCTCTCTTCTGTGTATCACTTCACACTTCTCATTGTCATTGTAATTTGAACATTGTACTTATTCACTATGCAAGTTGCTTTATACTTTCCATATTGTGATTGCATTGTGATAACTGATATACAGTATGTGATCCCGCTTGGACCTCACTTTCCACAGTAAGCGGAAAATGGAATCATTCGTACTTTATGCAGAGGATGTGAGAAATCTATTGTCGCTCTAGCTCCAAGACGGAACTTCATCTAAACATTTGCTCTACAGTGTTTCAATTCTTCAAAAAAAGTTCTGCCCTACCGTTCGAAGTTCTACGAAGAGAAATCCTATCTTGGGTGTGATGAATGCACAGAGATGAATTGCCGTGGATGCGTGTTTGGGTCTGGAGATGACTTTCCTTAATACTGATGGTCACGCCCAGAACTAGTCTCGAGGGGCAAAGAGAGCAATTTTCCATTGAACGTAATGCAAATTCAAGTCTGAATTCTTACGAGCTAGAAGATTGACACCTCATTAAACGTATACAGTCAGCATTTTGGATCGCGAAGAGTTGAACAAAGAGAAAAATATTTCCATCTGACGACTTTATCACAGAGAAAATTTGAGTCAAAGATGCGTAGTTTTCACCTGACAGTCTGCCTCCAATCTGACCGCTGAAGCTCGTGGGCTCGATGATACGAGCTGCTTCTGCATTGCACGCGGTTGGCCAATCACACAATCCAAAGAGAGACGAGTGCCGCCCATGTCAATCTCTATCGCTTGCTATCATTGCATACAATGGCTGATATAGGATGATGTCCGCTCTAGACTTACCAAACGGAAATGAATCCATCTTTGTGGATGGATGTCTGAAAATGTTCTATGTGAAACTCACATGCATACTGGTACGTACATGCACATCTTAAACTCTAAAATGTCAACCCATTTTATTTGATCACTTTTAAGTGCTACTAGACATAAGAACTCATCAATACTCATAAAATTATAAGCAGACAAACCCTGTATATACTCGCAAGCACTTAAGGTTGAGCCTTCCTCCTTGTGACCGTCTATCATTCCTTTATGTTGAGCAAGAATGCAGCCTGCACCTATTTTAAAAATTTTAGCTGTTTAACCCGAACAAGGACTACTCAACCCAGGTCTCCTGAAAGCATAGCGAACACTCTATGGCGAGGCCACTGCGACGGGTAACCTATCATTTCATTCATGTCGTTTTTTTCAGATAATCCTATATATGCTCACCTATAACCTGATTCCGACTGATCAATGCAACTATCCCAAAATCATTGATATATCATATAGATCTACACAAAAAAGTCGCCGTCATTAATGAGATAGGTCGACGCTAAAAGCGAAATTTTGTAAGATTCTTGCTGAGTTCGGGAACACTAAATAGAATAGATGCTAAATACATGTACTACTCTTTTTTTATGCAACAACTTCGATGTTCAATGAGGAAAGTGATATTTAGCATCTGTTCTATCAGGTATTCCCAAACTAAGCAAATATGAATGTCGACTGCAAATTATTCAAATTGTGAGTTCATGTTCTTCATACATCAGGGGCGTAGCGCCTATAGGCCTAGTATTCTAATAATCTGAGAATACACCGGAATTTACAAACGAAAATGAAATTACAAATATGTGATGATAGGATTTTGATTAACATGAAGGTCATATAATCTTGTTCGATGTTTCCGTTTTCCAATTCACAAAACTTCTTTAACACAGGCGGAGAGATACGAGTATTCTATCTCGCGACAGAATCACACCTGTACAGCAGTAGAGTTATCAATAGCGCGCCTCTGATTGGTCTGGATGCAGCAAACATTGTAATGATACGTCTCCTCTCTGCGTCGCCCTCCTGCCATGTGTCTGCTGTCTGATATTCTAGAATCAATATCTGCTAGCAGAGTGTAACCACCCTCTCCGGTCTTCGCTATTACTCAATTACATCGCTACTTATAACGGAGAATACTCATGGCAACTGTCGAGGAATTGATAAATTTACAAAATTCTCCTTTATCCTACGCAAAGAAAATAGAACTAAAAACTAAAGGAAGAGATAAGCCGATTTTCACCTTTGAAGGAAGGAGAAAGTGCAATCTTAGTGTGCAATATCAAAAATACGAATGGCTGACTGGTTGCCCCATTAGAAAGACACTTTTCTGCTTTCCGTGCCTTATCTTTAAACCAAAAACGACAGTGTTTTCATCGACGAGAGGATTACTCGACTTGGCGAATTTCTCTAATCATGTGAAGAGACATATAAAATCTCCTACGCATCTGGCCGCGATCACCTCTCTTAAACTTATTGGCAAAGTAAGGATCGATGAAATGTTAAATGAGGAGTTCAAAACTTTGAGAAATATGCACAACGAGGAAGTGAGGAAGAACAGAGAAATGATGCGACATCATATTAAAGCCGCTCTTTTCCTTGTTTGCCAAGGCCTTTCTTTTAGAGGTCATTCAGAGAGCACTGACAGTCCAAATCGTGGAAATTTCATTGAATTGATTAAGCTCTTCAGTGAATTTACTTCTGATCCGCTGATTAAAAATTGTGTCTCTCCTGATCACAGTCTCCCATTTTCAGGATTATCACCTGATATTCAAAACGACTTGATTAAGTGTTTGTATGATCAGGTTCGCGGTGAAATCGAGAATCGAATCAAAGAAGCTCCTTTTATATCTATAATTGCTGACGATACAACGGACATTTCAAATACAAGTCAAATGGCTGTCAGTGTCCGACTTGTTCACAATGGATCGGTCTTCGAACATCTGATTGACCTTGTCAATGTGTCAGCAGACAGATCAGCTAACAATCTTGCCTGTGTAATATGTGAAAGTCTTGAGTCCGTTGGTGTAACCAAAAATACTTCAGTGATCGGCCAGTCATACGACGGTGCAAGTAACATGATGGGTAAGCACAATTCAGTGCAAACTAAGATCAAGGAGATTTGGCCCTCAGCAAACTTCGTTCATTGTTATGCACACAAATGGGCATTAGTAGCACAAAGTGTCAGTAAGAATATTCCGTTGGTATCAATATTTTTCGGATTTTTGCAAAATTTGACAACATTTTTTCGCGCTTCACCAAAACGTGCTTCTATGTTATCCAGTCCATTGCCTCTTGCGTCAACTACGCGTTGGTTGACGAGAGGAAAATCTGTCTGTGCTATTTCTTCTAAGTATTGTGAAATTTTCAATGTTTTAGAAAATATTTCTTCGGAGTCCTCTGCTTGCTCAATTGATTGCTACACCCGCGCTGAAGCGAAAGGATTGCGATATCAATTGGGAAATTGTGAGAATGTGTTTCTCTTATTCTTTTTTCGTAAAGTTTTCGCATTATCCGACATGATGACAAAGAAACTTCAAGGTGTGATGATTGATCCAGCTGAAATATCTTCGAAGGTAGCAGACTATCGTGCAAACTTGTGTGAACTACGCTCTGAAGTTTCCTTTCAAACGTTCGTCGAGGAAGCGAAGCAATATGAGCCTTACTTTTTTAATCATGAAAAGAGAGTCCCACAAATCAACGAGCAACATCTCCTTGACAGCGGTTACACTCCAAGTAGGCCTAAGCCATCATCTTCGTCATCCCAATTTGAGAAGGATAAACTTAAGCGATTAATGTACGAAATCATCGATACACTAATTTTTCAGTTAGACCAACGATTTGAAAACATCGAAAGTCTTTAGTGGATAAAACTATTTCAGCCATCGAGATTTGATGTACTGAAAGCTGATGCATTTGAAGTTGTACGACTTGTGAATGAACTGAAGAAACATCACCCAGATTTAGTTCAAGAAGAAGAAGAGAAGTTGCGCAACGAATTACACATTCTATTCACTGATTCAGATTTGCGAGTGGCACTTGGAGAAGCAAATGATCCTTCTACCCTTCTTAAACAAATGCATTCCTTGGATTTGTGTGACGCTCTACCTCTTGTCTCTAAAGCATTAATGGCTTCACAAACAATTGCTCTAACATCGGTGACATGTGAAAGAACCTTCAGTGTGCTTCGGCGAATCAAGACCTACCTGCGTTCCACCATGACTCAAGAACGCATGAAACAACTGGTATTTTTAAGCATCGAAACTTCTCTTCTCAAACACTTATCAGGAGAGTGTTCGTTCGTTGACACAATTATCGACAAGTTTGCTTCAATGAAATATCGTCAAGTAAAGTTGTTATATCGTAAGTAAATACATCAGGTTATAGTGTTATGATTTACCTGTATTGTTTTTGGTAATGACTATAAGTGGAAATGGAGTTGTTATGAAAATTGATTTTGCTCTTTAAATTATAATAATAAAAAATATATTTTGAGCAATGCGCCTAAAGGACTAAAAATTGACTTGGAATTTACATGTAGGCCTACGTTCTTTTCCCGGTTCTTTCATTGGACTCAGATTACCTCATCTGAGGTGGTCTGCTACGCCACTGGAACATAAAGCCTACTTGTGCATGATTGACACCAGATATTGCTCTACATTTTCATAATAGATTCAGCAGATGTTAAAGTGCGTATTTGATAGTACAAATATGCTTCAGCTCATATAACAGAGAAGCTAACGAAACTGCAATTGATATCCACACGGAAATGATGTAAAGTATCAACCAGAATCTCTGTTTTTCTTTCATCATGAGACGAGGACTGAATTCATCAGAAATGGAAGCAGCAATTTCGGCCCAATCGTCAAGACCGTGTTCACGAGAGAGAATACGATTCCGAAATAATCGATGATGGGGTTGGGGCAGGCATGAACGGTTCAGAGAATTAGCTGATTAGGGGGATGATGATGAATTTGAATCCAAGATGATAGGCCTACCGATAGATAATGTCATTCAGTCGGTTTCTGACAAAGAATCTGATAATGCAGATGCATCTCCCATTATTAAGGCCAGTTGTGACTTTCCCATATAGTTTCTGCAACTTTTGACTTTTTCGGTCAATCTAGTCGCTTGTGATTGCATTGATAAGTTTTGTATGACACTGTTGTTCTCTTTTGCATAAGATCTTGTACTGTACATGTACAAGCATGCAGATTTGTTGGAGAGGTATTTTTAGCCTATGATATGCAAAGTAAACTTTGGTAATTAATGCTTATGTAAATTTGGATTACTAATTCGGATTAAGTCATTGGTGATTGCATAGTTAATTGATATAACAAATATCGCTTTATTTCACATTATGCTCATGTCCTGTACATGTACCCGCATTTGCATTTGCTAGAGTGGCACTGAATGTCTATGACATACAGGTGAAGCTAAATGTGTGCATTTGAATTGTAAAGAATGGTTCAATAACAAATAATTAGCCCATATAATAGTGATGGGAGACTGTCGATTCTGCAAACCAATCAATATGAAAAAGTCAAGATTAACGGGCATTGTCGATATGTGTCGACTTTCCTATAACTGGTCATGTCATCAATGTATATCAAAATATCATACATATGTTCTTATGTCTCATCAAAAGTAACAAACAGTTGAAATGATTTTTTCAATGATTCATAAAATGCACCGTGAAGAGGATAGGGAAGAGATTCATTATGGGCGAACTAATCGTCGCGTTCGCTAGGAAGAGAGCGTTAGGGATGCCCATGTACGGAGAACTGCGAAATATGAAGAACTTGCCGAGGGGATTCAGAAGCAAGGGTGGAAATGTGAGCTCATGACTTCTGAGAGTGAGATGCTGCGATTTCGTTGCTCCATCGATGAGGAAACTTTTTGTTAAAGCCGTTGTTGAAGTGCAAAGATTATCATGCAGAAGTTGAGTGCAAAGGTGGAAGAAGGTAGGACCTGGGCGCAACGAGCTGCAGCAGACCGACTAACTTGACAAATGCTGAGCTTCGTAGGCCGAAATCTCAGTGACGGCTGGCGCCGATGTCTCATCAAGTCATTAGGTGCAGCATTGCTGTTTCACATAATCCAACAATTTCTTTTATCAAGCTATTTTGTTTATAGCAGACACTTCTAACACTAGTTGATTACTCAATAGTCAGTCACTCATAAGTCACGTATGTTATCTTCAGCTACTTTTAGGAATTATCTTTATTTTGTCACGATTTCATTCAAGTTCATTTTCATTGTCTACGCATTACATAATATCTTATCTCACCTTGCGAATTTTGTCCAAGTATTGCGCCAAGAATTGTATATATTGATTCATGTGATCAGGATGTAAGATTAAGTTAAGATTATTGTCCATTTCTATACATATAAAAAGAATTCTGTGGTTGTGTTCATCAAAATGTATTGTTTCAACCAATTTTGTGCAATAGCCAAGTTAATACATTGGTATGATGGTCTACACTATTTAATCGTGTATTTCAAATTTCATCTAGAATGGAATGATGAATTTCCCTTTAACGCCTAAAAGGTGTCTATTTAACTCAAAGCATGGAATTAGCTCTGGGCATTGAAAAGTTTTTTAAAAAAATTGGAGGCTGTTATCGAGAAATGAGCGAGCAAGCGACATTTTTCGATGATTTTGAGCGGAGAGCTAGTGAAAGGATGATTTTGAGAAAATGAGCGATGAGCGAGCGAAAGGGCGATTATGAACAAATGAGCGATGAGCGAGCAAAAGCAGAATTTCGATCCGCTCAAAAACACTGAATATATTGTCTAGTTCTGATACCACAGTAGGGCTGCGTCTAAAGTAATTAAGATTGTTGTGATCCTTTCTGAATCTCTAGTGATAATAATGTAGTTAGAATTATGCAACTTAAGCAAGTTGTTTTGCTTTAGTTAACTCTTGATTTTAATAGCTTTAATACAAGCTTAGACCTGCATAATTAACGCATCATAGAGAGAATATGTGAAAAGGCATAGGGTGGCTATGGTCTAGCCGACGAGCGGCCCAGCTATATACACATAAGGTAATAGTTAGAGGAAGGTTATGCGATTCTCTGGCATATAGAGAGGGAAATTGTTTGATGAATACCGAGGGCTTTAGCCCGAGGGATTTATCAAATAATTTCACCATCTGTGTCAGAGAATCGTATAGCTATCCTCTATTATGGCTTAGTGATTAATAATGTCTTAATAGTCTATGCCTAGTATCACTCTAAACCAGCACCTCCTAAATCACACACTAAAGCAAGACACTATTCGTAACTAATAAAAAAATCCTAAAGCAAAGCGTTTTAGGAGGCTAGAACACTAGGGTTATTGTTCTCTTTAGTATGTCAACATTCTATTTCACGCAACCTCCTAAAATTCTAGTGTGTCGCGCTTTAGGATGCAGATTTCTTCGATTTTAGGAGGTGACAGTTTACAGTGTAACATGCCGATATAAACTACATACATATATTCTATTACATGCGTTGATTGAGAACGTGATCGGAAATTTTTTCAACAACTGACACGAGTTTCTTCCACCGTTCATCGGACATCCAGTTATATTCGACAAACGACTTCGTAGTCAATGTAAATGCTGAGTAATAGCCGACACTAAAGACGCAATGTTGACGCACCAAACAGTTAATGTCGTTGTATCATTTAGAAATATCACGAAAGAAATTTGACCCCTTACTTAATTTATAAATAAACAAAACACCAAAGTCATCAACGAGCGCTTTCGTCCGTTCTATTTCATGTTGAACATGGAAGTGAATAACCAATTAGCGTGAGTGGAGACGTAGAGTGAACAAGATATCTTTCTGAACACAAAGGTCGGGTGCGAACCGTTTAGTGCCTAATGCCTCGTACACTGTAAATCGCTGGATACGAAAATCACATACAATTTGAAACTAACATCTGATACGAGATTCTCGTATGCCTACAGAGATCTGGTATGTTTTTCATACGAAATTTCACTTACTTTCGTATGTGATTGGTATGTAGCGATACGAACTATTCTATCTGTGATTGGCTGTTTTACACTGAAATACGAGTTGTTGGTATGTTTTATATACGAGGTCCGAGGCAAATTCATCCTTATTCGCATCCCTTTGGTATGCATTTCGTATGTTCAGCTTTAAGTCACATAGTATACATATGTATTACATACTACTGTCAAATAACTTTCTTCGGTAATGCCAGTTGTGAATATTTTTTGTTTGATAATGTGATATTTAGCTAGATTATTGTGAATTTTATGCTCCACGAGTATGTCGTCGTTGCTACTTGTCGAACAGCATTAATACGACGTTTAATTAGCTCTACTTTATGAACCAAAATTATTAACATCAATTCATTCAAACGATATCTTTCGTGAAATCATGTTGACTTATATATCTCAAACTATTTTTGCGTTCATGAATAATTATATTGTGTTTTCATTTCGGATTGATAATATGCTCAATTTCAAAATTACATAATGCATAATTGTTGATGGTTAAATACTTAGTGATTATTCATGAAATGCCTTTGACTTACAGTACGTGCATTAAAATCGAATTCAGTATTGAAAGTATGACTCTTGAATGTCATTATCTCTTTACTTACAAAACAGTAGTAACATTAGTGTGATCTTTATTGACAAAAGGCCTTAAATCAACATACTTTGGACATGATTTATGCTTTCTTTTACGGAGAATACAGAAATGTACCAAACAATATTTTGGAATGCACCCTTCGTATGTGATTGGTATTGAGCGATTTACAGTGTAGATGGACAATAGCTGGGAATTACGAGGACGGAAAATAATACTAAAAATACTTCAATGATACTACTTCAATAATACTTCAATGCGTCATCAACATCACAAAAACATAATTGAAGATGACGAGTGATGGCACTGGATACTGGTCTGTTGGAGAGCAGTCGACAACAGTTTGTGCTGTGAAGCCAATTGGCAACATGCTCATAAATTCTGTCACCAAGCCGCCTACCGGTTCTGCCAATGTACTTACTACTGCAAGTGCACTGAAAACTACAGATAACATTAGAATTGACAGAGACTGGCAAACGGTCCTTGGCAAGTTCCCAATTCAAACGTTCCCGAACACGAACAGTGTAGAAAATTACAATTGGCTTAACAGCAGGAAACACTTTCAAAATATCACAAAGTGAACGCTTGAAATGAGAGGCAGCACAGTCGCCTACAAAGGGGACACGAAAAAAACAGGCTTCTTTTCGGGACCATATATGACATCTTTGGCAATAGACACTTTACAGTATTTTTCAATGAAAAATGACGGATAGCCATTAGCTATGAGGACGGACTTCAAACATTCAAATTCTGACTGCAGACATTCTGACGAACAAATGCGAGACTAACGGTAAAATAACGACTTTGTAATTTCTCGGAACAAAACTATAAAAACTAGTATACAGGCCGGTTCATGTACTTATTCTATATACTGAAGTCTGCATAGTGCTATCGAGACGCTTTGCAAGTTTTACATCAAGAAATGACGAACAACCAGCTTGCGGTGTTGTGAGTTACAGATCCTGACATGCTTAGAATTGGTGGCAAAGGGATGTTGTCCTTATGACGTTTTGGCAATCCATACATCCTTGGGATGCCGTAACCACTGGAAAGTAGAAGCGCTTTCTTCTGGGAAGTTATGGAACCTGTACCAACAAGACCATTCAAATGACACACGAAATTCTCTTCCACCTTCTTCGATTGATCACACTGTTGGTCGTCGACAACGAACGTGCTTGAATCACAAAGAACGGATTCCATTTTAGCAGCATAATCACTTCTATCGATAATCACAACTCCGCTACCCTTGTCAGGTCGAAGAATTACAACATCATGTCACGAAGACGCTTTAAGGCTTCTAGATGATACGGTTGAATACCTCTTTCACTTGCTCATACAAATACTCAATCTCTGATTCTAGTGAAACACGATTGACCGTCTTCGGAGGAATGCGGAACTTCATACCTCAGCACAAGGACTGCCTCTCCACTTCGGATAGTGAATAAGAAGAGAGATTCGTGATATGAAGATCGAGATCTCCACCATGTAAAAGAGGGGCATTCGCTGCCGAAATTCCACGATACTTCCGAGACTCAGTCGCTCGAACTTTGTTAAGAACGTCCACGAGAAACTTCTGGAAGCGGACGAAGTAAAGAATGCTAAGTCCATGAATCACATGCTTGAGCGGATTGATCGCCGACTTCAATCCCATTGTGCACTAAACGGTTCGCACCCGACCTTTGTGCTCAGAAAGATACCTTGTTCACTCTACGCTCCCACTCACTCTGCCTTGGTATCTAACTGACTATTGATCTTTTGTACTAGCATCGTCATGCCTCTAATTTGTTATTGACTTCTGTGTTCCACATGAAATAGAACGGACGAGAGCCTCGTTGATGAATTTGGTGCTTTTGTTTAGTTATATAAATTCAGAAATATATCATTCAGACTGAAGAAAAAGTGTAGCTGCGTAGTGAGTGCTTGGCTAAACATATTTAGAAAACGAAATTGAAATGAATTCATATTTAGGTGAATGTCGGCTGTTGCAGACATTTTTGGGTGCGAAGACGGATTTGATGTATAAAACATCTGAAATTCATGAAAATTCAATATGCACAAATACAATGAAATATATGCAAGCTTTCAGCAAATACAATATGTACGAACTTTCAACGCGCGGTATTGTGAACCCCAAAAGGAAATAGCTAATAACCACATGTATTTCTTATTAGAAGTATTCTATGAATTGAGTGGAATTTCGGAAAAACATCAGAACTTCATGCCCTTACAATGTAACTGTCCGAAGATTCAAATCAAATTGTTAATTTTTCATAACTTGATTTGGATATAAGCAACATCAATAGAAGACCCAAGTTTTGCACCTACCCAAGGTCGACCCAAAACCCAAGGTCCAATCTTGTTTCATGTCGAAATTCGAGGTTGAGACTTCTCCCCAATTAAAAGGTTCGCTGTTAGAAAGCATGCGAAGCTTCCTGTTAAAGGATGATAAGCAATTCTTACACTCAGGCCTTCGTGAGACAGCTCGCATTCTCAAGGATCGACAGGAGAGAATGCGAGCCGTCCCATGAAGGTCCGGTTGGACGACTTACCTAACACCATTCAACTATGAATTGTACATATATTGTAGAAGCTTATCTTTTAATTGGGCAGAAGACGCAACCTGGACTATCGACATGAAAGCCACCAACCTCCGTCAGCTGCCATCAATTACGTGGATTTTCTGTAGTAAAAGTCGAAGTGGCAGGACGAATAGCTTGATGGAGTACTAAAGCGACCTTAGGTTGAAAGGTATGAGGTTGTATGAAGATTGCATGAGCGACCTTTGTGAATCGAAGGTTGAAAATTTGCTTTTATATGTATCTAGATGTCACACTATCTGAGTGCCTTCTTCAATGACCCAAACAACCCAACATCTAAGTAGCCGAAGGAAACAATGAGGTGAAAGGCACTGTAGCACAATATCATTTTCTGACGCCAAGTAACCGGCATTATGTTCCAGACAAAAAACCTTATCGATCCAGCCACTCATTGTCCATTTATATCATACTCTAGATTTGTTCATTTGGGCACTGTCTTTTGAAAATGACCATGTGCGTCACGCAATCGCCGGAATTGCAATTAACAACAATAAGATTAAATACACGATAGATCAGATTGCCATGGAAAAGATGAGCGGCTGGTAGGATTCGAACCTACGACCAAGGTTAACTAGACCTGTGCTCTAACCAACTGAGCTACGAGCCACTTACGCGACTCTGTCAGTTGGCAGGATCAAACCCTCACCACCACACATCAGTTGTCAAGGCAATAATAATCAATGAATAAATAACACGTCACAATTGTGACCGCCGACATTAAGGCAAGTAGCGGGGATCGATTGTCTACCAAAGCATCTTAAGCCATGTCGTGAATGCAATTAACAACAGTCAAAAGAAGTCATTCCATCCTGTGGCCCAAATTCAACAATTTTTGATTAAATGCTGGAAATGCACCAAAAGTATAAGTCAGAAAAGTTTAGGATTGGCGGTTTTGCTTTAAGTGAACGATGTATGTTGTGAGCATTGCAGCGTTCACAAAAGTGCTTTTACATAATGGGGCCTACATGTAGAAGAGGATAAATAAAGCATTTCTGATCTTATCTTATACAGAACTGTACATGTACGGCATGTAAGTGAAGACTGATGATGACTAATTAGTCTGAGGTATCAGGATCAATTGATCTTTGATTCTATCTGCTTATAATACAATATGCACCTTCAATGAGTTGTAGGTGGATTATGCTCTTCCTCACGAATTGAGAATAACATGTGATTAGAAATGTTGCGTCAGAAATATTTACTTCAAACAATTCATTTCCTATAAATGGACATCAATAATCGCAATATAAATTCCTCGCAGATTTTAAGTAATCACTCATCATCGACAGATCAGCTCAGATGAGGAATGAGATCTCAGCAGGTAAATTAATAAGTGAGGTATCAGCTTGTCATGTCATTAATACAATGCGGTTGGCTGTTTTGCGAACAATTTGGAATTAATTCAGAGCTGATGTTTCTTCAAATGGAATTAAAGGGCATAAGCAATGACATAACAAGTTGATCTGACTTCGGGAATAGCATTTTTGTCATTGCTTCTAAATAACTAGAAACATGTGGATGCTTTGCTTCTCTGCTGTACCGCTCCTGCTGTTGATCAATGGTAAGAATTTCACATAGACAATAAGTTGATTTTTACCATATGGGGAGCCCAACTTACTGATCTAGCAATTTAGTGATCCTCTCGATTTAATCAGTAAGGTCCTTTCGACAACCACCGGTAGTCTTTGTAGCAGGGTTGTCGTCGAAACACTAAGGTGACATGCCACACTCAATTACGCGTAATTCAAGCGTAAACTGCGCGTAATTACACATGACCCTAAACATCCGTGGCTATGCGTAACATTGCTGCAACATCTGTCGGCAGTCCTGTTATATAGACTTTGCGTCTCATGTGTCTGCATGTATCAGAGGCTAAACAATGTGATAGGACCTCAATTTCATGCTCAGGGAAGACAGAACATGCTTAGCGGTTCAAGCGTTCGAGTGGTTCAAGCGGCAACGCAGCCAACTGTAGATGACGCGCAAACTATAAACGCTCGCCCGCGCGTATTCATAAACATTCCCTATGTTTTAACAGCATCAGATCAAACGATTTCTGACTCTTAGTGCAGCGCGTATGTACGCGAGTAGAAGAATGGAATGTCTTTAACCACGAATGTTTGGGGTGTTCCGTATTTGCGCGTGAATGACGAGTGGCATGTCACCTAGTTTTTGCCTCATTTTCATGAATATGGAAATGACTTGATGATGATGGAAAGTTCCACCAAATTTTTTTTCTATATTTTGAGAAAGGAAACTTGTCATTGGTCGATCCATGCTCATAGAATCTAAATTCAAGGATTGCAACTCTTGTTGTATATATGTGTCACATTACATTGGGTTGACCATTTCACTTTTTCATCAATTCAGAAACATGCAAATATTTAAATGAAAACAAAAGTTAAGCATTACCTGTTGTAAAGCTGAAATCATCAACTACCCACAACTGAGTGAATCTTAAAGTGTTAATCTTTGAGTGAGGCATCACGTGAACCTTTAAGAAAAGCAGTCTAAAATGTGTGAAACACCACTGCAGCAGGATTATGCATGATAAGTGCATGTGCAGATGAAGTGAAGGATCCATGTCACATATAGTCAAAGAGTTGCCCCTTCATCTGCTGCTGCACTTTTGTATGAGATTGCTGTCAAAAGTCACTTTTCGACACTATCACTCACAAAACGTTCTTGCTGACTATCGACATTGCATGCATGTTAATATCCATTGCCGTATTTTTTGATTCTAGTAAATATGTTTAAGAAATTCCAAGCAACTGAAGAAAGTGTTTCAAAGTAAGTTAAGTATTGGAGGATTACAATTCATTTCAACACCACTTGCCTGATAAATAACAGGGATGCCGTAAGCCTAGACACCTCCCGAATAGTGGCACTCTTGAGAATGGCAAATTGGTTCCATTATTTTAGTGTATGATAAATAACTTCTTGCTCTTTGATGAACATCCACTGTACAAGTGCAATATTTGTACCGTAAACATGCATACAGTTTGAACAATGTCTATAAGATATATGTATATATACATGTAAAGAGCTTAAGTCACCATTCGAATCAGCGGTGCACGTAGATAACTAATACTCGCATATTGTGAAAAAATTACTCATTAGACATCAGTCATTTCGAATATTGGAAATCAGGGATGCGGAGTCCTAACATTTTGATGGGACTCCGTCTCCGACTAGTGGCAATTATATAAATCTTAGTTTTTTAAAAAAACTGGTAACCTGAACCTACCTGAACCTATTTTTAGTGATCATTGCTATGTATTAATTATCAATATTTTCGATGAAAGTTTATCAAATGTCGCTTTAAGTTGAATGCATGCGACTCGGCTCCTCCCATCTTGTTGATGTGTGCTTCACACGGTTTTTCTCCAGTCATCATCAGGCAGGAAAATCCCCCATCCTTCTCCAAAAAATATGAGTACACTTTCGATTTTAATATGCGCCTTGGAGGAGCCATCACACACAATGAAGGTAAGACGTAATGTTCTCAAACAAACTAGTATTTCATTTTTGTCTCTGATGTGCTTTGGTGCGCAAATGTGATCGAGACTAGGAGGGCTTGCCTGCTCTACTAAATCACCGAGTGAAAAGACAATCCTTTTTCACTATCACTGTTCATTCCCTCAACAATTACAAGCTTTGCATGCACTGCTGTTTCTGCACTTTTGTTTGACGGAGAAAGTTTACAGCAAGACAGTGACAGATATGCACGAGTACAAATAATTTGTTTGTATTTTATTTCGGGTGAAGTTATAGGCCGGAGTCCTATCATTTGATGGCACTCCAACTCCGACTCCAGCAAAAGTGAGTAGTGAAAACTGTGCCCTACTTGCCACGGATAGGTACATGGATAGGTACATGTAAAGTTTAGTGTTATCAATAGGTACATGGATAGGTACCTGTAAAGTTTAGTGTTATCAATAGGAACATGGATAGGTACATGGATAGGTACATGTATACTTTAGTTATCGATAGGCACATGGATAGGTACATGTATAATTCAGTGTTATGAATAAGAACTTGTATGAGATCTGTTTTACTGGATAGGTACATGTGTTTGGTACACTCAGTTGAGTACACTGTGTTTGGGAACGTCTATGATCGAACTTGTGTGGTTTGGTTCTGAGCACTTGGGTACGTACCGATAGACGTCCGTTGTTTGATTTTGAATGGGTTTGCTCAATTGCGACTATTGTGACTATTGCAACCATTGTAATCAAGATGACACATTGATTTTCCTTTTACGTAGACAAACTATGCTATAAATATGAGATAGTTTTTGATGACATACATAATGATGACTAGTATCCCAACGTCGTGGGTTGTCGCAAGAGACCTTGGATATTCGTTCAAAGCCATAGAAACTGTAACAAATCTCAGTGAAAATATCAACGCTGGTGATTTAGTTGATCGACTAATGGATCTAGATGAGCATGCTATGAATCACAATTTGGATCGTAGGTGGATAGAGGATTTCTCCATGCTACACTGCAATGATAGTGAAATTAGGAGGATCAAATTGGAACGATATGGAAAGAAGGAGACATCTGACAGTGTTTTAATAAAAAGTTCTCCCAATAAAAGTGACTTCAGAAGGAAATTAGAACAAGAGACATTTAAATTATTATGTGAACGGAACTGCGTTAAATGTTTTAAACAGGAACGATCCCTTCTCTTTTTGCCATGTTCTCATAGCGTTATGTGTTCTACATGTTATGTACCCTTTGAAACTTCATCTTGTCCCCTTTGCGATGAAGAAATATCTTCAACAGTCACTGTATATCGTGCATGATGAGTCATCATGCAGGTCTGTGATTGGTCACTATTGTGTCTTTGTGTGACTTTTCTATATAAGGAGGACATTGTACCGTTCTATTTCAAGCATAATTTGAGGCTAATACAATGTCAATCAGCATGTCGTTCACTACCAACATTCCCATTTCAATAATTTACCGAAGTCAACTCTTCACGGGCAATATATTTTATTCTGCCGTGAATATAACTGGCTATAAAGCGGATTTGGTGGATCTGATGGAGGAAATAGTGAAGTATTTCCGCTGCGGAGAGGACGTTGTGGTGCAGAGAATGTTGATGAGAGTCGTGAACAACGCTCTTACACGAGTTGCAAGATTCTGGCTCAACGAAGTATTTCGCCCACTATCTCAAACGGAGATTGTACCGGAATACTCTCGCTGTTGGTGCAGCAGTATCCAACGGAAACTCAACACATGTCTCCATGACATTATCACCTCCAGCTACTATGATGAGAAGGGTGAGAAGTGCAAACTGGACTTGTTCAGTGGACCGCCATCAGTAAGCATCAATGTGGCTGCTCAAGGACATTCTGAGGTGATCAGTTTGCGGGCATACTATGCCAATATTTTAAAGACTTTCCATTTAAAGCCTTGCTGTATGTGCTGTCCTATTTCAAAACATCTAATGAAAGACATTGAGCAGCTCATAACTGCTACAAATGAGACTCTAGCCGATGTGAGTGTATATCAGTTTCCCTCTACAACTTGCTAAGTGTTTTATGTAATTTTATACGTACCAGCAACAAACTCTGTGTGAATGCTTGTAAACTTTTGTATATAATGTTGTAAGTACTAAGCAAAAATTGTAATTGTATTATCTATTTCCATATTAGAATAAAAATGTCTGTAAAACGGAAGGCATCTTCTCGTCAATCGAAACGGTCCTTCAAACCTTCAAGTCAGTTTAAAAAGGCGTTGCGAAAGTTAAACAGGATACATGATAATAAGAAGAAGTGTAAATTGATTCAAAATTCAAGTGATGATTTCATTCGTGATTTAGCTTTTGCAATACACAAATGTCTACCTATTTACAAGCCTCTGTTGAATGCTGGCTCTTTGAATAGCATAAAAAAGTTTTCAAATCCAAGGAGTAGTGATAAGAAAAGGCGAAACTTAATTCAGCGCGGTGGTGGTGGGTTTCTAAGTATGTTAAATGATATTGGAAACAGTATTAATGGTGTAATCAATAGTCCGCTTGGAAGGATTGCAGCAACTGCTGCAATGTTAATATAAGGTTAGCGAATCATAAAGTGACACGTCATCACTTTGATTGATGAGTCATATATAGGTGTATATAAGGAAGACGCTTTAATGATATTTTACCACTTTCAAGTGACAATTCATTTGCGCTGGTTGAAAGCTCCGAATTAGTACTTGTTGAAACATGACTCAGAAAATGTATACAATCAGAGAGGAAGGTGACGCTTTTGAGCAAGATCTCTTGAAGCTTCGTCCGACACGAAAGGTGCAAGGGATTGGAAATACGTTCTACTTTCAAACCTTGAATTATGGTGATGATGGCTTTTATCTTCAAGTTCCATTCTTCCACAGTAATGGTATGTCTACATCAGGGTATAGCAATATGAGACAAATGTGAGTGACTTTTCCAAAATGGCAACAGGTGATTCTTAAAACTATTGACTCTTTCGCGAAAGAATGTGTTGAGCTGCCTGAAAGTGCTCCCACTCATTGGAGAAAGGCATTAGAGGAAGGAGTTGGTTATAAGGAATTGCCGGAATTCGATACACTGTTTTTAAAACTATCTGATCATTTTCAAGCATTCGATCTCTTTACAAACGCGATGGAATGTGAGGATCTCAAACGGGGCCGCTATATGGGCTTAGTTCACGTTACCGGACTTTATATTGGCTCACATGGTTCGACTGGTAAAGTCGCATCTTTACAAATGAAGGTTCTTCAACTAGTCTATGAACCACTACCAATTGATAAATGTTTAATTAACATTGATAAGACTGCTTCAAGTGATGGGAAGGAAGAGAGCAAAAAGCGAGGTCGGAAATCTAAAGATGGGAATCCTAAATTGAAGTTGAAGCGCCAAGATGCTGACTTGAAAACTTTCTATAATCCTAATTGTGATGAGGAAACACAAATGTTTTAATTTGTAAATGTTTTAATTTGTAAATGTAACTTGAAAGTTTCTATTCTGAATGTAAATAAACTTGATCTGGAACATGTGTCTGTTTTGTTGTTCTAAGCAAAATTAGCAGGATGATGAGTTTAATGTTAATGGAATTATAAGATGACAGATTTTCGTCTATTCACTGATCGCACAATGTGTGTCGCTGGACCAAGTCAGTCCGGTAAAACTACATTTGTAACTGAATTGCTACAATATAGAAATGAAATGTTTAACAAGGAAATTAAGAGAGTCAAATGGTATTATGGAATATTTCAACCACAACTACATTCTGCACTTCGCCAGAAAGGTTATGAGGTGAAGCAAGGGTTGCCATCAACTGAGGATATCAAAGCAGGTGACTTACTAGTATTAGATGATCTATTACGAGAAAGCAAATCTTCAAAGGATGTAACTAAAATGTTCATTCAAACTGCACATCATAGGGAAGCTTTTATTATCTACATCACCCAAAACATCTTCGATGGAGGGAAAGAGCAAAGAACTAGAAGTTTGAATACACATTATTTGGCAATATTTAAAAATCCAAGAGATAGCAGTCAGATACATCATCTCAGTAGACAGATATTACCTCAACAACCTAAAGTACTTTCAAAAATATATGAAGATGTAACAAAGAAACCACATGGTTATCTATTTATTGATCTAACCCAGGAATGTCCGGAACGACTTCGATTTCGAACAAATATCATACCTAATTCCGCTGAACCAATGACAGTTTTCTCGGTTCACAGTTAGTTTTAAGCAATGTACTTTGTTGCCTTATTATTTTCAAACATGTCGTATTCAAAGATGGTAGTCATTCCTCAAGAGGAGTATGTACAATTGACTACATTACAAAGTGCACAGGAAGTCAAAAATATAGATCAACCTATTACGAATCAACTTAAGGAACTAACACAAAAGGATATGGAAATTCAGAAGATTAAGGATCCCTATCGACGAATGCAGTTAGCAGCTGAAAACATTGACGAGAGGCGACAGATTCGTGACAAGTTGCGACGATTTATAACCTTGTCAACACCTCGACCATATCGTGTGCGCGCTGAGCGATTATTTGACTTCATTGATCCACATGTGAAGTTCAATGAGAGAGGGGAGATAATAGATGAAACAACTGGTGATGTTATTAGAAATAGTCACATAGATGACCTTCTACATTATGCTGTCAGAGATGTAAGGCGAAAACTAGGTGCACCACAAGGGTGGACATATTTTCAGAAAATTTTATCTGATCAAAATGTACCTCACAATATTATTGGAGGACCGACTGTGAATGAATTGGATAAGGGTCACTTACAAGATGGATCAAAGAGTAAAACACCCACGATGGCGGTCAAGCGAGAGCTTGCAGATCCCGATGATCTGCAACCAAAAAGAGCTACTAGGCGCTCAATGCGTGTTGCGAAGGAGTATAGTAAATATTAAGCAAATATGAATTAAGCCTTGCCTCTCTCATATCATGTCGTTACAAAAATTTTGCTGTTGTTTGAAATCTGCGCTCGAAGGCAAAGGAGAAGAGGGCATAGAGGTTGATATCAATTGTGTTAGCAGTTGCTGTGCGAGTAATACGCGTGCAAATCAGAACAAAGACGATGAGTACAGCAGTGAAACTCAGAAAGATTTATTACGACTTAAATCATCCCGCAAGTTTCAGTCGTCCGGAGGTTCTAGCTCGTGCAGCAGGTGTGGGAATAGAGAAAGTCAAGAAGTGGTTGAGGAGTCAACCGACTTACACTCTTCACAAAAATGCGAGAAAGCGGTTTCCAACAAGAAAATATGTTGTTAACAATATAGATAGTCAATGGCAAGCGGACTTGGCTGACATGCAACAGATATCACAGTACAATGATGGCTATAAATACATCTTAACCGTAATAGATATTTTATCTCGCTATGCTTGGGCACGTGCGCTGAAATCTAAACGAGGACCAGAAGTTGAAGCGGCTTTTCAGAGCATTTTCGATGAGGGGCGTGTTCCGCAAAGAATACAGACCGATCAAGGGAAGGAATTCGAAAACTCTCATGTTCGAAGTCTCCTTAAAAGTCATAATGTGGAATTGTTTAGTGTCAAAAGTGCTTATAAAGCTGCCATGGTTGAGAGGTTCAATCGCACACTGAAGACAAAAATATGGCGCTATTTCACTGCAAAAAATACACATGTTTGGGTAGGTGAGCTGCAGAAATTTGTTAAGAATTACAATGAAAGCTACCATCGAATCATTAAGATGAAACCAGTTGATGTTACCCCAGATAATGCGATGGATGTATGGCTTCGATTGTATGATAAGAAAGCGAAAAACATTTCCAATGAAAAGAAAATTAATGTTGGTGATAGAGTTCGGATTTCAAAGGTCAAGTCTACATTTGAGAAGGGGTATCTACCTAATTGGACTGAAGAAGAGTTTTTTGTGGATGAAGTAAATACAAAATTTAGGCCCACCATGTATAAATTAATAGATTACCATGGCAATCCAATTGAAGGAAAATTTTACTCTTATGAATTGCAAGTAGTAGACAGAAGTGAAGAGGTGTATATGATTGATAAAATAATTAGGAGGAAAGGTCATGGCAATCAAAGGAAATATCTAGTTAAATGGAAAGGATATCCTGATTCATTCAATAGCTGGATAACGCACCAGGATCTACAAAATGTGGAGATGGGAGACACTCGTAACTTTTAAGCTAATATAGCATGTGACTTCTTCCATATATGACTTTAACATGTCTACTAACTTCAATATCATTCTTCCAAGCAATAGCAACCCCAAGATATTCCCAAGTAACAAACCATCTCTATACTCTGTTGAATTCGCTAATCCAATTACTCTGCATGGACCCCATGAAGTTGCTCTAACTGAAATTACTTATTACAACGATATCAGTTTGCTAAAGAACAACTATTTTGAATTACATCAAGAAGTGCGAGAGAAGGATGATTGCTTTCGCATATTTCAAAATAGTCTACATGGTACATGGGCTTTTCATCATCTAACTTTACATCCTTTTTCAACATCTTTACCATCTGTTCAAAACATGATTAAAATTCAAAAGGCATTTGCAACGTCAACTTTTGATTCTAAGGTTCCCACAATGAGCTTGCAAGATACAGAAAAGGAAATCGGTAGAATGTTTGAACGAATAAATGATCTCTTCAAGCTGACTTTGAATAAATTCTACAAACCAGTCATAAAGGGGTCAACAAAATTGATGAAGGAAGGGAAGCATGTTCTTCTTGTATTAGGTAAGGATTTGAGTCATACTTTTGGGTATTCCAGAACAACTTTCTCATCAAGGTATTGGTACAATGGACGTGGGTGGAATTCGGAGAGGAAAGTCACTGATTTCAAATGTAGAATTGTGCCATTGTATGCATTACAAAGAAGGAGCATCCGAGTAAAAAATAAATTTGAGGTCATTAGAAGTGTTGAAGACTTTGCAAGAAAGTTTCAAGGATCAGTGCCAGAAACGTTAATGACTTGTGAATATAAGAAAGAGAAAGTAACTTTATTTACTGTTGAAACGGAGGCAGAATTTATTGTTTTTACTAAAAAGACACCATTGGAAAAGTCTGAGTCCGCTGTTATTGAATTTGGATCTGAAATGATTGGTCGACAGCATATGAATGTACATAACACAAATAGTGAGATGAATATGCATAATAACTATGGAACTGTTAGTCTCAGTGAAAGCGCACTCAATGGCCATGCACGTGTGTATGATATCACGCCAACAACACCTACTGTGGACATAACATCATTCTTAGAAAGCATGCGTTCCATGTTAGGGAATTTAGTGTCTGACTTACTAAGGAGCTATCAATTGCGCGGTCGTCTGATTGCACAAATTCGTTATGTCCGTTCTAATCCTCAAGAAGAAGAAACTTTTCTCGCACACTTTACCTCATCATCCTCAAACTATATTTATGACTATGATGCTTGGTTTCAGGATCATCTAAATAGTCTAATAAATCATATTGAAGCCTTCACAAAAAAGGGTAGCAATTGGATTATAGATGATGTACAAAATATAGAGTTCAATGTAATAACAAGTCCAATACTGTCAGGTGGACAATCATTTCCTCTACCAAAGAAGTTAAAAAACTCTAAAGCTGTCATTAATGTTAATTCAAATGCAAATGATTGCTTCCTATATGCAGTTTTATCAATATTGCATTATAATGAAGTACCTTATTCAAGGAATGAAGTAAAATCATATAGTGAGTGGACATCTGAGCTAAATATGGAAGGCATTTCCACACCAGTATCAATCAAAGATATTCCAAAATTTGAGAAAAATAATGATATTAAAATTAACATTCACTTTTATGAAAATGGACTCAAAGGTGTTCGTTACAATAGTAACTTTACTGGTAGGCAAACGGTTAATATTTTGCTAATTCTAAACAATGGAGCAGCACACTATTGTGGAATTCCAAAGCTGTCAAGATTGTATAGGAGAACTTTAAAAAGACATAAATACTTCTGCGAAAGATGCACTCAGTCATTCACATATAAGACAACACTAGAACGACATTTCCAGTTTTGCATTCGAGGAAAAGCACAAATAGAAAAAATGCCGACAGATCTAAAAGTACTAACAAGTAGCATGGAATATCAACTAAGTCCTCCTTTAGTAATTTATGCAGATATAGAGTGCTACATTGATAATAAAATACATAAACCTGCGGCTATTGGAGCTTATCATGTCTGGCATAATGCCCTTCAATCAAAATTTGAAAACAAGTATTACCTCTTTGAGGGAGAAAATTGCATTATTAGTTTCTTGCACCACTTAGAAACTGTAGCCCAAGACTTATATGACAACCAATGTGCAACAACTAGGCAGCCAATGTCACTGTCAGCGGATGAAAAAGCACGCCACGAGAATGCAGAATGTTGCAACAAATGTAAATCAAAATTCAGCGATGAAGTCATAAAAGTTCGTGATCATGATCATATCACCGGACGATATAGGCAAACATTATGTAGGAAATGCAATCTCCGGTTAAGACTTAACAGACGGGAGCTCCCCATATTTTTCCACAATTTTAAAAATTATGATAGCCACATCGTTTGCTATAAAGCGATTGGAAGAATGAAGTCTTGGAAATTAGATGTTGTAGCAGCAACTGCTGAAAAATATATAACTTTATCCGCCAGTGTCCCTGTAAATGAATACAAAGGGAAGACAGTATACTTTAAACTAAAATTCTTAGACTCATATCAATTTCTAAGTGCATCCTTGAGTGAATTAGCCAAGGGCTTGCAAACGTATGAGCATGTAGAGACATTAAGGGTAGAATTTCCACAATTAAGTGATAATGTTTTATATCAGAAGGGAGTGTTTCCATATTCATACTTCAAAAACTTAAACACGTTGACGGAAGACTGTCTACCACCACAATTTGAATTCTATAATGATCTTACTCGTGAGCACTGTTCCGATAGTGAATATGAACACGCTAACAAGGCGTGGATTGAATTTAATTGTAGCACATTTGGTGATTACATGCTGGCATATCTGAAGTTAGATGTTTTATTGTTGGCAGACATATTTGAAGTGTTTAGAGCATTGAGTCAACGTGAGGATGAAGTCGACCTGTACATTTTGTCAGTCTCCCACATCTTAGCTTTACTTCAGCACTAAATTTCTCTTCCAATGATCCCCCACACTACATACAAGATGAAAATATGTACAATCTATTTGAACGAGGAATTAGAGGGGGTATGACTTTCACCAACATTCACCGAGCGCGTGCACGCATTGAAGAATTAGGAAATAATACACATGAAAGTCGACATTTGACCTACTTAGATGTTAATAACCTTTATGGTTCTTCACTCAGTAGAAATCTACCCACTCAAATTTCAAATGGTTGAATGAAAGTGAATTAGATAATTTTTTAAATGAAGAAAATGTTCAAAATATAGATGATGATGGTGAAATCGGCTACATTTTTGATTTAGATTTAGAGTATCCTGCAGCCATTCATGATGACACTGCCGATTTCCCATTAGCTCCAGAAATGCAGATGATTGAAAAGAGAATGTTTTCACACTATATGAAAAATCTATATGAAAAAGTAAGACCAAATACACATTTTTCTTCTATCAAGAAACTTCTGCTCCATCAATTTGATAGGGAAAATTATGTAGTCCACTATTCAATTTTAAAATTTTACTTGAGCATGGGCATGAGAATCAAGAAGATTCATAGTGGCATAAAATTCACACAAAAGCCTTGGTTAAAAACATACATTGATATGAACTCTCAAAAGAGGGCTCAATCAAACACTGACTTCGAAAAGTCATTCTACAAATTGAAAAATAATTCTTTATATGGTAAAACAATGGAAAATGTAAGGAGAAGGAAAAAATTTAAACTAGTCAACAATGAGAAACAACTACTGAAATTGTCAAATCATCCTCTCTATGTTCAACACAAAATATTTGATGAAGATCTGGTTGGTATGGAAATGTACAAACCTTCAATAGTTTTAAATAAATTAATATATGTTGGTCAAGCAGTACTTGACTATAGTAAGTTGGAAATGTATCAATTATATTACAATGATCTAAAAGGATGTCCACTGATAAATAGAACGCGGCTTTGTGGAGGTGATACCGACAGTTTCTTCCTAGTTTATACACATCACCATCTGTCCGTCTGGAAGATATACTTCTATACTTCGGTGAAAAGTTTGACTCTTCAAACTATGACAGTCATCACCGACTATACTCAACTACAAACAAAGCTAGATTAGGTTGTTTTAAGGATGAGTGTGCTGGAAAGTTGCTTGAGGAAATGATCCTACTAAAACCGAAAATGTATTCCATGAAATATCTAGACTCTACGAATCATAGCATCAAACGTGCAAAAGGAATTCAGAGAGCAGCAGTTAAAAAATTGAAACATGATGACTATAGGAGTGTCTATTATAGTGAGAATGATACAACTGAAGATATGACAATTATAAATTCAAAAAATCACATAGTTAGCACAAAATCATTTAGGAAGCGAGGTCTTTCACTTTGGGAGGATAAGCGCTGTTGGCTGGATAAAAATTTATCATTACCATATGGACACTATAGCCTAGGTCTTCCCCCACCGTCGAAGAGAAGGAGATGCCTTCCTGTCACAGGTGATGTAGAATAAGTCTAAATAAAAACAATATAATATTCCACTTGTAATAGATCTTGCGATTGCTGCATCTTCCGACATGTAGCAACACTTACTAATACATAAGTAGTCTTACTAAAATTGAAATTTCTACATCTTTCCGATATGTAGAAATGATTACTAATAAATAGGTAGTCCTAATGTGAATGAATATGTGAAGAATTTGTACTCAACATCATTCCGATATGTTGAGCTAATAAAATAACAAACTTTAGGCAAACATTAAACTTAAATTTGAAACATAGCTTTCGGAACATACCTCATTACATTAGAACATGGAAACTTAGTGACGTTCAAAACGTTCACATAACAAATTCTAAAAGAATAGCATTTCGTCATTCAATAGCAAATAGTGATCGAAAACATCGTGGCGTTTGCATTAGTATTGACTCATTGCCTTCACTGAAAGACTTTGCGGATCTCATTGACAACCATAAGACTCGGATCAAGATTCCTCTCGATGACAAGGTATGGATAAAGTGTGATTCATCAGTCAAACTATACGTCTGTTCACCAAAACGTGAAGATGTTGAATATCGATTTTTTCGTTTCAGTGACGTCACATGGGAAACCTTTACAAGGGAGATACTACCACAGATAACGTCATTCATTAAAGATGGAGGACATCAAACGGTTGGAAGTTGTAAATCGGATGTTAACTACAAAAGCAAAGTCAAAACTCAATCTACAAGAGATCGAGAGGAATATACCCAACCGAAAACAATGGTTACTGATAAAACGCAAATTGAAGCCGACAACGAGCTTACATCTTGGAAGACCCTCAATGTTAACATGGAGGATTCAGAGGAAGGATAGATCTCTCACTATCCTATTCTTTCCAAAAGGGTCATGGAGGGTGATCTCTCATATCTACACTTAACTTTGGAACATTTACTTGGTGATTCATTATCTGATTGGAAAGTGAAGACAATGACCGTGTTATGTGAATTACACTATCACTATGATTTCCGTAAAGTTACATCATCACATAATCTAACTTATGAAGTGGAGTTATTTCCAGCATCTCAATTGACTAACTGGCATCCATATCATGTTCATGTGTTCCATAATGGAAAGATTGTGATAACCGGCATTAAAGACATAAGTGATGTGCCTCCCATCATATGTGATTTGAAAAAATGTTTCATGAAAACTAAATTGTAGATTTTGTATATATGTGGATAGATAATGAAATGTGAACATGTTTTTTGTATATATGTGAATAGATAATGAAATATGAGCATGTTTTTGTTTTCCTTATAAACCCTTGTTTTGGAAAAAAAGAGAGCAAGTTAATGATACAACATAAAACTTTATTTCAAAACTGTTTCAACATATTTAGTAAGAATTACATCATTTTTATCACAGTTTTTTGAAAATAGTAGTAAAGCACTTTTACAGTTATTTTTCAATTGTCTCTCGTTGACAAAATAGAGTACATAGCCACCGCACATTAGAGATGTATTACTTGAAGTGGGAACGATGTCACTTTCCTAACAGTCCAGGAAAACCTGTTCATCCATAATGCGATATCATGTAAACGAGGTTGATTAAGAGAGTCAAAATATTCGGCAACTTTATAACGATTGATGTATACAGCAATCCAATGTTTTCCGGGAAGATTGTTGGTATCCGTATTGATGATAAGTGAACAAGGATAGAAAGGAATTGAATCAGGTAAATTATCTCTAGAAAAGACATTGAGAAATATTGTCTTGGAGTAGGATGAGGTTTCCTCATTTTCCTCAAGATTTCTATGTTGCTTAAGTTACTCATCTCTGATAGCTGACAGTCACGTCTCTCATTCTTGTTATCTCAACTTTGCTATCATAGATAGCATAAATGAGACAAGTAATTGTTTTCTTCAAAGGTGACTCAAATGATACCTCCAGTCGTAGATTTCCAGGCTTTGTAACTCCTACGCTTTCACCACCTAGATCTGCATCTGCTGTGAGGTTGTACATAATGAAGAAGTAGCCATTCTTGTACATATCCATTGTAATTCCATTTGAATCGTCTGTAATAAACATGTTGAGGGCGGTGAAAATAGAACCATAATCACGTGCGAATTTGCCATCTTTGAAATTAGGCTCATATCTTTGCAAGATACAAATTTCCCATCCTGATAGAGTGCTAGTTTGCTAACATTAAAGTGTTGGAAATTGAATGGATTCTTTTCAAAAGCACCAATGAATGCCTCATTTTCCACAAATGTGATATACACCGCCTTTGGCATTGCATTGGGAAAAAGATTTGGGTAGGCATGTGAGGATGATCCCGCACCAATTGCGAAGTTTGTCAACACACTGTGATTAACTGGATATATTGCATTGTTTTTCCTCAATCCTGTCGCATGCTCGTTGATGACTGACGGGTTCATTGTTACTCGCCTTACATTGAGCACGGCATTACTTATGTTGACTTGATAGTTTGTAGCTCCAAAAGCCATTAACGCGAACTCAGGATTTGCACGAATAAATTTTATTTGCATTTTAACCTGTGATAGCAGATATCTAGATTGACGAAGGAAATCAAGATAGACGGGTCCTTTCAAGTATAATTCCTTTGAATCCGCTGTTAAATCCATTCGTCTTTTCAACCCAGTATTTGAGACATCATCAAATTTCCCTTGCTGATAATCATACCACCCAGAAACTTGCAAGTGTGACTGTTTAGCTTGCTTTTGAAATTGAGTCATTGTATGTATATATGCTCCATATGGATATGCTCGATCCCCTCCTTCAATCTGTTTGTCATTCAATATTAGATACACATCTGAGAACAGACTGGCAATAGGAAGATTGTAATCCCACTTTATCCTTGGATGAATCGATATTTGTACCATCAGTCTTCTTAATTTGTATACACAACTATAATCAATGGATTGACAGTCAATATAATCTTGAGGATTGGCAGGTATATCAAACTGAATAGGCTGCTGGTTACCATCGATATTTGTTGTGGGGACTATGTCTACAATTGTTGAGGAGATGATGTCTGTCTGATGAGGGGGAGAATCGAAAGAAACACAAAGCCGAATTGATACTCTGCATCGTATTAGCTCTACAAATATGTTGTCTTCCTTCGTTTTGACTTGTTTCTAGTAGCTGTGGAATTTCGTTTGCGCTTTCTTGTTTTCACTCGACGTCTAGATTTAGAACGTGCTGCTCTAGTCGGCTTTTTACTTTTCCTGCGTCTTTGCTTAGTAACTCGGCCTGATCCAACTTGTCTTGACTTCCTACGTTTCTTCCGAACTGTACGTCTCGTCTTTGTTAAATCATCTAATGCGTCTATGGCAGATTGCTGCGCGCGCATTTTTCATAGATTCACCGATATCCTCACCTTGAAGCGCATCAGCTGCAACATTTGCACCAAAATCCAACACGCTTCATGATTGGTACGCCATACTTTTTGAGTGTTGGAAGAACCATACGTCTTAGTGCACCAAATATGCCTCCTCCAACTTGTCGTCTACCTCCAACAAACACGGGATAACCGCTCTGATATGATGGTCTACTGTAAATGCCTGTCATTATGACTATTGAATAACTATGGAAGTCACAATAGCGTAAAGCCTTATTCTCGTGACCTAATATGTAGGGTCAAAACAGTAACACCACCACAGAACGGTACTACTTCTCCTGCGTCATCATGAATTGATATGTCAATTCTATTGATGAAATTTCGGCTGATTGGTAGATACATTGTATTAAAAAATTCTCGATTGATTAGTTGCTTCCTTACGGATGAGAGAGGAAATGTTGCGCAGGAATGATGAATTTTATCCTGAGACGAAGAGACTGAAGTGAGAAGAAGAAGGAGATTTAGCTGTTTTTAGAGAGAAGAAAACAAAGAGATCAAAAGAGAAAAGCCCGAAAAGGTAAACGTATCCCAAAAGGAGAAGAGTAAAAGAAGAAGGAGAATTTGAAGACGATATAACGAAAAGTAAAATGAGATTTGAGAACGAAAAGAGGAGTGGCATAGAGTTATAAGAGATGAGAAAAGACGAAAGAGGAAAAGAACAGCAGAGGAAGAATGAAAGGGAAGAAAGAGAAGAAGAGAAATAAGTAGGAGTAAAGAGAAGCAAAGTAAAGAGTATAAAAGAGAAGAAAAAGGGAAGGACAAAGGACAAAGTGAATAAGGCGAATAGAACAAGCAGAGAAGAAAAAGGCACGAAGGAAGTAAAGAGAATTGGTATAGGTATAAGAGGAGAAGAAAAAGTCAGGCCCCAAGGATAGAAAGGCAGGGGAAATCAAGAGAAGCAGGGTAGAGAAAGAAAGAGAAGTAAGGCGAAAACTAGGTGCACCACAAGGGTGGACATATTTTCAGAAAATTTTATCTGATCAAAATGTACCTCACAATATTATTGGAGGACCGACTGTGAATGAATTGGATAAGGGTCACTTACAAGATGGATCAAAGAGTAAAACACCGACGATGGCGGTCAAGCGAGAGCTTGCAGATCCCGATGATCTGCAACCAAAAAGAGCTACTAGGCGCTCAATGCGTGTTGCGAAGGAGTATAGTAAATATTAAGCAAATATGAATTAAGCCTTGCCTCTCTCATATCATGTCGTTACAAAAATTTTGCTGTTGTTTGAAATCTGCGCTCGAAGGCAAAGGAGAAGAGGGCATAGAGGTTGATATCAATTGTGTTAGCAGTTGCTGTGCGAGTAATACGCGTGCAAATCAGAACAAAGACGATGAGTACAGCAGTGAAACTCAGAAAGATTTATTACGACTTAAATCATCCCGCAAGTTTCAGTCGTCCGGAGGTTCTAGCTCGTGCAGCAGGTGTGGGAATAGAGAAAGTCAAGAAGTGGTTGAGGAGTCAACCGACTTACACTCTTCACAAAAATGCGAGAAAGCGGTTTCCAACAAGAAAATATGTTGTTAACAATATAGATAGTCAATGGCAAGCGGACTTGGCTGACATGCAACAGATATCACAGTACAATGATGGCTATAAATACATCTTAACCGTAATAGATATTTTATCTCGCTATGCTTGGGCACGTGCGCTGAAATCTAAACGAGGACCAGAAGTTGAAGCGGCTTTTCAGAGCATTTTCGATGAGGGGCGTGTTCCGCAAAGAATACAGACCGATCAAGGGAAGGAATTCGAAAACTCTCATGTTCGAAGTCTCCTTAAAAGTCATAATGTGGAATTGTTTAGTGTCAAAAGTGCTTATAAAGCTGCCATGGTTGAGAGGTTCAATCGCACACTGAAGACAAAAATATGGCGCTATTTCACTGCAAAAAATACACATGTTTGGGTAGGTGAGCTGCAGAAATTTGTTAAGAATTACAATGAAAGCTACCATCGAATCATTAAGATGAAACCAGTTGATGTTACCCCAGATAATGCGATGGATGTATGGCTTCGATTGTATGATAAGAAAGCGAAAAACATTTCCAATGAAAAGAAAATTAATGTTGGTGATAGAGTTCGGATTTCAAAGGTCAAGTCTACATTTGAGAAGGGGTATCTACCTAATTGGACTGAAGAAGAGTTTTTTGTGGATGAAGTAAATACAAATTTAGGCCCACCATGTATAAATTAATAGATTACCATGGCAATCCAATTGAAGGAAAATTTTACTCTTATGAATTGCAAGTAGTAGACAGAAGTGAAGAGGTGTATATGATTGATAAAATAATTAGGAGGAAAGGTCATGGCAATCAAAGGAAATATCTAGTTAAATGGAAAGGATATCCTGATTCATTCAATAGCTGGATAACGCACCAGGATCTACAAAATGTGGAGATGGGAGACACTCGTAACTTTTAAGCTAATATAGCATGTGACTTCTTCCATATATGACTTTAACATGTCTACTAACTTCAATATCATTCTTCCAAGCAATAGCAACCCCAAGATATTCCCAAGTAACAAACCATCTCTATACTCTGTTGAATTCGCTAATCCAATTACTCTGCATGGACCCCATGAAGTTGCTCTAACTGAAATTACTTATTACAACGATATCAGTTTGCTAAAGAACAACTATTTTGAATTACATAAAGAAGTGCGAGAGAAGGATGATTGCTTTCGCATATTTCAAAATAGTCTACATGGTACATGGGCTTTTCATCATCTAACTTTACATCCTTTTTCAACATCTTTACCATCTGTTCAAAACATGATTAAAATTCAAAAGGCATTTGCAACGTCAACTTTTGATTCTAAGGTTCCCACAATGAGCTTGCAAGATACAGAAAAGGAAATCGGTAGAATGTTTGAACGAATAAATGATCTCTTCAAGCTGACTTTGAATAAATTCTACAAACCAGTCATAAAGGGGTCAACAAAATTGATGAAGGAAGGGAAGCATGTTCTTCTTGTATTAGGTAAGGATTTGAGTCATACTTTTGGGTATTCCAGAACAACTTTCTCATCAAGGTATTGGTACAATGGACGTGGGTGGAATTCGGAGAGGAAAGTCACTGATTTCAAATGTAGAATTGTGCCATTGTATGCATTACAAAGAAGGAGCATCCGAGTAAAAAATAAATTTGAGGTCATTAGAAGTGTTGAAGACTTTGCAAGAAAGTTTCAAGGATCAGTGCCAGAAACGTTAATGACTTGTGAATATAAGAAAGAGAAAGTAACTTTATTTACTGTTGAAACGGAGGCAGAATTTATTGTTTTTACTAAAAAGACACCATTGGAAAAGTCTGAGTCCGCTGGATCTGAAATGTTTGGTCGACAGCATATGAATGTACATAACACAAATAGTGAGATGAATATGCATAATAACTATGGAACTGTTAGTCTCAGTGAAAGCGCACTCAATGGCCATGCACGTGTGTATGATATCACGCCAACAACACCTACTGTGGACATAACATCATTCTTAGAAAGCATGCGTTCCATGTTAGGGAATTTAGTGTCTGACTTACTAAGGAGCTATCAATTGCGCGGTCGTCTGATTGCACAAATTCGTTATGTCCGTTCTAATCCTCAAGAAGAAGAAACTTTTCTCGCACACTTTACCTCATCATCCTCAAACTATATTTATGACTATGATGCTTGGTTTCAGGATCATCTAAATAGTCTAATAAATCATATTGAAGCCTTCACAAAAAAGGGTAGCAATTGGATTATAGATGATGTACAAAATATAGAGTTCAATGTAATAACAAGTCCAATACTGTCAGGTGGACAATCATTTCCTCTACCAAAGAAGTTAAAAAACTCTAAAGCTGTCATTAATGTTAATTCAAATGCAAATGATTGCTTCCTATATGCAGTTTTATCAATATTGCATTATAATGAAGTACCTTATTCAAGGAATGAAGTAAAATCATATAGTGAGTGGACATCTGAGCTAAATATGGAAGGCATTTCCACACCAGTATCAATCAAAGATATTCCAAAATTTGAGAAAAATAATGATATTAAAATTAACATTCACTTTTATGAAAATGGACTCAAAGGTGTTCGTTACAATAGTAACTTTACTGGTAGGCAAACGGTTAATATTTTGCTAATTCTAAACAATGGAGCAGCACACTATTGTGGAATTCCAAAGCTGTCAAGATTGTATAGGAGAACTTTAAAAAGACATAAATACTTCTGCGAAAGATGCACTCAGTCATTCACATATAAGACAACACTAGAACGACATTTCCAGTTTTGCATTCGAGGAAAAGCACAAATAGAAAAAATGCCGACAGATCTAAAAGTACTAACAAGTAGCATGGAATATCAACTAAGTCCTCCTTTAGTAATTTATGCAGATATAGAGTGCTACATTGATAATAAAATACATAAACCTGCGGCTATTGGAGCTTATCATGTCTGGCATAATGCCCTTCAATCAAAATTTGAAAACAAGTATTACCTCTTTGAGGGAGAAAATTGCATTATTAGTTTCTTGCACCACTTAGAAACTGTAGCCCAAGACTTATATGACAACCAATGTGCAACAACTAGGCAGCCAATGTCACTGTCAGCGGATGAAAAAGCACGCCACGAGAATGCAGAATGTTGCAACAAATGTAAATCAAAATTCAGCGATGAAGTCATAAAAGTTCGTGATCATGATCATATCACCGGACGATATAGGCAAACATTATGTAGGAAATGCAATCTCCGGTTAAGACTTAACAGACGGGAGCTCCCCATATTTTTCCACAATTTTAAAAATTATGATAGCCACATCGTTTGCTATAAAGCGATTGGAAGAATGAAGTCTTGGAAATTAGATGTTGTAGCAGCAACTGCTGAAAAATATATAACTTTATCCGCCAGTGTCCCTGTAAATGAATACAAAGGGAAGACAGTATACTTTAAACTAAAATTCTTAGACTCATATCAATTTCTAAGTGCATCCTTGAGTGAATTAGCCAAGGGCTTGCAAACGTATGAGCATGTAGAGACATTAAGGGTAGAATTTCCACAATTAAGTGATAATGTTTTATATCAGAAGGGAGTGTTTCCATATTCATACTTCAAAAACTTAAACACGTTGACGGAAGACTGTCTACCACCACAATTTGAATTCTATAATGATCTTACTCGTGAGCACTGTTCCGATAGTGAATATGAACACGCTAACAAGGCGTGGATTGAATTTAATTGTAGCACATTTGGTGATTACATGCTGGCATATCTGAAGTTAGATGTTTTATTGTTGGCAGACATATTTGAAGTGTTTAGAGCATTGAGTCAACGTGAGGATGAAGTCGACCCTGTACATTTTGTCAGTCTCCCACATCTTAGCTTTACCTCAGCACTAAATTTCTCTTCCAATGATCCCCCACACTACATACAAGATGAAAATATGTACAATCTATTTGAACGAGGAATTAGAGGGGGTATGACTTTCACCAACATTCACCGAGCGCGTGCACGCATTGAAGAATTAGGAAATAATACACATGAAAGTCGACATTTGACCTACTTAGATGTTAATAACCTTTATGGTTCTTCACTCAGTAGAAATCTACCCCACTCAAATTTCAAATGGTTGAATGAAAGTGAATTAGATAATTTTTTAAATGAAGAAAATGTTCAAAATATAGATGATGATGGTGAAATCGGCTACATTTTTGATTTAGATTTAGAGTATCCTGCAGCCATTCATGATGACACTGCCGATTTCCCATTAGCTCCAGAAATGCAGATGATTGAAAAGAGAATGTTTTCACACTATATGAAAAATCTATATGAAAAAGTAAGACCAAATACACATTTTTCTTCTATCAAGAAACTTCTGCTCCATCAATTTGATAGGGAAAATTATGTAGTCCACTATTCAATTTTAAAATTTTACTTGAGCATGGGCATGAGAATCAAGAAGATTCATAGTGGCATAAAATTCACACAAAAGCCTTGGTTAAAAACATACATTGATATGAACTCTCAAAAGAGGGCTCAATCAAACACTGACTTCGAAAAGTCATTCTACAAATTGAAAAATAATTCTTTATATGGTAAAACAATGGAAAATGTAAGGAGAAGGAAAAAATTTAAACTAGTCAACAATGAGAAACAACTACTGAAATTGTCAAATCATCCTCTCTATGTTCAACACAAAATATTTGATGAAGATCTGGTTGGTATGGAAATGTACAAACCTTCAATAGTTTTAAATAAATTAATATATGTTGGTCAAGCAGTACTTGACTATAGTAAGTTGGAAATGTATCAATTATATTACAATGATCTAAAAGGATGTCCACTGATAAATAGAACGCGGCTTTGTGGAGGTGATACCGACAGTTTCTTCCTATGTTTATACACATCACCATCTGTCCGTCTGGAAGATATACTTCTATACTTCGGTGAAAAGTTTGACTCTTCAAACTATGACAGTCATCACCGACTATACTCAACTACAAACAAAGCTAGATTAGGTTGTTTTAAGGATGAGTGTGCTGGAAAGTTGCTTGAGGAAATGATCCTACTAAAACCGAAAATGTATTCCATGAAATATCTAGACTCTACGAATCATAGCATCAAACGTGCAAAAGGAATTCAGAGAGCAGCAGTTAAAAAATTGAAACATGATGACTATAGGAGTGTCTATTATAGTGAGAATGATACAACTGAAGATATGACAATTATAAATTCAAAAAATCACATAGTTAGCACAAAATCATTTAGGAAGCGAGGTCTTTCACTTTGGGAGGATAAGCGCTGTTGGCTGAATAAAAATTTATCATTACCATATGGACACTATAGCCTAGGTCTTCCCCCACCGTCGAAGAGAAGGAGATGCCTTCCTGTCACAGGTGATGTAGAATAAGTCTAAATAAAAACAATATAATATTCCACTTGTAATAGATCTTGCGATTGCTGCATCTTCCGACATGTAGCAACACTTACTAATACATAAGTAGTCTTACTAAAATTGAAATTTCTACATCTTTCCGATATGTAGAAATGATTACTAATAAATAGGTAGTCCTAATGTGAATGAATATGTGAAGAATTTGTACTCAACATCATTCCGATATGTTGAGCTAATAAAATAACAAACTTTAGGCAAACATTAAACTTAAATTTGAAACATAGCTTTCGGAACATACCTCATTACATTAGAACATGGAAACTTAGTGACGTTCAAAACGTTCACATAACAAATTCTAAAAGAATAGCATTTCGTCATTCAATAGCAAATAGTGATCGAAAACATCGTGGCGTTTGCATTAGTATTGACTCATTGCCTTCACTGAAAGACTTTGCGGATCTCATTGACAACCATAAGACTCGGATCAAGATTCCTCTCGATGACAAGGTATGGATAAAGTGTGATTCATCAGTCAAACTATACGTCTGTTCACCAAAACGTGAAGATGTTGAATATCGATTTTTTCGTTTCAGTGACGTCACATGGGAAACCTTTACAAGGGAGATACTACCACAGATAACGTCATTCATTAAAGATGGAGGACCTCAAACGGTTGGAAGTTGTAAATCGGATGTTAACTACAAAAGCAAAGTCAAAACTCAATCTACAAGAGATCGAGAGGAATATACCCAACCGAAAACAATGGTTACTGATAAAACGCAAATTGAAGCCGACAACGAGCTTACATCTTGGAAGACCCTCAATGTTAACATGGAGGATTCAGAGGAAGGATAGATCTCTCACTATCCTATTCTTTCCAAAAAGGGTCATGGAGGGTGATCTCTCATATCTACACTTAACTTTGGAACATTTACTTGGTGATTCATTATCTGATTGGAAAGTGAAGACAATGACCGTGTTATGTGAATTACACTATCACTATGATTTCCGTAAAGTTACATCATCACATAATCTAACTTATGAAGTGGAGTTATTTCCAGCATCTCAATTGACTAACTGGCATCCATATCATGTTCATGTGTTCCATAATGGAAAGATTGTGATAACCGGCATTAAAGACATAAGTGATGTGCCTCCCATCATATGTGATTTGAAAAAATGTTTCATGAAAACCAAATTGTAGATTTTGTATATATGTGGATAGATAATGAAATGTGAACATGTTTTTTGTATATATGTGAATAGATAATGAAATATGAGCATGTTTTTGTTTTCCTTATAAACCCTTGTTTTGGAAAAAAAGAGAGCAAGTTAATGATACAACATAAAACTTTATTTCAAAACTGTTTCAACATATTTAGTAAGAATTACATCATTTTTATCACAGTTTTTTGAAAATAGTAGTAAAGCACTTTTACAGTTATTTTTCAATGGTCTCTCGTTGACAAAATAGAGTACATAGCCACCGCACATTAGAGATGTATTACTTTGAAGTGGGAACGATGTCACTTTCCTAACAGTCCAGGAAAACCTGTTCATCCATAATGCGATATCATGTAAACGAGGTTGATTAAGAGAGTCAAAATATTCGGCAACTTTATAACGATTGATGTATACAGCAATCCAATGTTTTCCGGGAAGATTGTTGGTATCCGTATTGATGATAAGTGAACAAGGATAGAAAGGAATTGAATCAGGTAAATTATCTCTAGAAAAGACATTGAGAAATATTGTCTTGGAGTAGGATGAGGTTTCCTCATTTTCCTCAAGATTTCTATGTTGCTTAAGTTACTCATCTCTGATAGCTGACAGTCACGTCTCTCATTCTTGTTATCTCAACTTTGCTATCATAGATAGCATAAATGAGACAAGTAATTGTTTTCTTCAAAGGTGACTCAAATGATACCTCCAGTCGTAGATTTCCAGGCTTTGTAACTCCTACGCTTTCACCACCTAGATCTGCATCTGCTGTGAGGTTGTACATAATGAAGAAGTAGCCATTCTTGTACATATCCATTGTAATTCCATTTGAATCGTCTGTATTAAACATGTTGAGGGCGGTGAAAATAGAACCATATTCACGTGCGAATTTGCCATCTTTGAAATTAGGCTCATATGCTTTGCAAGATACAAATTTCCCATCCTGATAGAGTGCTAGTTTGCTAACATTAAAGTGTTGGAAATTGAATGGATTCTTTTCAAAAGCACCAATGAATGCCTCATTTTCCACAAATGTGATATACACCGCCTTTGGCATTGCATTGGGAAAAAGATTTGGGTAGGCATGTGAGGATGATCCCGCACCAATTGCGAAGTTTGTCAACACACTGTGATTAACTGGATATATTGCATTGTTTTTCCTCAATCCTGTCGCATGCTCGTTGATGACTGACGGGTTCATTGTTACTCGCCTTACATTGAGCATGGCATTACTTATGTTGACTTGATAGTTTGTAGCTCCAAAAGCCATTAACGCGAACTCAGGATTTGCACGAATAAATTTTATTTGCATTTTAACCTGTGATAGCAGATATCTAGATTGACGAAGGAAATCAAGATAGACGGGTCCTTTCAAGTATAATTCCTTTGAATCCGCTGTTAAATCCATTCGTCTTTTCAACCCTGTATTTGAGACATCATCAAATTTCCCTTGCTGATAATCATACCACCCAGAAACTTGCAAGTGTGACTGTTTAGCTTGCTTTTGAAATTGAGTCATTGTATGTATATATGCTCCATATGGATATGCTCGATCCCCTCCTTCAATCTGTTTGTCATTCAATATTAGATACACATCTGAGAACAGACTGGCAATAGGAAGATTTGCTAATCCCACTTTATCCTTGGATGAATCGATATTTGTACCATCAGTCTTCTTAATTTGTATACACAACTATAATCAATGGATTGACAGTCAATATAATCTTGAGGATTGGCAGGTATATCAAACTGAATAGGCTGCTGGTTACCATCGATATTTGTTGTGGGGACTATGTCTACAATTGTTGAGGAGATGATGTCTGTCTGATGAGGGGGAGAATCGAAGAAACACAAAGCCGAATTGATACTCTGCATCGTATTAGCTCTACAAATATGTTGTCTTCCTTCGTTTTGACTTGTTTCTAGTAGCTGTGGAATTTCGTTTGCGCTTTCTTGTTTTCACTCGACGTCTAGATTTAGAACGTGCTGCTCTAGTCGGCTTTTTACTTTTCCTGCGTCTTTGCTTAGTAACTCGGCCTGATCCAACTTGTCTTGACTTCCTACGTTTCTTCCGAACTGTACGTCTCGTCTTTGTTAAATCATCTAATGCGTCTATGGCAGATTGCTGCGCGCGCATTTTCATAGATTCACCGATATCCTCACCTTGAAGCGCATCAGCTGCAACATTTGCACCAAAATCCAACACGCTTCATGATTGGTACGCCATACTTTTTGAGTGTTGGAAGAACCATACGTCTTAGTGCACCAAATATGCCTCCTCCAACTTGTCGTCTACCTCCAACAAACACGGGATAACCGCTCTGATATGATGGTCTACTGTAAATGCCTGTCATTATGACTATTGAATAACTATGGAAGTCACAATAGCGTAAAGCCTTATTCTCGTGACCTAATATGTAGGGTCAAAACAGTAACACCACCACAGAACGGTACTACTTCTCCTGCGTCATCATGAATTGATATGTCAATTCTATTGATGAAATTTCGGCTGATTGGTAGATACATTGTATTAAAAAATTCTCGATTGATTAGTTGCTTCCTTACGGATGAGAGAGGAAATGTGCGCAGAAGTGGGGCCTCAATGTCGCCAACCCTTGTATATTCAATAATGTTACAATAGACGTATAAGTTACTTATATCACGCTCTAGTGATGGGGTTGTATCGCCTATTGATGTACCTTCATAAATAGTTGATTTTGAGAATCCCAATGTGGTCGTTAACACGCTATCCAGCTTGATAAGAGAGTTCTTCCCTACCTTTAGAATCATGCGTTTCTTATGTGGGTCATAAGAAAAGTGATATTCATCTGCATCAAGGTAATCTACACCAAACTCATTTAACTTTGTACACAATTCAGATGGCGTTTTCAAGCTTTCAATGTTCAAATTAACTCTTTTTACAAGTTCACTGGAAGTAGACAATTCATCACCCGATATGTCTTCGCTGTATACGTGGATATCCCATGAAGCATTTGTTGATGCTTTGAGTTTAGAAGAGGACAATTGAACCTTGAATGTATCATTTAATTCTGTCAACCAAGGTGCGCTTTCAAGGCCCTTAAACATCCCAATCATTTCAGATCCAAATTCAATAACAGCGGACTCAGACTTTTCCAATGGTGTCTTTTTAGTAAAAACAATAAATTCTGCCTCCGTTTCAACAGTAAATAAAGTTACTTTCTCTTTCTTATATTCACAAGTCATTAACGTTTCTGGCACTGATCCTTGAAACTTTCTTGCAAAGTCTTCAACACTTCTAATGACCTCAAATTTATTTTTTACTCGGATGCTCCTTCTTTGTAATGCATACAATGGCACAATTCTACATTTAAAATCAGTGACTTTCCTCTCCGAATTCCACCCACGTCCATTGTACCAATACCTTGATGAGAAAGTTGTTCTGGAATACCCAAAAGTATGACTCAAATCCTTACCTAATACAAGAAGAACATGCTTCCCTTCCTTCATCAATTTTGTTGACCCCTTTATGACTGGTTTGTAGAATTTATTCAAAGTCAGCTTGAAGAGATCATTTATTCGTTCAAACATTCTACCGATTTCCTTTTCTGTATCTTGCAAGCTCATTGTGGGAACCTTAGAATCAAAAGTTGACGTTGCAAATGCCTTTTGAATTTTAATCATGTTTTGAACAGATGGTAAAGATGTTGAAAAAGGATGTAAAGTTAGATGATGAAAAGCCCATGTACCATGTAGACTATTTTGAAATATGCGAAAGCAATCATCCTTCTCTCGCACTTCTTTATGTAATTCAAAATAGTTGTTCTTTAGCAAACTGATATCGTTGTAATAAGTAATTTCAGTTAGAGCAACTTCATGGGGTCCATGCAGAGTAATTGGATTAGCGAATTCAACAGAGTATAGAGATGGTTTGTTACTTGGGAATATCTTGGGGTTGCTATTGCTTGGAAGAATGATATTGAAGTTAGTAGACATGTTAAAGTCATATATGGAAGAAGTCACATGCTATATTAGCTTAAAAGTTACGAGTGTCTCCCATCTCCACATTTTGTAGATCCTGGTGCGTTATCCAGCTATTGAATGAATCAGGATATCCTTTCCATTTAACTAGATATTTCCTTTGATTGCCATGACCTTTCCTCCTAATTATTTTATCAATCATATACACCTCTTCACTTCTGTCTACTACTTGCAATTCATAAGAGTAAAATTTTCCTTCAATTGGATTGCCATGGTAATCTATTAATTTATACATGGTGGGCCTAAATTTTGTATTTACTTCATCCACAAAAAACTCTTCTTCAGTCCAATTAGGTAGATACCCCTTCTCAAATGTAGACTTGACCTTTGAAATCCGAACTCTATCACCAACATTAATTTTCTTTTCATTGGAAATGTTTTTCGCTTTCTTATCATACAATCGAAGCCATACATCCATCGCATTATCTGGGGTAACATCAACTGGTTTCATCTTAATGATTCGATGGTAGCTTTCATTGTAATTCTTAACAAATTTCTGCAGCTCACCTACCCAAACATGTGTATTTTTTGCAGTGAAATAGCGCCATATTTTTGTCTTCAGTGTGCGATTGAACCTCTCAACCATGGCAGCTTTATAAGCACTTTTGACACTAAACAATTCCACATTATGACTTTTAAGGAGACTTCGAGCATGAGAGTTTTCGAATTCCTTCCCTTGATCGGTCTGTATTCTTTGCGGAACACGCCCCTCATCGAAAATGCTCTGAAAAGCCGCTTCAACTTCTGGTCCTCGTTTAGATTTCAGCGCACGTGCCCAAGCATAGCGAGATAAAATATCTATTACGGTTAAGATGTATTTATAGCCATCATTGTACTGTGATATCTGTTGCATGTCAGCCAAGTCCGCTTGCCATTGACTATCTATATTGTTAACAACATATTTTCTTGTTGGAAACCGCTTTCTCGCATTTTTGTGAAGAGTGTAAGTCGGTTGACTCCTCAACCACTTCTTGACTTTCTCTATTCCCACACCTGCTGCATGAGCTAGAACCTCCGGACGACTGAAACTTGCGGGATGATTTAAGTCGTAATAAATCTTTCTGAGTTTCACTGCTGTACTCATCGTCTTTGTTCTGATTTGCACGCGTATTACTCGCACAGCAACTGCTAACACAATTGATATCAACCTCTATGCCCTCTTCTCCTTTGCCTTCGAGCGCAGATTTCAAACAACAGCAAAATTTTTGTAACGACATGATATGAGAGAGGCAAGGCTTAATTCATATTTGCTTAATATTTACTATACTCCTTCGCAACACGCATTGAGCGCCTAGTAGCTCTTTTTGGTTGCAGATCATCGGGATCTGCAAGCTCTCGCTTGACCGCCATCGTGGGTGTTTTACTCTTTGATCCATCTTGTAAGTGACCCTTATCCAATTCATTCACAGTCGGTCCTCCAATAATATTGTGAGGTACATTTTGATCAGATAAAATTTTCTGAAAATATGTCCACCCTTGTGGTGCACCTAGTTTTCGCCTTACATCTCTGACAGCATAATGTAGAAGGTCATCTATGTGACTATTTCTAATAACATCACCAGTTGTTTCATCTATTATCTCCCCTCTCTCATTGAACTTCACATGTGGATCAATGAAGTCAAATAATCGCTCAGCGCGCACACGATATGGTCGAGGTGTTGACAAGGTTATAAATCGTCGCAACTTGTCACGAATCTGTCGCCTCTCGTCAATGTTTTCAGCTGCTAACTGCATTCGTCGATAGGGATCCTTAATCTTCTGAATTTCCATACCCTTTTGTGTTAGTTCCTTAAGTTGATTCGTAATAGGTTGATCTATATTTTTGACTTCCTGTGCACTTTGTAATGTAGTCAATTGTACATACTCCTCTTGAGGAATGACTACCATCTTTGAATACGACATGTTTGAAAATAATAAGGCAACAAAGTACATTGCTTAAAACTAACTGTGAACCGAGAAAACTGTCATTGGTTCAGCGGAATTAGGTATGATATTTGTTCGAAATCGAAGTCGTTCCGGACATTCCTGGGTTAGATCAATAAATAGATAACCATGTGGTTTCTTTGTTACATCTTCATATATTTTTGAAAGTACTTTAGGTTGTTGAGGTAATATCTGTCTACTGAGATGATGTATCTGACTGCTATCTCTTGGATTTTTAAATATTGCCAAATAATGTGTATTCAAACTTCTAGTTCTTTGCTCTTTCCCTCCATCGAAGATGTTTTGGGTGATGTAGATAATAAAAGCTTCCCTATGATGTGCAGTTTGAATGAACATTTCAGTTACATCCTTTGAAGATTTGCTTTCTCGTAATAGATCATCTAATACTAGTAAGTCACCTGCTTTGATATCCTCAGTTGATGGCAACCCTTGCTTCACCTCATAACCTTTCTGGCGAAGTGCAGAATGTAGTTGTGGTTGAAATATTCCATAATACCATTTGACTCTCTTAATTTCCTTGTTAAACATTTCATTTCTATATTGTAGCAATTCAGTTACAAATGTAGTTTTACCGGACTGACTTGGTCCAGCGACACACATTGTGCGATCAGTGAATAGACGAAAATCTGTCATCTTATAATTCCATTAACATTAAACTCATCATCCCGCTAATTTTGCTTAGAACAACAAAACAGACACATGTTCCAGATCAAGTTTATTTACATTCAGAATAGAAACTTTCAAGTTACATTTACAAATTAAAACATTTACAAATTAAAACATTTGTGTTTCCTCATCACAATTAGGATTATAGAAAGTTTTCAAGTCAGCATCTTGGCGCTTCAACTTCAATTTAGGATTCCCATCTTTAGATTTCCGACCTCGCTTTTTGCTCTCTTCCTTCCCATCACTTGAAGCAGTCTTATCAATGTTAATTAAACATTTATCAATTGGTAGTGGTTCATAGACTAGTTGAAGAACCTTCATTTGTAAAGATGCGACTTTACCAGTCGAACCATGTGAGCCAATATAAAGTCCGGTAACGTGAACTAAGCCCATATAGCGGCCCCGTTTGAGATCCTCACATTCCATCGCGTTTGTAAAGAGATCGAATGCTTGAAAATGATCAGATAGTTTTAAAAACAGTGTATCGAATTCCGGCAATTCCTTATAACCAACTCCTTCCTCTAATGCCTTTCTCCAATGAGTGGGAGCACTTTCAGGCAGCTCAACACATTCTTTCGCGAAAGAGTCAATAGTTTTAAGAATCACCTGTTGCCATTTTGGAAAAGTCACTCGCATTTGTCTCATATTGCTATACCCTGATGTAGACATACCATTACTGTGGAAGAATGGAACTTGAAGATAAAAGCCATCATCACCATAATTCAAGGTTTGAAAGTAGAACGTATTTCCAATCCCTTGCACCTTTCGTGTCGGACGAAGCTTCAAGAGATCTTGCTCAAAAGCGTCACCTTCCTCTCTGATTGTATACATTTTCTGAGTCATGTTTCAACAAGTACTAATTCGGAGCTTTCAACCAGCGCAAATGAATTGTCACTTGAAAGTGGTAAAATATCATTAAAGCGTCTTCCTTATATACACCTATATATGACTCATCAATCAAAGTGATGACGTGTCACTTTATGATTCGCTAACCTTATATTAACATTGCAGCAGTTGCTGCAATCCTTCCAAGCGGACTATTGATTACACCATTAATACTGTTTCCAATATCATTTAACATACTTAGAAACCCACCACCACCGCGCTGAATTAAGTTTCACCTTTTCTTATCACTACTCCTTGGATTTGAAAACTTTTTTATGCTATTCAAAGAGCCAGCATTCAACAGAGGCTTGTAAATAGGTAGACATTTGTGTATTGCAAAAGCTAAATCACGAATGAAATCATCACTTGAATTTTGAATCAATTTACACTTCTTCTTATTATCATGTATCCTGTTTAACTTTCGCAACGCCTTTTTAAACTGACTTGAAGGTTTGAAGGACCGTTTCGATTGACGAGAAGATGCCTTCCGTTTTACAGACATTTTTATTCTAATATGGAAATAGATAATACAATTACAATTTTTGCTTAGTACTTACAACATTATATATAAAAGTTTACAAGCATTCACACAGAGTTTGTTGCTGGTACGTATAAAATTACATAAAACACTTAGCAAGTTGTAGAGGGAAACTGATATACACTCACATCGGCTAGAGTCTCATTTGTAGCAGTTATGAGCTGCTCAATGTCTTTCATTAGATGTTTTGAAATAGGACAGCACATACAGCAAGGCTTTAAATGGAAAGTCTTTAAAATATTGGCATAGTATGCCCGCAAACTGATCACCTCAGAATGTCCTTGAGCAGCCACATTGATGCTTACTGATGGCGGTCCACTGAACAAGTCCAGTTTGCACTTCTCACCCTTCTCGTCATAGTAGCTGGAGGTGATAATGTCATGGAGACATGTGTTGAGTTTCCGTTGGATACTGCTGCACCAACAGCGAGAGTATTCCGGTACAATCTCCGTTTGAGATAGTGGGCGAAATACTTCGTTGAGCCAGAATCTTGCAACTCGTGTAAGAGCGTTGTTCACGACTCTCATCAACATTCTCTGCACCACAACGTCCTCTCCGCAGCGGAAATACTTCACTATTTCTTCCATCAGATCCACCAAATCCGCTTTATAGCCAGTTATATTCACGGCAGAATAAAATATATTGCCCGTGAAGAGTTGACTTCGGTAAATTATTGAAATGGGAATGTTGGTAGTGAACGACATGCTGATTGACATTGTATTAGCCTCAAATTATGCTTGAAATAGAACGGTACAATGTCCTCCTTATATAGAAAAGTCACACAAAGACACAATAGTGACCAATCACAGACCTGCATGATGACTCATCATGCACGATATAAAGTGACTGTTGAAGATATTTCTTCATCGCAAAGGGGACAAGATGAAGTTTCAAAGGGTACATAACATGTAGAACACATAACGCTATGAGAACATGGCAAAAAGAGAAGGGATCGTTCCTGTTTAAAACATTTAACGCAGTTCCGTTCACATAATAATTTAAATGTCTCTTGTTCTAATTTCCTTCTGAAGTCACTTTTATTGGGAGAACATTTTATTAAAACACTGTCAGATGTCTCCTTCTTTCCATATCGTTCCAATTTGATCCTCCTAATTTCACTATCATTGCAGTGTAGCATGGAGAAATCCTCTATCCACCTACGATCCAAATTGTGATTCATAGCATGCTCATCTAGATCCATTAGTCGATCAACTAAATCACCAGCGTTGATATTTTCACTGAGATTTGTTACAGTTTCTATGGCTTTGAACGAATATCCAAGGTCTCTTGCGACAACCCACGACGTTGGGATACTAGTCATCATTATGTATGTCATCAAAAACTATCTCATATTTATAGCATAGTTTGTCTACGTAAAAGGAAAATCAATGTGTCATCTTGATTACAATGGTTGCAATAGTCACAATAGTCGCAATTGAGCAAACCCATTCAAAATCAAACAACGGACGTCTATCGGTACGTACCCAAGTGCTCAGAACCAAACCATACAAGTTCGATCATAGACGTTCCCAAACACAGTGTACTCAACTGAGTGTACCAAACACATGTACCTATCCAGTAAAACAGATCTCATACAAGTTCTTATTCATAACACTGAATTATACATGTACCTATCCATGTGCCTATCGATAACTAAAGTATACATGTACCTATCCATGTACCTATCCATGTTCCTATTGATAACACTAAACTTTACAGGTACCTATCCATGTACCTATTGATAACACTAAACTTTACATGTACCTATCCATGTACCTATCCGTGGCAAGTAGGGCACAGTTTTCACTACTAAAGTGATAGGACTCCCACTCCGCATCCCTGTTGGAAACTCAAATGGAAATTTTGTTTGAATATAATTTCCTTGGAAGTTTCCATTCAGTTTTCGTGGAAAAGGAATGGAATTGGAGGTCATCATGTTTCTTCCACTGCAGCTCTGAGCAGCAACGGGGTGACAGAATGACAAGCAGGCACTGTTACATGGTTAGTTTAGACACCAATTCGTGGCAAGTTATCGAATTTTATGATGCACTATGTGTTGTAATTACCAGCAATATCACCGATAATAATTGCCGGTTATCATTGAATTTACGATTTCATTTCAGTATATATATTCATCCTTCCATCACATGAATTTTCCCAAGGATCACACAGAATTCTGGTTAGTCAGCCTAGCAGTTGTTATTTTATCTGGAATTTAAAATTACTTATATTTAAAAACGTCTTGTTAAAACTAAGCAACGGCTTTATTAAAATGTCTGACAGCTCCAAAAATTAATTAAATCAAATGACATGCATTCATTAATGATGAAGTTTTGAAATATGATAAATCCACAGTATGCCTATGGGCATGGCCGTCTTTATTTGGTGGGCCCTTTTCAGACGCAAAGGAGGGCGGCGCCCACCCATCACAAACAAAAGTGCATAGCCTATTTTTAGCTCGCATAATGTTTGCTGTCCGCAAATCATCATGTATACGGTAACTCATGTAAAATCGCACCACTAATTATTAACAAGAAAGAAGTGTGGCTTAAACAATGCTTCGGAATGAATGCTGATAATTAAGTGAGTAAAGTGCAGGCGAAATATGTGCCTACTAGGACACGATAAAAGGAGATAAAACAAGATATGAAGATAGGAGAAGCATATATTAGAAAGCAGTCAAAATGCATGCCATTTTTAGATGCATGTTAGTTAGAAGATCAAATCAATGTCTTTGAAAATGTCAAAAATTTTGTTGCGCACGATTTCAAGCGAGTCATCACAAACTTCCAGACGGTGCAGTGGAATGGATGTAAAGATTTTTAACTCAAAACGGCACCTTTCGGGCCTTGCGAGCAGCAAAATCTGTTAAATTCTATCAAAAGAAATTTGCCGAAGTAAGTTCACATTCACTTGATAAGAAGACTTAAGTGAGGACATGCGTCTTTGTTTCATTGCTTGCCTTGACCTGTTATAAACAATTTTCATCGCTGAGAAGGACACGCCCTGACTATAGGCATAAGTGACTTATGATAAGTCCTAGTTCGGACAGAGTAGAAATGTTATTCTTGATAGCGGCAACATCGCACGTATGACATTATCAATACGACGACAAGACTTGTTCTGATTATTTCCAATGCTAGGAAGCAGGGTGCGACTTTCCACCAATCCGCAATTGCGTTTTGACAAATTTGCTGATGGATCTGCCACTTACTGCTGTATTTACATTTGTTGTAGCTGTGCTTGCGATACGGCGACTTCATTCTAGCTGTATTTTTGTGGTAATATTCTTCTACCACGTTCAACCTTACGAGTATATCGCTGATAGAGATGATCAGGAGATAAACTGCATTTGAATGATTACTGATGATGCGGGAAACCAGTTGTTGTGAGTTTACCAGTGATAAGCTCGCTCATCATAAAAATATCACTTGGCTTGCCGGAAATTGAAGGCGCTTAGCGGCAGAGGTGTAACCGGTCCGGACCGGCGACCGGCACCGGTATACCGGCGTCCGGCAGTGGACCGACGACCGGCATTGGACCAGCGACCGAATCTTTCGATGAATATATATAGAGTTAAACATTGTTGCCTATAACTTGATACCGCATAAGATTACAAGCGAATAGGCCTATCGTGAGGTCAGTTATGGAGGCTGTAGGCCGAAACCTGATGTGCGAGCCTACTAGGCTATCGGCTCATAGAGTAGACTAAGCATAAGATTGATGTATAGCTGTAGGTAGGAATTAATATAATGTACAGGCCTACGATGCACTATATTTAGGCCTTTATATATAGGCCCATCTTGTACCAGATAGGCCCTTTATAGTAGGCTAGACCTGCCTGTTATATGCTTAGCAGGCCCTAGCTACATGTTAGAATGTTACAATTCCTAGCCTAGGCTAGGAACACTTAATTTAATTTTGTCTAGAGCTAGGTTTATGCAGCATCATCTATTGAACGTACCTTTGTAACATTTTACGACAACAAGCTAGAGATTTAGAAGGACACGACGGTGGCGGTACTCTGCATGATTTTGTTTTACATAGACGTATGGCAAAATGTAGTCTAAGCTTAGTTATCAGATTAAAATCCTTCAGTTCCCCATACGCTATACCTAATGGAAAGAGACATAGGTGATTACATTTTTATATGTTAATTTTTCACAACAATTAAAAGTTCTAGAATTTCATTGGCAGTGCAATGGGAAAAAATAAGCTGGAAGGGCCTAACTAAGTCGAAAGATGCCTAGCACCGAGAAACAGCCACTGTTACCTGAGAAGATCGCGCGCCTTGCTGGTGAAAGCACGTGATCAAGTCATCAAGCATCGAACGGGAAAGTTCGTGCCGGATAGATATCAGAATTGCCTGCACAGAAGTTTTCACGCCTAGAGGAGAGCGCATACCGTTGTAAATGTGCCTTGAAAACGGCTGCTAAAATTAACAATTTACTGATTGACATGATGGATTCAACATGAAGGACACTTCCTCACATCATACCGGATGAAATTATGCCGATGTGACCGTCTCTGCCGGTATTGGCCGGTCTGATTTTTCAGACCGGACCGGCGACCTGCGCCGGTCTACCAGCGACCGGTTACATATCTGCTTAGCGGTAATGGTATCATTCATTACTTTTGTGGCTCATGGCAAGCATTCATCCTGCACCACTGTTCGTGCATGGAAAAATGAATGCACCTGCACAAAATATTACAAAACAGTTCCATTTTTTTACTTTTACATTCTGATTCATTTACCCAGCGAAAAATACGCGATTTGCTTGTACGTTGTGATTGATTCATCAAGTTATTGTTGAAATGAATTCAAACTAACAGACATTCTCTTGTACCAATGTGCAGTACATACATAACAAAGTATATTTAGAATCATAATATACCATGCTTACATGCTTACAGGCCTACCATGATTTTACCAGTAGAAAGTTTTTGAAGACTTCGCCAATTGGTGGAAGGCTTAGCGATGATGTTATGGATTATCCGGTCAATATAACACAACACAAGATAAGACAATATAAGAATTACAAAAATTGCAACTGATTTCTCTTGCTAATTGCTTCTCTCTTATCCACATTTTGTACACTATTTTACTAATTATTAAATTTGTGCAACATATTTTTGAATTCTAAAATGATTTTGCTCTAAAAAGTAGAAACCTTAGAGTTGTTTCGAAAATATTAATAACTAAGCTGTAGCGGTCCAAAGAAGGCCCACAATCAACTAAGATGTTCCTAATACATGAATGTATTTCAAATCAAGCACCTTCAAAGTACCGATAATTCATATTTGGATTCTATATCTCAAAACTTCACAATTTAAGAAAATGTATTGCTTTTGAATATTCAGGATCAGATAGTTGCTCCCTTCTGTTTCAGTCAATATTGAGAAATTGAAATTAGAAACCAAGTACTCAACCCGACAATCTTGGTCGCCTTTGCAGTTTTCAAGGCACAAGTTTTTAGAAGGCAAATTTAAACCGAATTAAAGGAGTTCTTGGCGTCGTATCAGGTAGATAGTATGATTATGAGAGACTTTTCTTTCTTTAGTTCACTATTTTTGCGATTCCTGGGTCACCATTGCTGACCGAAAAAAGTTGTGTGGGAATCTATTAAAAAAGGACACTGGCGTTAATGGGTTAATTCAGTCAATACTGCTATATAGTTCAGTATCTATATTCCAGACAATCACACATTAAGGTTCCTCGATCCATACATTTATAGCCAACTGTAGAGTGATGTCTTGCAAACGATGTAGTAAAGAACTTTACTCAAGCATTACTCTGAATGATAGATGCTGTGAACGTCCTCATCCAGATGGAAGATAGGAATCTGCCTCCTGTCGCATTTCTGCTATGGAGTTCTGAACTAGAAGTTCTGATTTTTTGTTCTTCTGTACAAATACTTAAGTGATGAACTTTGGCGACTCTGGGTAAATAGACAATAGCATCTAAACGCTCATACGTTCTATTCATATTTTTATGCAAATTTCATGTCATTCGAAACAGTGCTTCAGATGCTGAACTTGTCTTGTAACCCATCCATGGATTTTTGAACGTCAAGAAGTAATCCGATTGCTCTGTTTTATTCAAAAGTCTTGTGTTTTTTAACCAAAATTTATCATTTCAGATTCAAAATCATTAATATTCAAATCTGAAGTATACGACATAGTGGTCCTCTTCATTCCATTGACAAAATTCCAACACTCAGATTAACATTTTCTTTTTTCTATTATCAGGCTATTCAGATGGTTGACTCTATTGTTATAGCTTCTTTTATAACATTCATTTGCAACTGTTTTCTCGATAGCATTAGTCAACTCAAATTGCCATTTGATTCATTTCTTTTGAAGAATGTAGTTTTTTTGCATTTTCAGCAAGCCTGCTTTTTCTGAATATTTCGAGGTTTGTTATTTCAATGAGTTGAGTTGTTCTTTATGTCCAGCAATTTAGTGCACGGTTCTTCATGCTATGCCTACGAGTTGACCGGCGATGTGGCTTTGTGGCAGAGTGTTCGCTCAGTGTCCTGGAGACCTTGGTTCAAACCTTGGTCGGGGAAAAACTTAAGACTTTTAAACCTAGAACCCCCGAGCCGGTCAATTGACCGGTGACGAAAAAACAGTTTTGTTTTGTCTCAGGTTTTTTAAAATCGCTTTTTCAGGAATCTATGTAATATGATAAATTCTTTGCAGTCAAACTAATATGAGACATGAATTCACAAGATAACATGTAAACGTCAATAAATCAATATATAAATGAATGGAAAACTGAAAAAGTCGATGCATCAAGAGTTATAACAATCGTCGGCTTCACTAACAATGAATTTCAATTTGAGCACATTATTACATCACTGTGGGCAGTCCTTACAGACATTTTCGGAGCAGGTGCCGCACACGTACTTGTTGCAATTGTGACACTGATTCCGGGTTTTGTTCTTATGGCAACTTCGACAGGAGGTTATCTTGTTCACGATAACTTCAGAGTTTTGAGCCTCAACTCGAGTGAGTCTCAAAGATGGCTGGAGTGAAGCTCGTCTTTGTCGTTCTGGTGCGCAAAGTGTTTCTCCCAGTTGAACGAGGAAACCCTTGAACAATGCCCAAATCGTGTGCTATGACAAAAGCGTCGAGGCAAACAATGTCGAGTAAATTGAAGAAAGCTGCTAGCGGCCATCTTCTCGTAACAGCCTTGGTGCTGTACGCGTTGTCAACTCCTCCTTTGGTAGAATTGTAGTAGAGAATTGTCTCAAGTCGCTTCTTGGCATCATCCTGCCTCACAGCTAAATGAATCGTGCATAGAGGAGAGCAGGTTCACAGTTTTCTTGGCCTTAGCTCTGCAAGACAGCATCAAAACTCCCTCTTCTTCTGTGAACAAGAAACGAGACGTGTGCAGTGGTTGGGAATTGTTGCCGCGAAGTTCCTGCAGAATTTCTCTTCCGTTGCCACGGACGGTGCCGACGAGAGTGATGTTGCTTTGGAGTAACTTTTGCGCGAGTCTCAGTGATGTGAAATAATAGTCAGTAGTGACGTTCACAGCACTCTCTCTATAGGGATCCATAAGCTGGAGAACGACGTGCTCTGACACCTTCGCGTTCTTACTTGCCAATGTATGGCATTGCTGTGAGGATGCATGATATCTTGACTTCACACAAAAGCCAAAACTTGATTCCAAACTTGGAAGGCTTTGAAGGCATGTATTGGATGAAGCTGCATCTCGAGCTACACGGAAACAGTTGCTCGTCGATAGTCACCTCACCATTAGGAAAAAAGTCCTTTGGAAGATTGTTTATAACGTTCTCCCACATTTCTCTGTACAAGCTACCAGAAATCTGTTGGCCATAGCTTGCTTAGCTTAAAAGTGGGGCGAGGGTTAGCCTAATAGTTGAATGGCCTATGAGTGATTATGTGACATTCCCTTATGAAACTCAGGACTATATTTCCAGAGTCATTGATTGACAAATAGCAAGCTGTCACTGCTACTACAGTCCGTTTCGTAAAAAGTGGATCATCCTAAAATTTGACTAAATAAAACATAAGTATGATACAGAAAGCATTTTTCATGTTATTTCATGTCCCTAATATATTTAAATGTCCTTATATAATCTGATAAGCTATGATACTGCAACGGTTCGTAAGAAGCTAATATTCTGTGGCCCTATCCTTATTGTCAATGACATTACCAATTCGTCTAGGCATTGATTTGATGATATCGTTGATTTTTGACTGATCTAACTTTCTCCACTCTCTTTTTAACAGTAACGTAAGTTGTGATACGCCATCTGTAGGTAGCAGTGAACGACGAACGTTACGTTTTAGAATACTCCATACATTTTCTATGGGATTCAGATCAGGAGAACGAGCTGGCCAAGACAATGTCCTAAGCCCTAATTGAGACTTGCATAAGTTGACTCTACTACTCCTGTGACACGTAGCATTATCATCCATAAATAACCAAGTCGATGGATCACCAAGTTGATCTGTCATTTGGCCAATGTTCATTCGTAAAACATTCACATAGCGTTCAGAATTCATGGTTCCTTGCTGTATGTGAAGTTCAGAGCGGCCATTGGTCCAAATGCCAGCCCAAATCAGTAGAGTCGCACCACCTTCTACCCGGGGACGATGTAAATGTCTCGGAATTTCCTGATCAGATTTTATCCATAATCTCAATCGACCATCACTATCCTTCAGACGGACTGATGCCTCATCAGACCAGACAACCCGATCCCATTGATTTTGCCAGTGACAATGACTCATTGCCCATCTGAGACGTCTTTTTGTATGCTGATCTGATAATTCGATCTGAGAAGGCCTCTTACAGCTCTTGAAATTCGACTCAATAAGTCTTCTACGAATAGTAGACTTAGAAATAGACGAGACTAGTGCAGCCATCTCAGTTAACGAGAGACTTGGATCAACTTCAACAAATCTCAAAATTAGGAGGTCTCTACGTTTGGATGTTTTGCGTGAACGGCCAGAGCCCTCTTTACGACAGTCGAAAATCATCATTATGCCATCGATGCACATTTGTGTAAGGGACATTTAGTCGCTTGCTTGTAGCTCGCAAAGAAAACCCTAGTTCTAGCAAGGCTGACACTTTGCCTTTTGTGAATGCGATCTCGTTATTGTTCATTTGTGCTTTGTATTGTTTTCAACCGGTAAGAGATAGATTTCTAGCTGAAAGCAATCAGGAGTGCTGCCAACACCACCGCAACGAAGTCAGGAAGCTATGGAACATGAAGTCCAGTTAATCACATGTAGCAGTTACATTATTGTTGATGAATAATGGTGCTATACTGGCTCTGATTGACCGATTTTCTTTATTTTTGTTTTGCTTGATAGCTTTTGGCTTTTAGAACAACATATTACATAACAAAGGAAACAAATGTAATTTTATAAGAGTGAGGTATGATTTTGTGTAACATTGCTAAATGAAGATCAAATTATCTACTACTTTTTTATCTATAACAGGAAAACAACTCAATATTCATGCTTGAAATTTCCAACAATGATATTAGTAAGCACAACTGACATATCTTCCAAATTTCAGAGAAATTCGTTCAAGTTTGGCGGAGTTAGACAAAGTTGAAGTTAAGGCGATGTTTAAGGGTGATCCATTTTTTATGAAACAATCTGTATTATTATTGAGAGGGTGTCGCAATTGTGGGTATTGTAATTGTGAAGTCATCAATCATATCACATTGTGACGTTATCAAGTGTATCAGATATTCTCAGATGATTTCTCTTAAAATTAAGCGGTTATATTCACTGTTTTAGACGGCACACAATTTGCAGAATAAAACCCAATATAATGATGATTACTCGCTCTATTTCAAATGGCAAATCTGGAATTATACTCTTGATTTGGTAGTAATGTCATATGATCACTTTATTAATGACATTGAAAATTGATGTTTTAACGTGAATCAATCATTTTCGAAAGCTCGCTATTTGTCTATTCTTAAGCGACACATGAGTTTGTTGCCTTTTTCTGCTTTGAATTCATATTTATGTGAGCTTTTCAATTATGTTGTCATTTAACTCAGAATATTACATTCGACAGCAGCATCTAATAATACGCCATTGAAGGAGCGATAAACGTCAACAAAGTGTAACATCTGAAAAGCGTCTTGTGCATTAATTATATTTGATTCTGAAGCCCTAAATTTCCCTGTATTCTTTTTCTTTGTTCCTTCTTTCCATTTACCACAATTTGTGATCTGACCATTTCAATAATGAATTATGTACAGATTAATACCACACTCACATACAAATTAAAAACGACAATTGATACGAGATTCTGGTATCTTTGCAGATATTTGATATGTTTTTTATACGAATATTGACTTCCTTTCGTCTATGTTCGCATTTGTTCGGAATGTATACAATCACTATAGTGATACGAGCAACTCTGTCTGTGGATAAAAACAACATACTAGAAATATTTTATTATCAATCTTTCGCATGTGTCTTGTAGTGAGTATGTTACACCATAGGTTGTCAACGACGTCGCTGTCATTAAGAACAGATCTCTCTCTCTCTCTCTCTCTCTCTCTTAGTCTTTTAGTTCATATCATATCTAGATTCGTAATACTTTCGTAGTCCGTAGATCCTTACATTTGTTGCAAATAGAACGCTATAAATCACTTGTCATTGCAAATATCTTGAACATGTTTCACGTTCTGTAGCCATAATCACTTCATCACTGATTTAATAAACCATGGGGGGATTGAGAGAGATTTCGAAATCGGCTCTCCTGAAAACTTGGCATTTTTTCTTGCCGCCGACCACAGAGATGGCGGTTTGTCCTCTCTTTGTCTTAGTCAATAAATAAATATCCATTTCGATTTGATGATATGAGCTTTGAAATTTAACTATTGCAGAATATTCCTAATTAATTAAGTTATGGTTCAGGATGAGTCTTTTAACTCATCAAACTAGGCTTTTAAGATTTTGCATATTGGCCAAACATTTGGGAAAAAGTGCAAAATGCTGGAATTAAAGAGCTAAAAGAACTGCTTCAAAACGTTTCCGAAATAATTAGGAAAATTTTAGACCTCCACGTTGACACCTACAGTTTTTGCTGAGAAGACACTTGGGATGATGGAAACGAATTTCACGTAAAGCCATTCATACATTAATCGATGACAGCCTTGAGGTAATGTAATGATAATGCATTAGCTTTTTCATGTAATCCATCTTGTTACTAAAAGAAACGAATAATTCGAAATCTTTATGACTCTACGATCGACTAAAATTTCTTAATCTCTTAATGCTCTTAATTGCGTGATATTCGGCATGTGCTGGCCGTTTCTGATTTGATACAAAAGCGATAAATTATCTTCAAGACATTCAAGTGTGAATTAGTCAAACGAAGCATTTCCCCCAAGGAATACTAAACAAAGAGGCAAATCACTGTATATCCTGCATTGGATTAAGTGTGCTATTAGATCAGAGTGAAAAAATCCTGAGGAAAGGAAAATGCCGTGCCTATTTCAAACAGTTGTGAGGTTTTTGTATGCAAATAAGAACTTCAGCATGTTAACGACAAGGCTTTTCGAACCGTTCTATTTCATGTTTTACACGATTGTGACAGAACTTGATACACATGATCTCACAAAGTGTTTGATTTCAACTCGGTCTACAATTCAGAGACGGAAAACAAGACAATAGGACGGAATGATGACAATTACATGACTTCAATACTGTAACATAGCAGTCAAACATGGATCAATAAAAAGAAAGAAACTAACACCATGGTAAATATGAATCCATTACGGACTCCTTTTGGACACAGAAATCAGGACTAAAACATTTAATACTGATTGCTTCAAAAATGCGCAACAGATAAGAATTATATACAGTAAATTAAGCACTAAAATACGAGTCCACCTTCGAAAAATCAGCAGCTGTACAAGTTTGGAGGTGACACGTGACTGCGCTAGACAGCTTCACTTTATATCTGGGAGGCAACTTGCTTCCCTTGCGAAGCCGTATTCCTTCATCCTGTCCTGAAGACGTCTGCTGGTTCTGCCAATGTACCTGCTTCTACAAGCACACGAAAAAGCATAGATTACGTTAGTATCGGCAGAAACAAACATTTATAAGAGGAAACATGATCAGACGCAGTCCCAAACATGATGCGAGGTTTGCAGCAGAAAAAACACTCAACGACTTTTTTAAAACGGCCGCTTTACACACAGAATTAGATTGTTTAAGTACATCACTTCGCTAGAAGTACAAACTGATTCAAAGCGATGGCACATGCAGGAACTTGCTGAGTGGGCAAAATGAGTGACAAAATGAAAAAAAAGTATCCCAAAACTGCAATCTGCGTCCCATTTGACATGCATGTGTTTTTCTTTGATCCTGTCTGACAAGAAGAGGAACTCACTAGAACTCGGTAGATGTGCAGATTCGTAGTAGACATAGGGTGTACATGATTCTGTGAAAGTCTCATTTTTGGCCTCGTTCCCTGCAGAAACTCGTTCTGGCTGCCGGACTAATGTATAATGTATAGGCCATAGGCTCTACCTAACTTTTGATGTACAAGAAGCTTTGTGTGAATAAACTGCTTTCTTCGGTCTTCCATTATTTTGGAACATGCCGATGCTGCATGCAATCTAATTTCAATGTCATTGCTAAGAGCAGTAAAAGTATCATGGTAGCAGTGTAAATCGAAAAATTCGAAAAATCGACTAGATCTATTTACGGTGTATGCCTGTACGTATATTTCACTAAAAGATGGCATATTTTCATTCTGAAAAATAAAATGATATTATTGCCGATCATAGATTATTATCGTATCAATTACATTATTCCAGAGGTGGGCACGATTCGGAAAAATGAAATCTCGATTAGCGATTATCCGATTCGACTATCAGATGAAATGAAATTCAATTCGAATTCTTAGTACTCCATCAAAATTTGTACTCCAATCAGCAATTCAAATTAAACTTTTTAAACTAAAGATGATAAAAAACACGAGGGCACTTACAGCTGACAATTACACAGAAAAAATATTAATATCAAAAAATTAATGTCTGAGGCTTGTTCAAATGAAACCCGTTCGATCTACTATATTTATTAACTAATTAACTGAGCGAGTAAAAGCACAATTATATAGTAATAACTGTGTATTTACAATAAGGAAGACAATAGTAAGACTTATAATAATAATTAGCGCATATTTTTCAAAAATGGTAATCAAAGAAATACAAAGTCATCTTTACATAAATTAATAAGATATTTAAGGATATCTGTTTAGTTAATCTATTATTTGAGGAAGATAACTGAGGAGAGCAGCTCCGAAATTCATCTTGTCATCGATCATTAGACTCACGTTATCTACAATGTCTATTAACGTCGTTGTCGTTGAATGTTGGCGACGGAATCCGTGTTGGCCATCTCCATAAGTCTTCATCAAAAGATGTCGTGCATTGTTAATGACTATGGACTCCAGAATTTTTGATGGTACAGAGAGGAGAGTCAAGTTACGCAATTCCGATACATCGGTTGGATTGGTCTTGGGCACAGGGATAATCGTACCATGTTTCCACTGTTTGGGAACCACCTTTTTTCTGAGTGACTTATTGACAATGATTGACAATGTAACGAGGTATGGAAGAAATCCGGCATTCAAAGTCAATGAAATCATTTCGCTATTAAAAGACGCTGAGATAATGACTTTTACATTCTTCGAAATCAATTTGAAAAATAGTTCCCAAACATTCACGAAATGGGTAGTCGTACAATTGAAAGCCGGAAACATTTTCGACTTATGATTCTTTTAACACCAAATCAAATGCAGTGATCAGAGAGACTGAAACAAACCGAAACTCATGCGTGTACTTTCAGGGAACCAACTACAGCCGAGCTTTAGCCACAGAAGCCTAGATCATCGTATCGAGATTAATAGAAATCCATACAAAACTCCTACAGGGTCGACATCAGATGACCAATTTAACTGAATTTCTAATTTTTAAATACACAGCGAGCTACAACTTATATTCTTCATTGCAGAAAATTCCGTGGATATGTGAAGTTCCACACTACCTCACTCTTCTTCACTTCACGTTTCATCAAAGTCCAGGCAGTGGTCTGTCCTATAGAGATCTTATAAGCGAAAAGTAACACCTTGCACACAACTGACTTTTCAAAATTTCAAGCACAACTCCAATTCTTCACTGCAGACAATTCCATTGACCTACACCAATGCTCCACGGCACCTCACTCAACCTCACATCAAGTTTCATCAAAATCCAAGCAGTGCCCTGTCCTACAGAGCCTTCACAATTTTGAAATATGGCCTACTCACAGGAAATTTCACATTTACAAACAAACTATCAGCCACAACTCCTGTGCATCTTTGCGGAAGACGCAAGACTTTTTCTGTTGCATGATGTGCATTCTGTTGCGATGTCAGATGCGACCACCCGTTTTTATTAAATGGGACTCACTACACAGAAGAGGAAGTATTTCCGAAAATTCAAATCTATGAAAATATGTTTTGGTCTTGTACTGTAATTGTATCAGAACGCCGGTATCTTTGAAAATAGCATCAGGAAAAAATACAAATCTTTGCAAGAAGTCAAGAGTACTTTATTCAGAATAGCGCTAGCTGAAAACTAGGTTTTCTACATGGCTGCGTAGTCTTGTTTTGTATATTTTTCAAAACCATGTTTTCAAAGATCTTTTAAAACCACACCCTCCAAACATGAGCTTCACACCGTATTATACACTAGATTGCACAGTCAGGTTAGCAAAAATGTATTTCAATCATAATTTGTCTTTAAATAATACACTATCAATAGAATTTTCAGCATGCCTCATCGTCAACAAAAACATGCACATGACCTTTACAACGTCAAGAAAAACAGTAGTGACTCTTGCTTAACTGCGACCAAAGTATGCGCACACCCTTTCATGACCATTTTCTAAACGGCTTTACAAATCAACAAGTAACAGGTGACTCTGACCTGAGAAACAACTCAAGCAATCGTCGAATGTTTTGACCAATTTTGAATCTTTTCGACATTATCTTCACAACACAACTTTATGACATCAGTAAAACCTCAGTGATTCTGGCTCAATTCTGCACTCTCTAAACGGTGATGCAACCAACCGGCAACTCTGACCTGAGAAACAATTTATGCAATCATCTGAATTTTCTATCAACTCTCGAATTTCACATCTTTTTGTTCGCAAAATGATTTAAGATAAGATAAGCATTTCGAATGATAATTACGAATTTTTAATTCATTTTCCAGTTGAAAATGGAAGGCTCACACCAGTTCACACGCATGCATAAACAGTAATGACGTGAATAGGCAATAAAATACGAATTAATATGAAACAAACATAAAGCGTTATTCATAGAGTAGGGATATGTAGGTAGAGTGTCGACTCAAAAACGTGTCTGTATACAGTGAACATTTTTATATAAAAAAATTCAGCAATGAGGAGATTACGTTCCTGCGGTCCAAAGAATTATTTGAGCAGTTTTGAAAAAGTCAAAATTTGCCAATTTATATATTACCGACATGACTCTGCTATATAAGTAGTATGAAACAAGTTGGATATCATAAGGAATGAATATTTGATAAAAAGCATTCTAACTAAACGAAAATTATGCTGATTATTAAGGGAATTTCATGAGTTGTGTTATAATGAAAGTCTTCATGAAAACGTCGACATCTTATTGCGCTGTCGTGGCTGAAATTTCATGTTTTTTAATTCAATTTTCATCGGCATGAATTTATGATTCACTAAATTGATGTTTCAGTTCTTGAATCTGAATGGTGATGTGGACTCATTTGCATGTTTCAAAGTTAATTGAAGTCATTGTCTTTGATTCTGTTTGCTCTAAGTGTCAGGTTATAGCTTATGATATGATCACGCTTAAGAAGATTCTCTTGTGGTTCAGCATGAAAGTAATAGCAGGTCATCGAGTTGCCAATTTAACAAACATTACCTCTCCAAGGCTGTCATGACACGGACGATCTGTAGAATAACATCATTTCCTTCTGCATTATATATTATCATTATCGGTCAATTCCGTCGTAATTTTTTCAAAACTGCATAAATTTGCATGCCTCACATTTGGAAACAATCCCAATTGCATTCACCTCGAGTTCATTTAATAAAATCAAAACTGTGTACACATTCGGGATTCAATAAATGCTGAGTTGCTATTCTACCTAATGTACGTACTCTATGGCGTTATTCGCACTGTCGGCGAAACCTCAGTGATATCTGGCTCAGTTGCAACCAAAGTCTGTCCAAATTTTCTCATCACCGGTGATGCAACCAACCGGCAACTCTGACCTGAGAAACAACTCATGCAATCATACTAATTTTCTATCAACTCTAGAATTTCACGTCATTTTGTTCGCAACATGACGTAAGATAAGATAAGCATTTATTTTTTGGAATGATAATCACGAATTTTCAATTCATTTTCCAGTTTCCATTTTAAGGCTCACACGCATGCACAAAAAGCAATGAAGTGAATAGGCAATAAAATACGAATTATATGTGACAAACATTAAGCTTTGTTCGCACCGTCGGCAAAACCTCAGTGATTCTGGCTCTTTTCACAAGCAAAGTCTGCCCACACCTTCTCATGACCATCCGCTAAACGGCAGTACTAAACAACAACAAACCTGACCACAACAGCTCTGACCTGAGAAACACCTCAAGCAATCTTCTGATGTTTCCACGAATTTCGAATTTTACGACATTTTCTTCGCAATATGAATGTAACTTTATAACATCAATAAAACATTAGTGGTTTCGCTTCCATTGCAACCAAAGTCTGCCCACTTTTTGTCATGAACATTATCTAAACGGTGACACATAAGATACAACCAAGTCTGACGTGAGAAAAACTCATGCAATCATCTGCATTTTCCATCAGCTCATGCAACGTCATTTTCTTCGCAATATGACTTTACATCGTCAGCAAAAACAGTGATTCTGGTTCAATGGCAACCAGTTTCTTACCACACCTTCCCTTGATCATTTTTAGGAGAACGCCTGAGGTCTACATTCATACACCGGAGCACTACCGATGACAAAACTTGAACGCTCGAGCACGCCCGAAGTCCGAATTTATACACTCACGCACTCTACTCTGTAAGTCTAAATTCTTGACTTGGACGTGCTTGAACGCCTGATTCCTCGGGCGCGTTCGGGCGTATCAATTATGACTTCGAGCGGGGTACTCGGGCGAGTGAATCTAGGCCTCTAGCGTTGATTAGTACGATCGGACATAGGAAAAGTTATGGGAATATTTGAACTGCGGATGTCTCTACAAAGTAAGACTTCTCTGAGCGATGTCTCTACATACCAGTGGCGTAGCCAAGGGGGAACCGGAGGACATGTCTACCCCGAAATGACATCTGAGCGTGGGACAATCTTTGTGTTTTATAAGGGGTATATTAACATCATTCTATGTCGAATTATTCATTTATGAATGTGAGAATCTGAAATCCTACAGGAGCACGCTTGGTTGATTTTCGCATGGCCCCTGTTGCGCAACGATCGCGAGAGATGTTCATTTCTGTGAGTTAGATAGTCGGTCAGGCGTCGATACTAGTTGTACTGTCCAAACTTATTTCGTTTGTTCAAAATTTCATGACCATGCCTGCAACTACTGCAACAGCAGAGAAATCATTCAGTCAACTGAAACTCTTAAAGACTCATTTGCATTCTGTGATGTTGTCTGATCGACTGAATGAACTGGCTCTCATGGCCATTCATAAAGATTGCAAACCATAGAGTATGTATATTGGGTAAAGTGGTAACTCCGCATTTATTAAATCCCCAATGTGTATACAATTTCGATTTTATTAAATGAACTCAAAGGAGATACAGGTGGTATTGTCATCAAATGTGAGATATGCAAATGTGAAAATTGAATTAAAAACTTGAAATTTTATCCAATAAAGCACGAATAATATCGCAACTTTTGCATGAAGACTTTCATTATAATACAACTCATGAAATTCCCTTAATAATCAGCTTGATTTTCGCTTAGTTAGGATGCTTAGTATCAAATATTCATTCCTTATGATATCCAACTTGTTTCATACTACTTATATAGCAGAGTCATCTCGGTAGTATATAAAATGGCAAATTTTGACTTTTTTCAAAAGTGCTCAAATAATTTTTTGCATCACGGGAACGTAATCTCCGCAAAACACTGAATCTTTTGATATAGAAATGTTCACTGTATATAGATACTTTTTTGAGTCGACACTCTACCTATATTAGGGTTGTATAAATTACGGTAATTTATTTTTCGGGTAACTTACCGTAAGTTACGGAAATTTATCCGGTAAGTTACGGTAATTTATGAAATATCGGCTCCCTTCACTTATTCATCTGCATATTCTAACTTAAAACCTATTCATCAAGGCAGCTAGACTTCCAAGCTTAGGTTACAATTATTGTAGACCTTCGAAAATGTTATTCATTACATTTGTAGGCAGCAATTATTGACATCTACAACCCGAATATTGGTCTCCAGCAATTGCTAAAAGTAGCATATCCTATTTATTTTAGATTTTTGTGTCATAAAAACTCCACAAGAATTATCCTTTTTTAAGCTGCTAAACATTTTTATGCTACGAATAAGTATCCGCATTATAACTACAACTTTTAGTTTCAAAACCTGTGGGCTTTTGCTTTGATGTGTTTATCTACAACTATGTAAAATAATTTTGATATCAATTGCATTGAATAAAAACTATGTGATAATGAAAAAAGTATTTATAATAAAAAGAAAAACTTTTGAAATTAAGCTGCCTTACATACAGCTGATTGACAGTACGATTAAAAAATTCACGGTAAAACTAAAATATGATAATTGTAGAGCTTTTTGCTTTTCCAAAAAATATATGCAACAAATGAAACAAAGAAAAGCATACAAGGAAATTACTTGGCATGATTCGGCCTCTTTAACGATCATATAAAATTATGAGATATATTACAATTATATTATACTGAGCTTATTACAGACATGTTTCAATGGAGATACATTTTTATTGTGGTTTTGTGGAAGGTCAAGTATTTGTATTTTAGCGGAAGTTCAATACATTTCGATAGCTCAGCGCTATCATCTTCAGGAGCAAAGATAGTACTTCAATCAAAGTTATGCTCAGAAATCACGAGCATATCAAATGACACTGTATATTACTATCCATGAATATACATGGAGATTGTGAGGGAGAATGGTGTTAGTAAGGGTTAGTATCCTATGCATGCGGCAGATAGAGCTGGGTTACATGTTAGGCCTACCAGTTGCAGATTACCTGATCTGGCTAAAAGAAACCTGTTCATGCAGAGAAGTAGTCTTTCGAGAACTACAGGAACAAGAAATCATTCAACTCTTGTTTCATCAACATTGAATGATTTCTTGTTCCTCTAGTTCTCAAAAGACTACTTCTCTGTAGGAACGGGTTTCTTTAAGTCAGATCAGGTCATCTCCAACTGGTACCATGTAACCCAGTTCTATCTGCCGCATGCCTAGCCTACTAATCCTTGCCAACATCATTCTCCCTCACAATTTCCATGTACATTCATGGATAGTAATATCCAGTGTCATTTGATATGCCCGTAATCATGTGCATAATATTGATTGAGTCACTATCTTTGCTCCTGAAGATGATAGCGTTAAACTATCGAAATATGTATATATCGAACTTAATTCACTTTTCCACCAAACCACAATAGATGAACAGTTTTCAAGGCCCATTTAAATGGAGATGAATTTCGCAGTAGAGCAAAATCACTGAGGCAATACTTAGTTCGATTAGTTATTTTTGTGATTTTAGAAGGGTAGAATCATAAAAATGTTGGTTGAGACTTATCAGTGTAAGTCAGCTCACAACGAAAATGCTAATCATCATAAAATACGCGATACAGTATTTTCCGGATAATTCCCCAACCTCGTGACAAAGGCAAATTAACAAAAGGCCTACTCATCCGTATTTGGGAATTCATCGATTTTAAAGTGGGCAAATGTTTCACAAAATTCATCGATTTGCAAAATAGAAAACATGGCCAATTTAGTGGGTTGTTGAATTAACAGGGAAATACTGTATTGCGAGCTGAAGTATATGTTATAAACATGCTGTCAACTTTGAGACCACTTCCTCAATATCTTCAGCTGTAAATACATAACCACCGCGCCTTGTATGCGCAGGTTCTTTTAAACGTCTTATTTCTTTGCTGTCAACGATAGAGGTATCCTCTACTTCAGGAAAAACATACATTCCGAACTTGTTCATTCTAAGGAAAGAAACCAAATACTCGTCATTGTCAAGACTTTCAGCAATTTTTCCAATGAAGACTTCGTGTCTTAGGGACGGCCTAGATTTCACCGCTTCAAATATTTTGGCGGCAACGAACGTCCCGGATGGTACAGGTATGGACAAATCTTCATTTGGAAGATCCCCGATGTCCATGTCACATTGTTCTTCGTCTGAAGAATTTTTGTTTTCGCTATCACTCTTGGCATCATCGAAATTTGCCTCTTGGATTATAACAACCTATTCATTCTTGTGGTAAATCAATTGTGATTTACTTGCTCCTCTTTTTTGTTGTCCAGCGCGCTGTTTCATCTTCAAGTTGTAAGTGACGTAGGTTAAATCTGCTGCATGTTCATCTGATAATCTATTTCTAAGCTTTGTTTTTTGTAACCCAAATCCTTTGTTTGAACGCTCGGTTGCAGCACTCGTGGCGCACATAGTCAAAAGAATCACAGCAACTTTCATCAAGGCTCGACCCGAACAATTCCCTTGCCACCATAAGACAGGATCAGTAGCGTATGATACCATATTTGCCAGATGTGCCTCGCACTGTTGAATATGTTACCTGACTTCGTTTTATATTCCAACAGGTCAGTTGTTGCGTTATCGAATCGCAGCTTTTCAAGGTTTGCCAACCTTAAGATCTCATCTTCTGCTGTTACCATCTGAAATTCAGACAATGTTTCGACCTCGGAATCGCGGATCCAGCACGTTTGCAGCGAAATGGAAGTTTGAGAGACAAAATTCTTTCCGTTTGTCAAAAGCTGACAGAATCCTTGCTGTTTCGCATTCTGATTAGAACGATTGGTTTTGAAGAGCTGTTTTGATCTATGTTTCCTCAGCAGCACCGATAGCATGCGAAATAGGTCGAAGAAGAGAAGCCACTTCGTCAGTCGGTTCCCAAAAATTTGAATCATCCAGAATTCTCAGCTGTAGATGTTGAGGCGCCTGGCAATTAGCATCAATGATCGACAATCGAAGCGCATTTTCAGATCAAGATTTCTTTTCAACATTTGATAGTAGCTTGCCCATCGAGTGGGAGTTCCAAGTTTGACACTAAGAGGACTGTGAAGGCGCAGGATGGATCGGGTAACATGTCTATAACGGAAAAATTTGGATATTTCACTATTTTCTGCTATAACTGTGCTGATCGACAGAACTTTTCGCATATCAGAAGCGAGTAAATTCAAGCCATGCGCCAAGCAACCATACGTGTTTATCCAAGGGAATCGATTTCGTATCTCGATCCACGCAGATATCATGTTGGCAGCGTTATCAGTCACCAAAAATCGAATGCTCTTAGCCTCTACATTAGAAAATTCACAAAATTCATCAATCGCATTGCAGATAATGTCACTCATGAATTTTGCAGTGTGTCGCATTTCTTCTGAGTGAATACTTTTATAGAAAAACGGGGTTGGAGTCATACATGAGACTTGAATATGAGAATCATTCGATATACACGACCAGCCGTCAGCTGACATACCAATAGATGGCGAATCTTTGCACAATCCTCGAACGTAATCGCTAACTCTATTCTTCTCCTTCATTAAAAGTGGACTACTAAGATTTTGTCTGGAAGGAATTTGAAATCCTGGTCTTATCTTTTCAAAAAATGCACACCATGAATGATTGTCTGTCAAAATCAGGGGAGAAGCAGTTACATAAATTGCCTTGGTTAATGATTCCTCAATCTCAGTCTGTTCCGATGACCTAACGCGATCGATAAATGGTAGGATACTGCATTGATCTTGATTGTTTGAAATCGACACTGTTGACTGGCTCTGTGAAGGTTCTTTATCAGTTCGTGAAATCTTGCTGACATGCTGGTGACTAATTGAAGAGGTTTCACTTATGCTATCACTATCTTCGTTATCACTTCCAGTGACTACGGTTACGTTATCTGTGGGTAGACTTCGAAAGGCCATTATCTTCATTCGCTTTCGTGATGATGCAACTGACTGATTGACAACTTCTTTTCTGTATAATTCTTTCACTTCTGGTGGGGCCTTTGGACATCCTTCGGTTAGATGGCATCTCATTCTCGTGGCGTTTGCGACAAATGAGGTATCACAATACTTGCAAAATCCTTTCATTTTTCTGTCAACAGTAATTTTTGAGAAATAATTCCAAACATCGCAAAAGTTCTTCGGCATCTAAAAAAGAAAGTGATATGTGAGTTTTGAGATATAATGGAAATAAAAAATGTACCTAAAACATATAAATCTATCATATCCTCCAATTCATCAATGTCATTGAGATCAGTGTTGCGGAAACGGAAGCGGTAATTTTGAGTGAAAGCGGAAACGGGAGCACAGAAAACTAGCGCGAAAAAATATATGGCATCTAAAAATAAATATGATAGGCATACTATTTAAACCTATTCTATAGAATTCCACTGTAATTTAGCCTATTCCCAATTCACCTAATTCACCCAATTCACCTGTGTTCTGCCTACGCATATAAAACAAGGTTATGGAGACCTATCGTAAAATAAAGTCTGATGTATTTTTTCATTAATGGATTTTACAGTTTATATGAGTAGACAACTGAATAAGTGATAACATAAATAAGTAACAATAACAAAGTATTGTAGGCATTCTACAAAGAAGCTCAATTATGAAATTTAAGAAGCGATCGGTATACATACATAAAGAGCCCCATGTTATAGTGACAGGAATTTGGATGGAATGTTCCAGTCAAAAGCGCTTCCAGTGGGCCTGGAAGCAATGGAGACGCAAACGCTTCCGCAACCCTGATTGAGATGCATGTTAATGGGGGTGTTTGTTTCCGGTAAGTGGAAATGATTTGATTTGAAATGTACTTTCTACAATTCACCGTTTTAATTCGAGAAATAAGTATTATGATTTGACTGATCGTTTGGTAATAAAATTTTTCCTTGGGACATGTTCCATGACAGAGTCGCCTAAAGTGCGAGCACTTCAATTCCAAAGTCTTACACATTTTGTTAGATAGGATAAGACATACCGTTGAGGTTTAAAAAGACAGACAATTGATTCACATGCTATTCCTGGTTTTGTGAAAAATCAGTTTTTTAATTAATCAATAATTGCTTTTCGATTGTCACGCACGCCGCACGGGACATCAAGTTTATGAATTAATGAAGAAATTGCAATTGATATTTTTCTCCGTTACTGGTAGAGTGATGATTGGTTGTATCTGTTGAATTTTGTCACTTATACTAAAAATTGATTAATTATACAGCAATATACTAAAAGTTAACGAAAAATCGATTATTTCAATAGTGGTTTTTTCTAATTATCTCATTGAGAGGAAATGATACTTGATGTCCTCATTTATCCTAATTCTGTGAGTATTTTATTTGCAAAATATGGTAAGTTAGATTAATAGCGCTTTTGTACATTTCTAATATTTTACAAAGAAATCAAAACTGTCCCGCGCGTGACATGTTTGACACTTTCTGAAATGCCATGAGAGGAAACCGCGCCAAAGAAAGTGTTATTGCAGTTGTGAAGGATCCCATGACTTTTTATGAAGCCGTTACTTATGTGAGCATGTCTATCATACTGATTCTCATGGACGAAATTTCGCCAACCAAGACTATCATTGAGGACAGCCGTCATCTTGGGTATCTCAAGTGCACATTACATTTCTGAAAGTTGCGGCCTTTTCTTCAGTTAGGCCTATAGCATCTTGTGAAACGGGATCAAATGAGCAAAGTTCTGCAGAACATGGGGGAAAATGAGTGTGTAGTTTTAATATAGGCAATGGATATTTTCTTGTTTCCAAGTTATCCGAGTTACATCGATTACATTGATTCCGACAGAATTTATTTTAAGAAAGTGATAAAAGGAAAAACGTATTTCAGCATCATCGGTTACTTCTGGCTCTTCCCCTGAAAATATTTGGGCCTTCGAAGGCGCTACATGGTCTATTATCTGATTTTCCGGTTCTGATGACTCAGAGTGAATGTTTACTAAGAGTCCGTCATTAAGTAATCCAATGATTTTATTCTGTACCAGGGTATCTTTATTTGGTTATCATTTTCAGCGATGAAGTTTAACCTATCCTTACGTACATGAGCAAGATCTTTTCGTGTTCATCAGATAGTCTGCGCTTGATTCGAAAAAAAATCACATTTGCAAATTGCACAATTTAGAAAGACCCATCGTCATAAGGCTTCATTAGTGGATAAAGGACTATACAGGTAGGCTATGCCGACATGATGCGTATTTATTTCAGACCACGAATCAAGAGACATTGAAAAAATTGAAAAAAAGTGGATAATATCTTATATACGCGTGTTAAAGATTGACGTGGCAAGAAAATGGTGCACAACAATGGAAATTTAAAAAAACCTCAGAATAACTATTTTCAGTTGAAGTTTGACTGTATTGATTTTACCCTTCACGTCTCTATTGGAGATATATATTCGCAGTAGTTGATTTGAGACTTTCTGATTCAACTTTCATTTTAACTTGAAGTCACATACGGTCAATCATTTCCTTATCACAGTCCGAAGTTGACAACCATTCAGTTTTACGTAATTCCACACTGACTATCTGCATTTCACAGTTCATGTATTGCCTTGATAAAAATGAACGAAAGGCTTCGCCAACTCGTGCTGTTTGTTCTTCATTTACTAAATTAGCAAAGGGTCTGGATTTTCCACAGATGAGATTAGCAGAAAGTACACGTGCGACGAATGATCGAGTGGATTGGCGTAGGAGAGTGGTGACCACATGTACATCGCAAGGCGACCCCTGACAATAAGATGAAAAGTTTACTGCAGGAGACTGGAGAAGACAAATATCAGATAACTCCTTTTTTCCTAGGCTTTCTTGTCTTAATCTTTAACATCATTTCTTGTCTTTCACTTAAGAAGTATTTCTAGTCTTGACCCTCGGCTCTACCTGTTCTTTTCCCCGAACACGGTCCTAAAGGGGCCCTTCAATACCTAAGTAGTCGTTCGCACTATCTTGACTTGTTAAATCCATTTCGCACATTTCATAACCTACGAAAACTATTGAAAAGTGTAAGGGTAAAACCAGGAATGTGATTTTTCAACGTTTTTTAAGAAAACTGCAATTTAAGATTTTAAGACTCATACTACCTAGGTCTGTGTGAGTTATTTTGTTTTTCTCATACAGAATGTCTATGTTTGTATTAATTTAGATTGAAAGAAATATTTTCCAAGGTGTAATGAATAGACGGAGTTATGAATATAATATTCATTGCGTAATAATAGGGGCCTACCAATAAATGGTTAAAATTGGCAATTCTTTTTTCTGTGGATTGAGTCCTTACTCGGCAGATCCCGAAAGTGCATTGAGTACAAAATGCGATCGTAGATCATGTCAGTCTTGAACTCGCATCGCCACTGCCTTACTGCTTGCGATTCCAGTAGGCCTACGTGTAATTGTCACACCTATCTATTATATAACACTGGAAACGGAACGGACTAGTTCCATTTCCGTTCCAAAATGGAAATGGAAGAGTGGTAGTTCATCTAGGTCTTCGGAAATACATGATTGCGATTGCGATAAGCAGAAATTGTGTGGCCTACAACGTTTGAGCCAACAGATGAGGCGATCGATTTGTAAAGGGATGTACAAAGGCTAATTGTACAATTTAGCATGAAGGTACCGCTGCGTCCTAGTGGTACAAAATACAGTAATTTGACATTATTAAGGGCGGATCAGTAGCCAAAATACGCTTATTGATCCAACTAGGTTGCGGCGAAAGCCACTGCCGACAATCATAACACGACAAAATCATCAGTTATAAAAGGCATATTATGATTGATCTGATAAACTAGATAAACTCTTCAAACACAAGATTTCACACATGACTTTTTACATACGACTGAAAGCTACGGCAAGACCAGTATTACACCATCCAAATTATAGGTCCTACATCATAATACAGCCGACAAATTTTAACATAGAGCACATCAACACTAATATATTTAGTGCCACAGCTGTCTAACATAATCAAGGAGATCTGACGACAATTGCCAGGTTAAAAGAATCGGTAATGCATCCAAAAATGACAAAATTGTTCAATTTGCTCTACACCGATAACTACACACGTGTTTAAAGTGAAACCGGTCTTGAAATGGAGAAAAATTTACAAGGAATCAGTTAAAAATATATTCAAGAGTTAAAACAAAGTGGAAGACTCCCCAATATCTGAAAAACAACAATTTTATAATAAATTACCGGGTAATTTAAATATATGTTACCCGGTAACTTACCGAGTAATTTACCCGGTAACTTACCGTCGGGTAAGTTACCGCACAACCCTAACCTATATATCCCTACTCCATGTTGCAAACTCAATTATGCACTAGGTAACATAGCCACACGTAATTACGGAGCACCCCAAACATCCGTGGTTAAGAGCAGCTTATAATTCTACGCGCGTACATGCGCGCTGCACTTAGAGTCAGCAATCACGTGATCTGATGCTGTCAAAACATGGGGAATACGCGCGGGCGAGTGTTTGTGGTTTACTCTTCGTACGGTTGTCCGCGTTGCCACTTGAACCACGGATGAATCGCTAAGCATGTTCTGTCTGCCCTGAGCATGAAATTGAGGTCATTATCAATAGACAAAGCAAATAAATGTGCTATCGTGGTCTACGTACATAAATTTATTTGATATTGTATTCTTTTGATGAGGAATCGTATCAAGATAAGAAATAATTTCTATTTTTAATGTGTTACTTTGCTCGGATACGCAGTTTGACTTTGTTTCTTACTTAATTCTTCTTAACTTCATGCATGGTCATAGACCTATCTGTAGACAGATCGTGTAGGCTACCCGCAGAGAATCCAGATGAAGCATGCATCAATTCAAACGCTGAGTTGATATAAAACTCATCTGTTGTGCAATCGCTTCTATGCTCTTGTTGTATAAGGAATTTGTGATATAAAGTTAATCTAATTTTAGGAAAACCAAAATCCAATTCCATGACAATTAAATATCTTCAATTTTATTCAAAAGTCAAAGTGCCTGACAAGTAATCAACATCATGCAGTTGTAAAGAATGGCTCTGATGCATCTTTTGTTGTCTATATCAATTTGATAAGTTTTAGAGGAGCAGAATTTCAAATGAGTGAATAACATAATTTTGATGCTTTTGAAAATTTTGTTGGCCTACAAACAAAAGTTTGTGTGTCCATATAGAATCCAGATGCTGCATATTAAATCAAAAACTACTTTAATATACAACAGTTGCCTGCAATCACTTCAAGTGTTGCATGGAATAATAATATTGTGACAAAAAGTAAAGTTAACTTTTGGAGACCCAAAATGTCATTCCATGACAATAAAAAATGTTTAGTTTCTTCAAAAGTCAGAGCATATGACGCATGATCGGTAATACGTAGTTGTAAAGGAGGGCTCTGGTGCAACATTCATTGTCTTTACTGATGGAATAAGTTTTGTAGAGAGCAGACTTTCCAATTGAATGACATGACAAAATGTAAGTGTTTCATCTGCATCATTCCACGACAATTGAAGTTTTCCGCCAAAATGACAGGTTAGATGGCTCGCTAACGAAATAATTTCACTTAAGCTCATACAATATGGGTATACTGTCCATGAAAATATCTGCGAACAATTTCTAGAAGCATTGGAAGATATCATAACATTCGCGTCAAAATAAGCAAAATGAGAAAATCGTCATTCCACGACGATAAAATACACATCTGCCCTCAAAAGGTTGGTTTACCGAACGGACAATTTTTCAATCATATCTTTAAGTCGCTGAAGTTCTTCATTTGAAAAATTGGCTTGAGTATTGGGGAAGTCAGTCATAGTTTTCGGATGAAATCATGCAGTAGAAGAAACCGTTAGATTATATCAATCATGGAATTCCATCTGGTCTTGTTATCTCGAACAAGTGCATATCATTTTCCGTGGTGAGGTGAGACTTGATGCACTCTCGTAGCTTGTCATTTCTTAAAGGAATTTCGACGAAATTTAATAACGACGCTCCTTACCTTTTGGTCGTGATCCCCTTATCACGAGTCGTGATGCATCACCGCTGCTGAATTTAATATTGTGCTACGGAATGTCATTGCTGTTAGCATCACTGTTCTCTGAAAACATTTCTATTCAGATTTATATTCGCATTCCCAGCTGCCCACATATGTACACTCCTGTAACGAGAAAAGCAGGTTTGAGGTTCTATACCTTGGTACTTCTATTCTTTCACCCCAAATTTTTCAATTTTTCCAAATTCATCAAATAATTCGTTAAACTTAGTCACATTGGATTTACAGTAGACTTGATCCTAGTAGATTCTAGTAGATCCTAGTAGACACTACTGAGAAGTCTTGCTTGATTCCTGGGATGAAGGATTGGTCCTTGGACACTCAGTTATAATACAAGGTACAGTTGTGATCATGAACTTCTTGTGATTGTTGTCTACAGACAATAACGAGCAGTTGTTTAATTTTGAGGCTGTAAATGTTCGACAAGTAAGATAAGAGAACTCTTACATACTCACTACTTCTACTTTTTCGACGGTAGTGAGACTGCCCGTAGGAGCAAGAGAAGATCGTTGACGATGGGACACTCCTGAGTGACAACACCAGAAATGTGGGGGGGGGAGAATAGAAGTACTACCTTTAGAAGCATAACTTTAGTGACTTCTATGATTAAATAGGATTGTCATCAGCATTTTATCATAAACACTCTTCACTGGATCCAGTATCCGGGCGGATCTCACATGGATGGATATAACCATTTGTATCCCCCTTTACAAAGGCAGCAACAATGACATGTGCTCTTTGAGCATCAGAATATTTTAAAATGGGCGGATGAAGTTAAATTGTCCATCAATCATTTGAAGTCGAAATGTCTTTTTGTGAAGAAAATGTCTGTTTGCGAGCCTATTCCGCTACCATACATGGACTTTGTTGATAATCATACGATTTTGGGTGTAACGTGGGCGAGTAATTTGTCATGGAAAGCCCATTTTCACAAAATCACAAGAATCTTTGTTCAAAAAACGCATTGCCTTCGAGTTCTAACATTTTTTCTGTCTAAGGCAGAGCTATTTATTATGTACAAAGGTCTTCTGAGACCATTGCTCGAGTATTGCGCGCCTCTTTTCGTCTGTCTGGCTGCCAATCTGAGTGACAATATTGAGAAACTTCAGAGGCGAGCACATCGTATCATATGTGGAAAAGACTGTAATGAAATGTGTCTTGAAGCATTAGATGTAAGACGAACGAGCATCTCTTTGTCTCTTTTCAAGAAGTTTGAGGACACTAATCACTGTCTCAATCGGTTTTTGCCATGTCATAGTGCCCGCTCCAAACGCTTATAGATCCCACCATTCAGAACAACTCGACGAAAGACTTCATTTTTTGTGTATATGTCATTGCTGAAGAACGACTTCCATGAATTCTCTTGACTTTGTATACAACTTCCTTCATTTTGTGACTTGCCAATGTAATTTATTGATTTTCATTTTATCAAGTAAACACTTATGAATGAATGAATGGATGTTGACCCGATGCAATCCCTGATGTGCAGATTTTTTTTGATGATCCAGCTCTTCAGGTTTTGCTCGACATTAATAACTCGGGAACTTTGAAAGTTTGGCCTGTGATTCGCTGAATGACAGTACTCACCGATTGCCGACTTGAACCGAATATCCCTGACGTCCACTTTATGCTCCTTCCTTATATCCTTGGCTCTTCTTCCTGTCTGTCCGATGTACACCTTCTCACAGTCCGCACGCTCCTGCACTACACCACCTCAATTCCATCCATACTTGTGGATCCAATCAATTTCATTTTCTTTTAATTTAAGCCTTTTTTCATGCATTGTTTATCGGACTTATTTCCAGCCCACATTTCATCAATACAGGCTTCATGCTGTTTCACATTTCCGTAAAATTATTATTTTCAGGACGCGCTTCATTCGAAGTAAAGAAGTTGGAAATATCTCAAATAGAATTCATTCATCAGCAGAATTCAGCACGCCCTCAATATCCGTCAGTAGATCTCACGAAGATAACATCACAATGTGAGTATATTGATTGTACACTACACTTTATACGCGTTGTATGAAATATGACCCATTCATAATGTTAAAGACAAAGTTGCATTTACTTACTTACGCAAAATTGTTTCATTTATAAACTTGAGCCAGTTAACTTGACTTAACATATAAATGTCGTGCGCAGTTGAAGACTTGCGTGTCATTTCGCCTTGAATATTTGAGGTTAACATTGCGAAGCACGATTGTAGCCAAAAGCAGTTGATTGCAACTTTATTACCAAATGAAAGAGGAAATAAAAAAATCTACTGACACCATTCCCGACCTCCTACATTGCCTAGAACTCCCGCAAATTACATTTGAAATTATTTTTGAAAAAAATATCAATCGGCTTCGAAATAACTTGTCGCAATGCAGTTCAACTGTTGCTGCTATAGTTAAGCAGCACTTTGTCTTCAAAAGGCTATAAAGCATAAAGCGCAAAAATAAGAATCCTAATAAGGAGAAAACGCTCGTAGCTATAGGTTGTCGAAATAGTATTCGAAATAACGTAGCTGAAGCGAAAGATGCAGCCACGATGCAGTTCCGTGTATTGCTCTATAAAGAACGGACGAAGCGCCGAGCAATATAAATGACATTTTCATTTCAGCACCGAATAAACGTGGAAAATATAAAATCATGAAACCTTTAATTATCAGAACATTTTATCAATGGGTACCAACAAAGAGATTATGAACAATTGTCAGAAAGTTTAATGCATGAAATGGGACTCATTTTAATCCACATCATCTTTCGATCTTCATGATGACGTCAGAATGCACTAATTTTGAAAGTTAAGAAAAAAGAATACATCCTTATCAGTAAATAAAAACGATGACGTCCGAATGGCTTGCATTGTTTGACGTCCTACACAATACAACGCGAATTTCACCAGTGACATTCAAACCACTAACTTGCGGTTTAAAGGATATATCTAGGAATTTTAAACATATAACAACTCCGCACGTGTATTAAACTCCCAATTATGATTGCTCTTGTATCGAATTTGAAGCGTTTGTTAACTCAGAGAATTTTTTAAAATAATCCTTCAACAATCTTTGCCGATTCGCAGGTCCTTCAAATATAACTAAAGTTATCAATAACGTTATTGATACTATTTTTAGTACTATGGAAGTATATATATATGTACGGTCCTTGAGTACTCAAAAGTGCCGCTTTTCATTGATTTCTTCTTTCAAGACATTTCCCTTGAAACTGAATTGGACATCTGAAGAACATAACTCTTGACAGTAATGATGTAGTAAGTTAATTTTATATATTCCGTGAATGGCATTTGATGCCATAAAATGATTGATTTTTCCGTGGCAGTTAATTTTTTATAATCGATTAGCTTAGATTTAATCAAGAAAGTCAATACAAAATATCTGAAAAAGTTAAAAAATCCGAAAAACGATTGGTCAAAAAAAGTCAGTCGGTTTCGGTTTGTTGAACACCGAGGTTTCTCTTCGGTTTTCGGCTGACACAGGCCAATATACATACATGTACACATGCAAAATTGTATGATACATAAAAAGCTCTTGTGGGCCAAAATTCTAAATTAAGTCGTAGCCTGAGACAAAAAAATATGTATATCTCACCATTTCACCCAATTCCACATATGTCTTGTGACCTGTCAGCCCACCGTGTATCGTGGCATATATTAGGTCATAGGTCAGTTGGGTTTACATGTTTTACTTTATTGATGACTGCTCCCAGGTCTAGCTTGCAAAAATAAGTCACTCATTTTTATCTGTTGAGGGTCGCTCGGTCCCTCGAGCGTCGGACCGGATCCCGCCCAGCGCTGCACGTCAATCCAATCAGGAGTCATCATATTATTTTGACTAGCCATGAAATGATGATGAACAATAAATAGCAAAATCGACATTTTGTGGAAGAATCGCGAGAGAAGTCATAGGAACTCGAAACATAGCCTTTCTCTTTCCGCTTCCTCTCTCCTCTCCGTTTTACTCCCATCCTTCTCCTCATGTCGCCTCTTGATAGGAAAATATCTCCTTTCCCTCTATCTCTGCATGCTTTCTCGATGTTGTGATACTCGACTCTTTTCTTTTTCCTGTCTGCCTTCGTCATTCATTGATGACTGTAAACTGTGTAATACTAAAGCTACTTACGAAAGTGATGTACAAAACGAGAATAACAAAATGTGTGAAAACATTATTGCTCGCGCTCACACACTTCGAAAGTGATTGGCTTTCCAATGGGTGATCTTTATCATCCAATAGGAAACCCAGTCGCTTTCGTAGTGTATGAGCACGAACAATAGCACTTTCGTACATTTTGTTATTCTCCTTTTATACATCGGTTTCGTAGTCAAAATCAGCCAGCTTTCGTACTCTTCAGTTCACAGTGATGGGCATTCCTTTTCTAAGTCACAGGTTCTCGAATAAACAGAGCCCCTGACGTCTATAAGCATCGTCTCCCCTGCACCCTGCTATACATCATTGCATCTTCCCTTGACACCTGCTGACGACAAATATTATTATATGCATTCACTCAATGCATATATGTGTATTCACTCTGCGGTAAATTTACTTACTATGATTTTACTGATGGCAAGAGAAATTATCTGTCCATGATCGAATTTAGAGTTTTCATGGGATGCTAGTTTCAAGGTCGGAGCGCAATTTTTTTCTTTCGCTTCGCGCTCTCGGAAATTGGCTTAGCCCTCCGGAGCGCGGAGCGCACATGCTGAACTCTGGTTCTGAAGAATGATAATCTGTACATTTTTTATTTGGGATATACAAAATTGTTGTTATTCATATAGCAACTACATATATACATTCGGGGATGAATAATTGTCAGTTATGACGGGGGGCGTCAGCCTACTCCCGGGGTAAAATACGGTTAAATAGAGACTCAATTTAGGAATCGCTGGTGAGCTCCGTATGATGAGATGGTGCTCACAAATATGCGAGATATTGCAATGACTATTACCTAAAATTTGAAAAAGTGATAAATGCATGTAACTGATAAGAATGCCGATCAATTCTATTGATCATGGGTATAAATGAGCAAAGAATGCCACTATACCAGTTCAATGATTGATTTTTCATAGTCTATTTATTGATATGGACCAATATAAATGGTAGCGGTTCCGACTTGGTTCCCCCACGCTCATCTCTTGTTGTAAATAATGAATTATTCCAATACCTGCGTCTGTTTTTTCGTCTTCTTCGCAGCAGCAACAAATTCAGGAGACGTTCTTTATCTATTGAAAGTGACTATGGAATGATTCCTTTTCAACAAGCACAACTAATAAAATTGTGAAGTTTAACGATTTTATCGTCACGATAAATCGTTACAGTGTAAACAGCGGAGCCCAATGATAAATTGCTGATCTGAGAAAATGAAATATCATCACGATTTTATATTCATCGTGCTAGTCTGAATTCGCCTTAACAGTTATAAATTTGAAATGTTCATGGAAATATACATGTAGAATAACCGTATTATATGTTGTCGTACAATATGTTTGTTACATTCATTCTTACTCCTAACTTCTAGGATCCCCTTAGATTGATCCTCCTAGAAATTAGCTTCGATTTCTGCATATGGAACATTAACTGAATTCGCTGCGTCGGGACGAATAGGTCGCAGATACTCTCTAAGTAAGTTACATATGTCACTTTATTTATCACATATATCATCAATTTCCAATTGACAAGTGACATCTACGCTGACACCAGTTCGCGATATCAGTTCTGCTAATTTTATATTTCACGTCCGCGAATTTCGCGATTGATTTTACGTTTTCATTTTATTTCAAGATTCCTAACGATCAACCTATTTCTATTCTATTGCTAAGTCAACTTTCATTGAGCTTTCTTTTTCAGGTCTACAGAAGCTTCGAGCTATGCAGCAAATTTACAAGTATTTCAGTGAATCCAGAAGAGAATTGTTAAAAAAGCGCCTTCTTTCTTGGCAGGCGTGGCATAGTGGATATGGGAAGCGATCAATCATTTTTACTTGAGAAGGAACGGATCGCGCAAGATGAAAATACTCTGCATGGCGTTGTTTAACACTCATTGGTACACGTGTTACATTTTGCAACAAATGAAGCATAAAATTGCTGTTTTTGGAAAACTACTGAGTTTTAAAAACTGATACTTCATACCTTCATGTGTACTCATGATCAGCACTGAAAAGAATCAAGTTTTTTTTCTACATCGATAATGTAGCGTAACCCCAGTGTAAAATGATTTGGCGTAACGCTGGCGTGGCGCCAGCGTAACTTGGCTGATTGGCGTGGGGATCGCGCTGCTCGCGCTACGATGGCTCACAGATGCCAAATAAACGCGATGCCTAAAAATTTGACGACTTGATAGCATTTTCACATCGGTTTTATCTATGAAACAGAAACTCCTTCGAAATATAACAATATTAGGCTGATCATCTTCTGGTTGATCATCCATAATGCCTTCGAAGATGAATACCAGCGTTTTGATGGCGTTCAGTCGCGGCGCCTACGCCGCATTTTCACGCTTCTGATGCGCCAGCGTTTTTATTGAATATGAACTACAGCGCATGCAGCCTATGATGAAAACCAAACTAAAACTATTGAGAATGCGACACCTCAATTTCGTACTGAATTGCATTTTAATTATAAATGACATAGATGTTTAAATTTGCTTGTTCGCATAGTTATCAGTGTAAACATCTTGTGCAAATTATCTAGTGCAAATAAATTCAAGTTCACTTCAACCTGCATGCATAAATGTAGTTTATACGTGGAAGCAAGCAAATTTACTCTATGGAATCAAGCGTGAAAGGTGAACATGCATGTGGCAGAAGCACTCTGCGTTTGACAAACAAATTTTTCAGACATCTAAAATCTCTTGTGACATTTAATTTCTTTCAGTTATTACTCTATGATCGAGATCCAACATCAATTAAATTGGGACTGACGAGTGAGCAACAAAAGTTATCAAATGTAAAGATAATTAACGGTCGAGTTGTTAAAAATTGACCTCGTCAATTTTGTTTAAACTAGTCACTTGCATTAACCTGATTTTCATTTCAAGTGTGCATTCGTATACTTTCATTTCTGCCATCACGACTCGTGCCGGGTCAATTGACTTTTCCATGTCTCGTCGCGAGCGAAATAGGAAAGGCCGCAAAGAGTTTTTCTCAGATTTGATTTCTCTCAATGGAGAATATCTTCGTAAGCAGCCACTTGCAATTAATTAGCTTCCAATAAGTCATGTGAACCGGCAAATGATCATATGAAAGATACGTACTGTTGCTGATAGTTTAATAATAAACATGAAGCATAATATACGTAGGATGTGTGGGTACTTCCCTCTGATTCATAGGAGGCATGCATTTTTTCGAAATTTCCTAAATTGATGTCCTGTTTGCAATGATAATTGAAAGCCGTTGCCCAACTTAGCTGACATAGCTAATTGCTATAGCATATAGGCGCATCTCACAATCCTAAGTTGATAGAATATAATAGACATGCAGAGACAGCTGTGTTGAGTCTCAACCGGAATTGGGAGAGGGGAGTACAGAATACAATAGAGTTGCGGGCGAAGTGACAATCTTCTGGATGGAAGGTAGAGTCACGTCACACAGCAGTGTTATGGACAAGCGAGTCAATCAATTAGTGCGGAGATGATGCGATAAGCTGGTAGGAAATGAAATGTATAGGATAGGTGTCGGTCATTGACGGAGAAATGTAGATCTACAGATCGATTCATAAGTGGTGAACGCTTACTAGGCAAGCACAGTGATATAAGTTTGACGATAACTGGAACAACGTAGTAGTGTTTCAAAACGTACTGTGAAGTGAAGGATTATTTTCCGATACACTTCAGATAACGCGACATTTGTGACGAGCAGCGTGGCCCCAAGCGCACACCGAAATCTTACGGGATGGGTTATTTCGACGCATAAGTGCGTGTAAACAGCCATTTTTATGTTTTGAAGTGCATTAATGTATGTGTTAGTGTTGTCTATTAGATGTGATCTAGTAGATGTACGTGTGAGAATAACTCGAAGTATGTTTATATAGGCTATATTTCGTGATTCCTTCCATAAATCTAATTATCCTAGCCACCAATATGATAAATTGATTCAACGTGGTCCTCATTGCATCAACATTTTCAAAGATTTCATTTTCAGTTGTCAGGGTGTTCACTGCACGCAAAATTTGACAATCCTGATTGAAGAATCCAACATGAATTATGAAAAATTAGGAAAATGTTGGCCTACTGGTATCTACCTGAATTGCACGTGATTTACTGGAAACGAAGCATTTCCATAATCTGGTAGACAAGTACACCTCTTGACTTGCATTGTGTGAAAATAGGTCTGCTGTTAGCATCCAATTTCCACATTTCTTTGAATGGAAATGGCGGCCACTTTTGAAAAGTGACGTTTTGGGATGCGACTATTGTTCGGAGGCGCCTACTGAAGTTCATCCAAAACTCAATTTCTCAAGTTTCACTCATGATGCAAGAAATCAGGGATGTGCCGATTATCGATTTTGCTAATCGCCCGATTATTTTAATTACCATCTGAAATCGACGCTTTAAATGTATCGAAAGTACCGATGTTTTACTTGTGTTCATGAAATGGCTCAGGATTTCCAAGAATTTGGAGCTGAATTAATAGCAATGATCAGTGCTTAGGTCCATTCCACAGTAGCCTATTAACCATATTCTATAAGCCCAAACCGATCAGTCAAACCTTACCGCTGGTATATTTTGTAATTCTAGTTTCACACAGTTTACAGTAGGGTTGGCAATGTGGCAAGCGTGTAGTGTTTAGTGCTGTTGCATTTTTCAGGTTCAAGATTAAACAATGACGAAAATAATGGTTCTGGTGATCAAGTATCTTCTCGACGATCGCGCAGTGATCTTAGTGAATCGTCAGGGAATGATCAAGACATAGAGTGTAGGCCTACTTCTACACGTAGAGGACCTGACTGTTTTGATGACTGCTCAGACATCGAGTACTCAAATGGAGAGAGTGTCTATTTTGATGATAACTCTGAATTCGACTATTGCTCAACTGAAGGATCAATCTGTTTTGATGACAGCTCAGACTTTGAATACCACTCCACTGAAGGGGAAGATGGGTCTGCTGGAAGTGATCGTGAGAAAAAAGCGCATTCCTTGGCCCAAGAGCTGATGATTTTCATGATGATATTCAACTTGCCGATCCGAGCTCAGGAGTATCTTCTACGGATGCTATACCGACATGGCATCGATGTTCCACCATCGGTTTATCACCGAAAAAGGACGTTGTGAAACCTGATATATTGAAATCCGTCGTAACTCGAGGACAGCTTGCTTACCTTTCGATCAAGGAAAACCTTAAATTCGCTTCAGATAATGTCTTTCATTGTCTATCTCCACAAAATGGTAGAGAAATTTATTTGCGACTTAAAGTGAATATTGATGGTTTGCCTTTATTCAAGAGCTCCCAGATGAATTTATGGCCGATTACCATTCAGATAAATGATATAATGGCACCTTTTCCGGTTGCTTTATTTTGCGGGCGAGGTAAACCAGTGTTGTCTGAATACATAAAGGAACTATGTGAAGAAATCAGAGAATTAAAGTGTAATGTATTCATCTACAAAAACTTTCGTTTCCTCTTCCAAGAAGTTAAGTTTGTATGTGATGCCCCGGCACGAGCATTTGTTCAGTGCATAAAAGGTCACGGTGGGTATAACGGATGTGGTTACTGTCGAGTTAGAGGTACATATATAGACGATCGTGTAGTTTTTCTCGGTACTGAATTTTGCCACAGGACTGATGATGACTATTCTTCTTTTTCAGAAAATAACCAAATTTCGATTTCTCCGTTGTCGAGCATATGTGATGTGAAGTTATTTTCTGAATTTCCAATTGATTATATGCATGCTGTTTGTTTGGGAGTTACAAGAAAACTTTTCACGTACTATTTTACTTGTGTTAGAGGTGGGCGCTTATCATGTAGGTTATCAGCATCGCAAATCAATCAATTGTCTGATTTAATTTGGTCTTATAGGACATGCGTGCCCAGTGATTTTCAACGAAAACCCAGGAAGCTCATTGACTTGGTTCATTTTAAAGCAACGGAATATCGTTTATTCGTTTTATACCTCGGCCCGTTTCTGTTTCGAAAATTTTTCAAGACAGTGTATTATCATCACTTCTGCTTGTTGCATTTCGCTGTGTATGTATTTTCTTCAAAACGTCACATATGTCTGCGTGTTCATGCTCATAGAGCCATTGAAATTTTTGTTCAACAGATGGAAACATTGTTTTCTAAAAAATCAGTGGTGTACAATGTGCACATCCTACTACACATGCATGAATTTGTGAAAATGTATGGAGTCTTGGACTCCTTTTCCTCATTTCCCTTCGAAAATTATCTGTCTAAACTAAAGAAACGTGTTAAAGTTAATAATATGGTATTTGAACAGTCTGTGAATCAGCTTTTAATGATTCGAGCGATGTATGCCAACATGAGCATTAAACCATTAGTTATTTCGACCAAAGAACCCGACAATTGTGTCATGCTGGAAAATTGTGATTTTATAATTGTCGATTATGTTGATCAGTGTAAAGCTTCCATTGATGAAAATTTTGTTTCTGGCAAGGTATTAGAATTTGTGAGACCTTTGTATGACTACCCCTACTCATCTCGTGTTTTGGACATAGGATACTATAAATTAACGAAGAAATATATTAAATTTCAAAAAGTCCATCTGAAGGCTATTTGCCTACCTACTGACAACATTTTCTTAGTAATACCATATGTATAAATATCTGAATTTTCACTTATTGGTCTATTTTCCAATATATATGCGTCATTTGGAATATCTGTTTTGTTTTGCATGTATCAAATAGTTAGAACACTTCTACTAATTGTAAGTTATTGTGATTATCGTCCTACAAACTGGAACGTCAAAAATGGGGATTTTCGATTTTTAAAAATTGAGATAATTATAGCATAATAGTAGAACAGGGTTGCCACTTGGTCTGCATAGACAGATCTGTAAATGATAGTGGTTTTTGTCTTGTTTAATTAATCAGAATTTATTTTCCGTTATTAGGAAATGTAGAATATATATGAAATAGGTCAGTTAATGGTATTTTTGGAAGTTGTGCTTCTCTGACACAGAAGCTGCATCACGACAACAAAATGGGAGTATTTTCTTTATAAGTCAATACTGCGTTATATTTAAGATGTTACTTTGTAGAACGATGCAACCTATTAAGCAGATATCAATCTATTGGGTACCGTATATTAGAGTTTTTTACTAGAATTGTCCGCGGATCGAGAAAATTAAGTATTAACCAGCCGAATGTATTTAAAGTTAAGCCAAGCCGCGACTAAGCAGGTTTAGCCGACTCAGTCAAGGAGGATGTTTCCATTCACACATTGGATGAAAATCTAATTGCTCCATGCGCATGAATCCAAATATTATAATCAAGATGATTGTTAACTACAGTGGGAAGTTGCTTTTTTGAGATAAGGAAACTTGTATCCGTCTGCAAGATGTGTTCATGATCTATTCCTTGATTGTTATTCATAATTTTGTAATTTTCATCCTTCATTATTGTTTTATAATCTTAATTTTTAATTAGCTTGTAATTCTGATTCATTTTTATGGTTTGAATAAAACATATCTCTCTCTCTCTCTCTCTCAATTTGAAACCGTAAAATATGCGTCACATTTCAGGTGATGACGGATTTCACATTACAGAAGTTTGGACTTCTCTTCCAAAAAAGGGAAAGAAATGTCTTCACTCAAGAGCTGAATAGAATATCGCAATGGACACCCAAAGCATTCAGCATTTTGAAGAGTGGTAGTGTCCTTAAAGTGGATTGTGATTTGGATGCTATTGGTGTAAAAGGAAACTTATGTAGTCCTTCAAGTATCTGATGACGAAAGTCTATTGCTGGAAACCATGAACTTCTGTTCAAAGCTTATTCGCAAAGGACAATCAGTATACTCGATAAGATCATACTTTTGTGCCATTCGGGGACATGGTCGACAGCGACTGCCTCCTACAGACGTAAGTAAGGGAGCCTATAGGCATTTATTAATAACATACGAGAATCCTGTGTGTACGAGACCATGCGAGTGCTAAAATATTTCGGATTCATTCAAAGTATTGAAACATACGTTGACTTGAGTAATATTAAATCCTAACAATTAATATCGCATGAAGATGCATTTATACATTCTGACATTGAGTTATGCACAGTATATGCATTTCAACTAATGCTTCTGACATGTCACAGCATCCATATTTCTGTTCACCCTGTTAACCAAATTTGTATGGTATTTTATTTGTGTTTCAACGTTAGCCCGTGAACATTTCTATTGATCGTGACTGTCTGTCGCTTTGTAAAATGTAATGTACTTAATTGTTTAAAAGATACGCAATTGGTTTTCAGAATTTCTTCACCACGACTGAGGCAGAAGATTCAGAAGTAAGCAGGACTGATTTAACCAATTTCTCCCCTATTCCGCGCACACCACCAAAAAGAAGGCAATCAGAATCAAATCATGAAACATCCAAGCCATTGATACCACTACACGAACTTACCCCATCCGGTCGTGGACGATCGACTAACTTGCCATCCTCTACACAAAAAAGTGTTTCAAGCTTGAGGGCGAAGCTGGAGGAACAACTCGGTGGCGACGTGGAAACTAAAACCATAGATATAATTTTATTGATGTATCGAAAGGTGTGTAATTTAAGCACACAGGTTGCTGAACAGAGTGTAGAAATTCGAGGACTAAGAGACGAAATAAAAAGTTTGAAGGGTCGAATCAATGGCTGCAGTGAAAAAAGGGAGCTGCGCAATTACCAACTAGCTTCCGTGGACAATTATCATGATTTCCTAGCAAAAGTCAAGGATAAGGAATTTCGTGACAATTTGGTAAGTCATCTTCTGGAGGCTATTTATTGATTTCCCTGCGGATATCGCAAATTATCAGGTTCGAGATTTATAGAGCGGTATGTATGGTTTCTATCAGGGCTGCAGACTCAATTTTCTTTGTAGTCCTCGCATCAATGTTACATAATCGTTGCTTTACATAAGGCCATGTGGCTACTCTAAGTAGAGTAGTCACAGTACTGTTCACGAACTCTTTTCACGAAAACCTCCCGAGTTTGAGTCCACAACCCTGGTTTATGGTTAGGACCAACCGCCTAGTCTGCACAACAGAGTCGCAACCTTCGCGGTTTACAGTTCTTATATCTCATCAATCTTTGATATTTAGTATCTCACTAAAAACGTTGCTTTACGGTTTTGAATTTATGCAAGGTTTAAACTTCCCAACTTGTATTCGCACTTAACCATAACGTTCCGGGTTTCAGGTATTGGATTTATCGCTCGTTGGTGGTGCAAACGTCAAGGATTGCGTAGATCGGGTGATGTCTGCTCTGTTGACGAATGACTTACAGAGATCATTTAATCGAACGGGGACAAATGGAAAATATAAATTTAAAGATATACTCGAACCTCTTGTGAAGCGTAAGTTTAATGTGTCATGTTCATTCTTCTGTTCTATTTTTCAACTATGCATGGACGCATAATGCTAATTATGCACATTTTCGCAGCATGATTCGTCTGAATGGCTTGTGACAGGTACGCTTTATGTAATAAGGGGAAGTTCAAGAAGCTTCCTAATCGCCTATGGGGACTTAGGTCCTACCGCATAATTATGAATTCCATATTGGATTCATTCTGAATTTCTTGAATAGCCCCTAAAGGTGAAGGAACTACTTTTTGAGATATGGTGATGGCTGTTTTTGTCAGTGTGACTAACATTGTACGAGGACCTATTTGACAGATGTTCACATTATCTTCTGCAACGTTTTCCTATACTAACCTATTGGTCACGCTACGCTTTGCTTCATTTGATGCCTTTTAATTTTACTTGATTGTCTATTTGATGCATAACATTGTTATCGCATTTCACTAATTTATCAAATCTGAACCATAAGAGGCTGATGATATTTTGTGAATATTTAATTCAGTTTGTAGCACCATCACCATGCTTTCGGAAAATACGAAATTCCGGTTTTTGGAATAAAATTGCTGTAAATCAATTATTTCAAATTTATGCATTATTTCATCAGTTTCGTGTTTTTTGGGAGACCTATTGTAAATGGATCCTTGGTGTGTACATTGAATGTGTATAAGTGGAATGTTTTTTATCAAATGGAGAAAATGGAAACTATATTTGCATCCATGTCAACTTTTTAAACATCATTTCAGGCTCCGTTCGCTGCGTCCATAGCACAGCAACAGACGAGGAAATTGAAAAGAAAATTCAAAGTATGCTGAAAACAGCAAATGATGAAGCACTCAAAGAACGGAAACGAGCTGGGATGACTGGCCGAGTGAGTACTTGTTATTGGTGTGGGAGAGATAACAAAGGGCATGGGCTTCAAAGAAATAATAACTCAATAAAAAGTACCAATGTAGTTTATCTTTAGTGATGAATTTTCAAGTACCTCAGTGTCGGCGCATTTTATTGCATATTCACATTATAGACCTAATATGTATTTGCTTTTCAAATTTGATTAACTTTACTTGATATGATTCATGATGCATAATGCAATAATCCTCAATATTGAATCATAAAAATGCGTGAAATTGAACAATGTCTTAAATACCTTCGCTGCTGCCGTGGATTTTACCCGTTAGGATATTTTTGTGAAAATTAATAACCTTTAGACAGTCAACCTTAAAAACCAAGCCTTTATGGTAGTAGCCTTGGAAGATGACAGTAGGGATCGCAATTTTCCGTTTATTTACGAAATTAGTCTAATGTAAATATTTCAAATTTATGCATTCAAACCCCGGTTTTCCCGATTTTCGGTTTTTTCCTGTGGCTAATTGCGATCCCTGGATGAAAGTGCCTTATCTTGATGGGTCGTTGTTGCGTTTAGAAGAAACACAACCCAGACAGCAGATTGATTTTTTAGATACGATGGGAAATCGGATGCAGCAATGGATCTATAAATTCCCTCGTGGTGGTTTATCAGATAGTGTAAGGATTTTGTATAGAACTGATGATTGAAATAATGGGTCTTCATTACTTTCCATGTGACCATACAGTCGAAGCTGGAATCCGCAGAAAATCGATGCTCTTTCCAAATTTTCTTATGAAATTCTCTTGTCTTTCATAGAATAGTCATACGAAATTTTTCGGTCTACTGCACGTGACCATCAGATGAATCATTCCTGAAGATGGTCTCGTATTCTAGATCGAAAGATTTCGTGTGAAAATTATTAAGTTAACGGAAAGAACATCAATCTCCTGCATGGTGTGTCAGATTTCTTGTGAGATACTATTCGCATGTATCTTCTATTGCGTGGGTGCTCACCTTGGGCAAGTATAGCGCATAGACGAAATAGCAGCTAAGCCTATCAGCTCTAACTAGATTCATTATGCTTCATCATTATTTATAGTTATCATGTTCACGTAATTCTAGCATGTTAATTAAAGACAAAGGAGAATGCACGTTGTAATCTTTCTGTACATACCAAGTTAATATTTCTGAGATTATGAGCGTTCCTAGAGCAGTAATGTGAAAGTGGCTAAAATTGCATTTATAACTTACACGATTGCGAATGTCAAACTCAAGTTTTTCTATTTCCAATCTTTTCAGGATTGCGTTCAGGCGTCGGAGCTGGAGTCAGAGGTGATCGAAAAAAGCTGAGAACTTGAGAAGACATTGAACTGCTGTGTTTTCTCCATCAGCAATTAAATTTTGTGATGATGATTGTAAATTATTGGCTTTTATTTCGACTTCACATTATGATTTTAAGTTACTCTCTCCTTCGTCGTACATATAATGCAGGATTCTAAGTAAGTAGTTCATCGGGTGATGCAATCACAGTTTTGTGGCGCTACGAAGGCGATTATAGCAGAATAGTGCAGTGTAGTAATAGAGGGAGGGTGGCGCAGTGATCGCGGGATGGAGGCGCTTTATGGCGCAGTGATCGCGGGATAGAGGCGCTATCATGGCAGATCGATCGCGGAATGGTGGCGTCATCAAGGCGTAGTGGTCGCGCGATGGCGGCGTAAAGAAGGCATCAGACGCTGGCGTAGCGCCAGCAAAAAAACGGGACATCGGTGCTGGCGCAGCGCTCGCGTCTGATCTTTGGCGTTACGCTGGATTTTTTTACACTGGGACGGTATGCGTGCTACATTTTGTAAAACGCAATTTTTGCTCATTTAAAAGTGCATATCTAGGATCATTTTCAATGTTTTGTGCCAGGCAGGTAATACAAGTTACTCCGAAAAGTCACGTGATATAGTATATGTGCGTGTCTTCTGCATCATATGGTCACTTGTGGTGAAGCGCGCGCCATATTGACAGACAGGTAGAGAAAATGCGTGCATGAACCGCACCTTGTCACTTACGCATTCATTCAACAAATGATGTTGCACGTCTGGGTTTAGGCCGCACAGATCGATAGCAGCACATTATTGAATCGAAATAAATGTTTTTCAGTCAATCATCATGCAGCGTCAGCAAAGGTTAACAGCAACTCGAGCTTTGCAGCTTATACTTCATGAGGAGAATTATTCTTGTGAATCAGAAAGTGATGGAGAAACAATCAATATGGTTGAAGAAGATGAGATGAGGCCGCGACAGAAAGAAGAACAGGAAAAAGAAGATGGAAGTATATTTATTTTATGTGAGACTGTAGAGTTTCTAAAAAAACCGGTTTTCGAGCTAACCGGTTATTCGAATATTTTTTCACAACTATTCGAAAACCGGTTTTGTAGATTTCATGATACTTATGGCGTTGTTCATTATTTATCATATTACAAGAAAATATCTGTACCTTCACTTACTCAGCAGTGATTTATGTGTGTAGAAGACTGTTATTAGGCCTTTCTTTTTTCGATATTGACATTAGGCTATAGTTGTATAGGTCTATAGCAAGAATTTCAGTAGACATATGTGTTCGTGTTCTAGTGATCTATTGATGCCGTAGTTTGAAGCTGAAGGTTGAAAACTTAGTAAAATGAAAAGAATCATGGGCACTGATCAAAATCATTTAATGCAATGATTTAGCACTCAGCACTCAGCAACAGAACATGACACTAAATAGCAAATCGCTATTTCACTTATTAAATTGAATGAATTACCATGAAAGCAATCAAAATGAACAATGCGTGTGTAGAGGATGTCGATCACTTGGAATAATATCCTTTAAGAAATTGTAGAGAATCAATAGTAGTGTCACCAAGGCGACTTCGAAATTTGGAAACAAATCCACCACTGATTGAAAAGGATCGCTCGACTTCAACTGTAGTAGGAGACACAATGATAATGGCTGGCATCTCTGATCAGTTTCAGATTATTTGGTAGGCAATTCGTCGCCTCGAAAAGGTTCATTCCTTTCGCAGAACGCTTTGGTCTTGCGAAGAAGTTGTGGATGTTGCTGTTTTGTTGTTGCTTCGACAATAGATTGATGAAGTTCGCGCAATCTCGTTGTGTTCGGTTTCACAGCTTCGGGATCATGTTGTGAGAATGCTTCGATCTCAGTTGTCTGTTCACTGTTCTCTATGAAAAGCCTCGACCATATTCGTTTCAGTGATTTCTCTAGATTTCCTTGAGATGGCATTGCCTGAAACTGAAGTTCACAGGTCTCATGAAGACTGGCAGGTCGGGTGAGGTATTTTAGCAGACTCGTCACATCGTCATTTCGTCTTTCCGTGAAGTTTAGCATCTCATCATATGGAGCTGTTGCTAATGGTCCAGGGATTTGACTCACTTTCTTCAACATAAATCTGTTGATGCCATCAGCAGTAAGAAGAGTTGCATCCCGTTTGCCTAGTGCTTCGACGCCAATTTTGACTGGTTCAAGCATCAGCGCAAGGTTTTCAAGGAGGTGCCATCTATTTTCATTAGGGGTTGCGGGAACATCTGTCAAATCGAGTGACGCCTTGAGAAGACAGTTCTTCAGTTTCACGAATCTCGAAATCATGTCATACAGACTATTCCAGCGTATCTTGATGTCGATGAAAAGACCAAGTTCATAACCGAGTTCCTGTTTTACATACTTTTGCAAGACTTCATCTTTCAACGATGATTTTCTGAAATAGCGGGACAGTTGTTGCACTTTTTTGATTGTAGGAAGCATCTGTCCTGTCAGTTGAAGACTTTCACTTCCGAGAATGTCGTCATCTGTCTCAAAGTCGTCGCTTACATCGGAAGTTTCACAATCCGATTCATCGGTATCTGTCTCTGTTATTTTGACATGATAGAGAACATTACAAACAGCAAGATGTATACCATGTGCGAGGCAAACTTGATGAAAGCATGGAATCAACACACTTCCCATGCTATTCGTGGCACTGGCACCGTCCGTAACTACAGCAACAGCATGCTTTTCCACAGAGAGACCAAATTCCCAACTTCCGATCAAACACATCGACGATGTTTTCAGCTGTTAATCTTCCAAAGAAGCGAACCATTCCTAGTTGATGAAGCTCCTCACCGTCATTGTATGAAATGGACATGTAGCGGCGCCGTCGACGAGAAGTCCATTCATCGATCATGAACGAAAAGCGCTGACCTCTCTCAATCATCACTCGGAAGTTGTCGGTCATCTGTTGCTTAAGATCAGAAGAATGGTTATTCAATATTTTAGTCAAGCTAGAAGGACATTTTGGCATGGCAAACCCTCGTTCAAGAAATGCTGCACGAAGAAAATCTGAATGAACGATGACGTTCATGGAGAAGCCATTTATCGCCACAAGCTTCGCTAACACAACATCGATAGAATAATATTCGGCTTTTTTCAGACATTTCTCGATGGTGGATTGCTGAAATCTCTGCTTCTTGATTGGAACTTTAGGCTGAAACTCTGATGACTCCACCAATTCAGAATCCGAAGCATCGTTATTTCTCGAATCCGTAAGTGAAATACAGTGCACTTGACGTAAATGAGCGCGGAGGCTACTTGTAGAACCACCCTTAATTGATAACTTCCGACCACAACGTTTGCATACTGCACTCCAGCCTTCACGGTCAAAATAGTTCCATACCATAGACTGGTTCAAGCGATGCATATGTGCAGCTCTCATGTCGATTCGAAGACTGATCTCACCTAAACTAATGCCCTTATAAAAGAAAAGACAAATAATCAGAGCAACGAATCAGTTGTCAGGTGTTATTCAGGCTCCCTGCATCACGAATGCCAAGACAAAGACAACCCATGAGAGGTTGATTTCCTGGAAATCAAAGCGCACATACAACACTCTGTCAGTAATCGAATTGGTCAATGGTGTTGTCGAACAAGCGATGTTTGGTGAGTAACATGATATTTGCAAGCATCAGAAGTGAAGGAGTTAGGTGATCGCTAACATATCATAACACGTTGCTGTCTACTTTCACGCATGCGGGAAATTTAGTTGCATGTATTTCGCAGTCAGTGATTTGATGATCAATTTGTCGACTATCTACATTATTTCAATCAAATGGATGGAACCCTGAAAACCGGATTTAAAATATTCTAAATCCGGTTTTCGAATAGTAAAAAAAATCGGTTTCCGGTTATTCGATAATCGGTTTTCAAAACCCTATGTGAGAGTGATGATGAATATAATAAAAAGGAAAGCGGCAATGTCAACTGGAACTTCACAAAGAGGAGGAGTTCAATTCAAAAGTCAGCCTTTTCAGCAACGGTGAAGAATGCGGAATGTCATTACAGAAGCAATATTTAAAAAATTTATGTAGCCGTTGTTATCCAAGAATGCAATCCTTGGCAATATTAAACGCTTCATTCACTACTATTATCGCCATATTTTCAGTTGTTACAAAATGTAACACGTATACCGATGGTGTTCCCTAGTTTAGGTATACCGATTGAGAATATGAGTGTCTTATCTTTTCATTCTACTTTTGCATGACTTTACCTCGAGATTATTTAAATTGAGCTTTGCTCCAAAAAAGAAGTACTTCTTCGACCGCATAATTTATTGAAGAAAAATGATCAAAAGGTATTCTACATTCGGCTTTTACTGCTTAAAATCAATGAACGACTCAGCGTTCATTGAGCCCAGACTGCAAATGGTTGACCATAACTGGTAAAGCGACTTATTAAGGAAACTTATAAATTCTTTTATGTTGTATGAAAGAATGGCCATTATGGTGCAATTCATGAATATTAGATAAAGTGACACTTCTTACAGAGATGGTATGAAATAAATATGACCATTAGCGTGAAAAAGATTCGGTTGTAGGAGAGGATGATGCATATACTCGTACGTATAGAATCATGAAAATTCAACAATTCATTCATCACATGATTTCAACAGATTGTAGCAGTTCAATATGATGTTATGTGCACAAGGCTTCCTCGTAAATATAGGAACTTGTTTTGCATAGGCCTACACTGTAAACCGTAGACCGACGATTATCCTACAGAATTATTGACAAAATCAACCGACGATTGTCACCTCCAATATCCTGCGATATCCGACGAATTTGTTGGTTCTCCACCGACATCGAAACAGATGCTTTGTATGCAAATTAACTAAACAACGACTGTTGAATATTGATTTATTTTTTCGATTAGTGATTGCTTGACTTTTGGGCAGTCTGTATTATTGTGTGGCAAAGCCATGATTTATTTTGACATAATTTAATTAATTACCTACATTTTTTTATAAAATTTAAGCTATAATTCATTGCTATTCATTTTGTCGCCTTTTGTCAGATATTGTAGGCAGAGGCGTCGCTAAGGACACATCATTGGGGGGGGGGGGTGTTTGCTAAATTTTACCTGATTTACAACTAAGAACCAAAATTTACCTGATTATTGCACACACGCATACTCACACACACATTCCAACATGTTTCATGATTATATCCTGCAGAAGAGGTACCTAATCGGCCGGAAATGACGCCTATAAATGAAAAATAATTTAATTGGTGGTTCATACGAATATTATTCATATTGAGTAGTCTCGACTGCTACGGAAATTTTCGATGGTGTTTGCATCGAGAAAGTTAACACGCTGTTAACAATAAACTTCTACGCACAGAGAGGACGGTGTGCCTTATTCATACCGTGCGCTTTCCGCGGTGCGCGTGTGACTGACGCGGTATGAGGAAGGTTCGATGAAATCCACCGTAGAGATGACGTCATCTCCTCAAGGGACAACGCAATAGCCAGAACTTCTATGAATCAACGGCTAAATATACACTACACAGCTAGGCAGAATGAGTTGCAGGCGTTTCAGCGTCAGGTGATTCAGTGCCAATATTCACTGGCCACATTACAGGTAGGGTACTGGAAATACATTTCAATTGCACTTAGATATTTTAAATTTAGCAGAGCTAACTCACATCGCCTTATGCTCCAATTTTTAAGAAAATGCGAGGCGACTGTTCCTCCCACAGAATTAGATTCATCTGCGCGGGCTTCGGTTTCCTAGAAAGGAAGAGTTGTATGTAACCTTAATATCGAAATGGTACATCACAGAATTGGACAACTTGCTCCTTCTCGAATGGATAATTCGTGTATCGCTTGCTATTGGAAATGGCAAACAATAAGCTGTCAGCAGAGGACAACAGAGCCAGTGAGAGATGCGTGCGTGCTGTGATATCACTCCTCGCACACATCGATGCCTGGCTTCCATTCAATGTATGCACCATACAGTGAGCAATGCCGAGGAGAGGATGTGAAATCATCAAGTGAACTAATTTTCGTACGCCTGCTACTTTTAATAATGATCGGAAGGGCCAATATTATGGAGAAAACGTGTGGGCAATGATCTGAATTCTTCGAATCTGAAGGAATTTTGGCAATCGAAGCACTGCTGGAACTCACATTAATCCTTTTAATCCTCACATTCACATTAATCACTTTTTTCCTATCTCTGTAAGGTATAAGGAATTCCTTTTTGCCCACCTCATAGGTTCCTCAATGTGCCGTCCATCACATTCTTCTATCACATTCATTAATCACACTTCTAGCAAACCGAAGCAGATAAACAAAATATTTAATTCTGTGGTTCCTCCTGCTCGCATATACAGTCATCCCGGGTAGAGGTCGTTTTCAGCGCGCTATGTTTGACCGCTTTCGCGTGACAAATCAATATCATCGACAGCAACTAACCATATACTTTCTGGTGTCTAGAAAAGGTAAGAATTTCCTGACATTATGAATTGTTTTTGTGACAAGACGTGTTTTTGTGGCTAAGAACAACGGCAGTGAATATTGGAGCTGAATCGCCGGCAAACCGGCGGTTTACCTGACATTTCTCATTTTACCTGAATCTTTTAATAATTTCATATTGGGGGGGGGGTGTCACGGTCCCCCACACCCCCCCCCGGTCGCGACGCCTCTGATTGTAGGTGTTCAGTGGCAATCATCCTACAAGAACTAACAATGACCAACAAAATAGATTTTTTAGTATAAATGTCTGTCTGTTATCAGTCAACGGTGTACTGTTATTATGATACATTATGAGTCACCATAGGATCTCTTTAAACAAGCTGGTCCACACCATCACACTTACAAGGAATAACATTTCCACCATTCGTATAGTCACATGAATAAGCTGACGAAGTTACTGCAATACGTAGAAAGAATAAAATACTTATGATATAATTCATATTGCACCAATATACTCAACTCTGAACCGAACTTCTTATCATTATATATATTTCTATTATATAAAATCTGATTTTTGTGGATGTGAAGTAACATGTGTTTCTCCGCAATCAATCGTGTCATAAATCCTTAATTGTCGCCTATCTTTGCAGACCATTAATCCGTCACCAAACGCTGATCACATGAATCCTACTTAATATAGCAGTTATCATTTCAGCATTTTAGTTGCAAACATCGCATGACTTTGACTACTCATCTCATGCGAGCATTCTGGTAGCCAATAGTAGAACATCAAAAAGTCAAGGGGTATGAAGAAATATGGGGAATGTCTTGAGTATTTTGTCAAATGAAAAGAATTATTTTATGCCTACTGCAGTTATTCCACTTGTTCATAAAGCAGCAAATGTTACGTCGTAAAAGTCGATATTCAAATGCAGATCTTTCAATGCAAATAAAGGTTTGAGATAGCTTGCTTTAACATATCGCGGATGAATAAGCCAACTGAACATTTCGATTTTTGAAGTAATTCACGCACTAAATTAACGAATTCAATGTTGTATGCAATGATATTTTATCCTATCGCTTGGCAAAAGCGCTTGCTTCTACTACTGTTTATCATTTATAGTAAACAGCGTGTGTCAAAGGAGTTTTTGAATTGGATTGATGTCATTCAATGCTTATAGCAAATATCCTTATTCTGTCTGATATTGCCCTTGACTAGCCTATGTCCTTTACATACAGAGTTGCTTGCTGTTTATTGATCTGGATGTACAACTTCCCATTCAAATTTCTTGGGAGAAACTAATTTTCTTCGCCACTTAGGCAGGCTGTTGTGCGGTCGTCTTGCCGCGCAGCTCCTGTTTGCGGCTTGCTTTCAGCTTTGTTGCTTCTGCTAACTATACTTAACCGCCATCGTGTTAGTTTCTCCGCCTCAACCTCAGGACCCACCTTGTATTATTGATTACGAACCTCAGCTTCTTGCTATTCTACAGATGTTTTACCATGGATGTACTTTATTCATTTACATCAAGTGCTTTCTCGCATTTTCCATTTCTCAGGTCATGATTAGAGATAATAGTTGCTTAGTCATCACTCATCGTTGCAACTGCTTATCAATCCCTCGCTCGCCCTGTACCTAGTGGATACATCGCTTGCCGTCTGCTGACCTTTGTCTCATCACAAAACGTTTTGATCGACTCGCTTGGCAGTGTGGCAGTGTGCAGTGTGTTTCCCCTGCATCAATCCAACGACTTCTTGTGACCATACGCCTGCAACGCGCTTCTGTGTTTTTGTAATTGCACTCACCGAATTACTTTTGTATTGTGAGTCATGAAATAAAGATTATTGTTATAGTAAAGTCAAACATACAGGGCCCATGCTTTTGATTTACTTATTTAAAAGTCGTCTTCAAACAGTATGTTCACAAGTCAACGCTTCAAAATTCGCAGCGAATATTATGAAGGATGACAGGTAAAATCTATAATGCTGTACATGTATGGGTACTTCTCTTCTTTCCTCCCACATTTTTGCTGCTGACACCTGCGAGTGCTGCATCGTCAGCGATCTTCTCTTGCTCCTAGGTGCAGTCTCACTACCGTCGCAAAAGCGTTGAGTGTGTAAAATTCCTCTGGTTTGTATAATATTTGTCGTTCACTGTGGCTGCAGTGTAGACAACAATCCCACGAAGTTCATGATCACAGCACAGCTGTATCTTGTACTCTAACTGAGCATCCAATTGGGACCTATCCTTCATGCCAGGGGTCAAGTAAGACTTCTCAGTGATGTTGTGATATCACTCAGTAACAGATCAAGTCTAATAAACTTTTAATTTAACATTTTAACTTTTTTATTTTGAATACAGATGGAGAACATCCGAAACATAGATTGCTTTCAGATCAAGTCTATTCTAAATCTAACGTGACTAAGTTTGATGAAATTTGATGAATTTGGAAACATTGGAAAATGTGGGGGGAAAGAATAGAAGTACCCATGGATGTCATCTAGACACGGTTCATCGGAAGGTCGATCTAGACTTAAAAAATACGACCCCAAATGGCGATGAATTTTTGAGAAGTACTCATGTAGTATAAATCTTCAGATAGTATGTCTAGAAAACCCCAACTGAGCTGTTTTCGAAAAAAATCATAGGTGTCGATTTCCAGATATCCGCGCTTTTATACTATTAACAAAAAATCAAATTTTGTATATCACTGAAGAAGGAGTGCCGCAACAGAACAATTATGCTTCGTATGCAGTTAGAGATCTTTGAAAAGCATTCGTAACCTTTTTCTGCGGTAAAATATCTTCTAATAGACATGATAAACAGGGTACATAGGTTTATTTCAGCTCTGAGTAAAAATCAAGTCAACAGATGGTAAAATCGATCTTAATATGTCAGTTGCAATCAATGCATTGTGCAAATGAGTAGGCTTGCTTACATAGTTCGCATCAATGTCTGCAGATATTAACATGGCTTCGCAACATAGCTGCGCATGCGGATATGTCATAGAAAACTACGATATCTTTCCATGCATCATTTTAGTCCAGTGTACTGTAAACTGTAGAGTGCGAAAGCTGGCTGATTTTGACTATGAAAGCAATTGGCAATGAAGCAATGAAGCAATTGGCTTTCCTATTGGATTATCTTTATAATCCAATAGGAAAGCCAATCGTTTCGTAGTGTATGAACACGAACAATAGCGCTTTCGCACATTTTGTTATTCTCGTTTTGTACATCGGTTTCGTAAGTAGCTTTGGTATTGCAGTTTACAGTGTGGTGGGCAACGCGTGGCCCGCCGACCGATGTTGGGTGGCTCGCCACCAATTCTCATGTCCAAAGTGGCCCGCGGACGTTATTTGAATTGATGATGTGAAAATGGCCCACTCCGATTTTGACATTTTAAAGGTGCTTCCTATGTGAGGTTGGTCTTCTTAGAATTTGCAAAAGCATTAACTTATGACGATGAGTAATAGGGTGGCGCAAAAATTTTGATTCGAATACTAAAACCATGTTCCGTTCGCTATGAACATCTTCTCAGTATGAAGGTCATGGCCAATTAACTGCGTGAGTGCTAAGTCACATGGTGTTCGGTTCTTAGTCGAGAATGTTTCACTAATGAGCGATGTTGCAATTAACCTGTAAATACAAAGTAAGCTACGCATGAAGGAATCCACCCGCATGAAGATTTTTGAAATTTATAAGCTAGCATTTCTTTCAAGTACCCTGTCTGGATTTTATTTGTATAATGGACCAATTTTGTACTAGAATGGCATTATCGCCCACGTGTCGTTAGGAGAGCCTATTCATGGTTTTCCAAAGCCGTTTATGTTTGGGTGACGCTGGCCTACCTAGGTGCATGTAGTTTAACCAGTTTTTATTTATGTTATTTCGGCATGCAGGCGGATAGATATAGTATCAGGGATACGGAGTCGGAGTCCTATCAAATGATGGGACTCCGGACTCTGGCCTATAACTAGACCCGCTCTGATTTTGACATTTTAAAGGTGCTTCCTATGTGAGGTTGGTCTTCTTAGAATTTGCAAAAGCATTAACTTCCCAAGTAGCACAAACTCCTTACATACCTTGGTCCTACATTGGTCCTTTGAATGTTACATTGGCTTTCAGTGGCCTTCGTTAGCCGACATAAGCCAACATTGGTCCAACGTTTGTATCTTTCCATTGGTTTCGAAAATTGGTTGGCTTGGAGTTGGCTTACACTGGCCATCTTCATCCTTTAATGAACCAATGTAAAATGAAAATGTAGATAGCCATCTTCGAGCCAGTGATGGACCATAAATGGTAATTTTGACTGAAAGGCTAGATGACAGTTAAATAAAGTGCATAGGAAGAAAAACATTGTCATGGAACATACTCTATTAGCATTGCCCTATTATTGTTTTATTACAATACTTTAATGGAAATATAATTCTGAATCAGATTAAATTATCGATAAACACATGGGTTATAGATGACACTGAATGTTTCATGCAATATTCACGAATTTAGTTATTAGAATTCGTCAACTGACAAGCACAACAAGGCTACAGATTTCTCTACTTCTCGTTTTCAACATTAAGTCTGTAATTTTTGGGAAATTTTTATCTCAAAACAGGCAAATCAACCTATTGTAAACTTTGCTTGATTCACACTAAAGACCTGAATTATCAATTATCTGATGATCTATCAACCAGCACCAATTGCCTTGTCTCTTTTGTAAATGACATTTACTCTTCATATATAGATGTCAGTAGACAGTGTGAAAGTTGCTCGTGATGTGAAATGTGTTTGAATTAAGGAAAGACTTACTACATCACAATTCTGTTTGTTTTACTCTTTTGTTTTAAGTTTTCACTTTCAAGCAATCAGCACAAGATTGGAAGAAACCACAAAAGTAAGAGACGTATTCAGTAACGGAGAGTGAGAAATAGATTCGCTTTGATAATATTCGAATTCCTGATAGAGATTGGCCATTGTTACAGTTTGATGACAACAAAACCAGACTATGGTCACGATGAGATCTCGGACTGCGAATCGTGCATTAGATTGGTTAGCACACTTGTTAACCTTGGTCGTAGGTTCGAATCCTACCACCCGCACATCTTTTGCATGGCAATCTGATCTATCGTGTGTTTAATCTCGTTGTTAATTCTCAGACTACGATTCTTACACATGCAATTCTTACGATGCACACACATACAAAAACAAGTTAAGGGGAATGGAACATCCTCACTTTTGCAGGAGGTAATCCTACTCATATGCGTATGTGTGAATTGTTAACACATGATGTGCCGTTACCTATATTTGGGAATTTAGGATGTGCAGAATTCGTTTTCATTCGGGAATCACTAATATTATGAAGCATTTACAGATGGAATGAATGAAGAGACGGGATCAGGGCATATGTTGGAAACGCAGCATTTCCATGATGTTTTATCAACATGTTGGCATGTCTTTCCGAATATATCACTGCCAGTTCAGCATGTTGTCAGTCGCAATGTGTGTGAGACCCCGCTCGTCAGGGTTTGAGTGTTCAGATTAAGGTCGAAACGAACTAGATGAGCACCTGCTGATGACTGACCACCTGCAGCATTAGTACGTCCCTTGGTCAATAGGTTCAGTATTGGTAGAATTTGATCATCAGTAGAATTGTGGCATAGGTGTTGTATTCCACTACTATGTAGAAATGTAGAAAAAGAGTAGTTATTTATTTTGTGTAGTGTTCCTTCTAGTGTGTAGCATTATTTCTATTAAGTTCTAGTTTACGCCTACACATAGCTATACAGTAGAATTCGCATATATCGGCGCCTCAAGGGACAGACGAAAACCGCCGATATACGCGAACCGCCGATATATGCGAACTCCCTGAATTTTGAAGTTTTGTGAAATCTACACGAGCTCTGAGATCATGCCATGCATCATACAATGTATATACGTGTATTGACTCATGAATTATTGCGTTGCTATACTTAAATACATGTACATATTGACTTATTGTCCAACATGTGCAGTACATGTACATGTAATTGTGTCTATGTAAAAATCTATCTAAAAATTGTGCCTTTCTTAACTGATGCTTGCAGCGTAAGTATCGCAAACCGGATATCACTATGTTTGTCAAAAACTGAGTATGCTTTTTGAATCAAGAAGATTGAAGCTTCTTCATGCCTACATGCTTACCTGCTATATGAAGCACAAAACAAAGAAGAGTATGCATAAATCAAGACGCTGCTACGAGTCACGTGCAGGCGAAGCCAGCCAATCTAAGTCAATCAAGACGCTGCTAAGAGTCACGTGCAGGCGAAACCATAGAGATGGATGGGGTGGCGAGCCGCTTTCTGTCTAGAGAGAGGACATGCATCGAACTCAACAATGTTTTCGACGGCAGCTTGTGCTCCTTTGATGACGCAACAGTCATTAAGTCAGGTCTGACAATAGCATCGTAAGTGAAGGCGTTAACAATGCAATCATCGCGTCGAATGAAAAACTAATTATGTGAGAATTATCAGTGAGATACAGTGGCAAGCCTACTTATCTTTCCTCGGCTGCTAGATTCTACAATTTTGATCAAACCCCCAAACATGATCGAGATGAATTGCAGAAGATCTAAATTTTCACATGCCACTAGAATAGTTAGAATCGGATGGTCCTAACAGAATCTACAGCCATCCGCGTCCACATATACTGTCATTCTAGTGACTCTTCTAGGCAAAACACATCGCTTGAGGATTTCCAGGAAATCCGCCGTTATAAACGAATTTTTTCTGTCAGGGACAGCGAAAATGCGCCGATATAGCCGAAGCCGATATAAGCGAACTCGATTATATGGAAAAGATAGGAAATTCTGCCGGGACAAAAAGAAACCGCCGATATAGACGAACCGCCGATATAGCCGAAGCCGATATATGCCAATTCTACTGTATGTCATAGTCGGCTGCCAATCTTCCGCCATCTGGCTGAAATTCGCCAAAAAAGGGTCTGAAAAGTCGACTATTTTTCATCCACGGACACGGACGGCTTGCTCTCTATAAATTCAGTGAAATCGTTAATGTTACACGCTTCAAACTGATTCAACCTGATAATTGTCTACAATGGCTCTCAGATATTGGTTGTATCGTGACTCTGTCGTCTAACATAATTTTGGAGATTTTATTATCCGGCCATTCGACCTTTTGATGTTTAAAAAATTTCCGCCAAAACGACTTTCTTCTGTTGGCAGCTATGCATCTAGTGTCATTGCATTTTTTGCTTCCATTCTCTGTTTTTGTTACTTTATCAATCGGCCTTATCTTGTTTCGATCATGATTTTCTTGACTATCGCGACAGCAATTTGCAATGCTTCATAGAAAAAGTGAGAGCAATACTGTGTATCAACAACAGGTTGAATTACGCAGATTCTTTGTCCATTCTCCTTCCGATTCGATCACAATTTGAATTCTTTTCCACATACATGTGTATGTTTCCTTGATTTCTTCGTCATGATACCACATCATCAGGAAAGTTGAGACCATCTGTTGCTGTGCTTTGCGATATTTTTTCGATAGCCAGTAAATTTTTGATTGGTTCAAGGCCTAGTTGCGGCATTGACTCCCTTCGAAAATGTTTCATGCATTTCCGACTAAAGTGACAAGCAGTGTTGCATTGTTGAAGAAAATTACCATCATACTTAAGAAATTACACGATGGTTGATGATTCGACTCTGACATGGAAACCGGCCGGGATTTTGGTGTCGGTTGGGCTCCGCGGCTGGCCTAGATCGAACTTTAGACCGGGATTTATACCGGGTTCAGATAGATTTTATCCAAGATTCAGCCTATTTTAGCTCAGTTTCCTGTTCTCAAGGCCTATTTTGGACCGGCTTCGGGCAAGCTGCCTCACGTTGAATGCAATTGTTGAGAGCAAATTCAGTTCGCCGGCACTGATCGAGCCAGACCACAGAGAAATAAACGATATGTTCTTACAATGGCGAAGTTACTAATATTCATCAATTTTTGAATTACTCTTTTAATCGTAGCACACGTTGAATATTCAATCAGACTGCTCGAATGATTCGTCAGGAATTCGTCTGGCTAATAAGTCAATAATAATAATACCTTTTATTGAGGAAAATGGAAATCAAAATACAATCAAAGATACAGTGGTTAGTTTCTGCTGGGTTTGCTGTAACCAGAGTTAAGGAACAAGATAGGAAAGAAAAATGGCTCAAGTCATTTCACAATACGTTGTAGGTTATTGCAGATAATCGTATAAAAAACAGTGAAACAATTACGACGTCTGTTAGTGCAAGAAAAAGGTACGGGCACTCTGCTTCGGCCTCCAACCACCTGTTGAGAGATGGAATGAAGGGGGTGGTCAGATGAGCTAGCAGCCAAAAGCAGCTTCCTAATTGCTGTTGAACTCTTTGTGAAAAATGGGTTTTCACTCCCAAAAGGGCATGTGCAAGAACGGGGGCAAATTATGCGACGTGCACGACAAAAAACTTTGTTCACAATTTTTAGACACTTGTGATTCAATTGGCCAAACAGAGGTGAGCAGTATAGCAGCACGCTCTCAATCGTCGAGAAATATACCATCCACAGTTCATCATGGCACAAGATTGATTTTAACAAACGCAGAAAATATAGACGTTGGGAGCACCGACTCTCTTGAACACGAAAATGACCAAGCCAAGACAAGTCTGAGGACCACGTAACACCCAGGAGTTTAAGTTCTGTGACGATGGAAACATCTGTCAGTGGTAAGCACTCGTTGGAAAAGTCAACTTTTTTGCGGAATCTAATAGCACGCATTTTTGAAGGGTTTAGAACCAGATCATTTATGGAAGCCCACTGACGAATATTGAGGTATTCTTCTTGACATATCTTCATCAGATCAAAAGAAGGGCAATTTTTGATGGTAATAACTTCACTTATGTCGTCAGCATATTGCAGCATGAAAGTTGAGCTATGCATGGGATGAAGGTCGTGGCAGTATAGCACAAATAAGAACGGTCCCAAAATGCATCCCTGAGGAACCCCACTAGTCACGGCACGAAAATCACTGACAGCACAATTTACTTTAACTCTTTGAGTCCGTCCTCGTAAGTAACTGCTCAACCACTTGACAAATCCGGATGGCAAACCTAGATCGCGAACTTTCTTCAGAAGAATCTTGTGCGATATCGTATCGAAAGCCTTGCTGAAGTCGTAACTAAGTAAAAGGCATGAGGAAACTTCTGGCTTATCCAACATACTCGTTACGTGATCATGTAATGAGATCAGAGCAGATGTTGTTCCAGACTTGGGGCGATAAGCAAACTGTGTATCTGGAAAGCATGATAACATCGTTGTTTTGAGGGAGTTAAGTATTTGCATCTCAAGTAGGTTGCTCGGAACACTCAAAAGAGTTATGGGCCGCAGTTGCTCTAGTTTGGCGGGGGACGTCTTAGGAACTGGAGAAACAAAACACTCCTTAAACTTTGTTGGAAACTTTCTTTCGAGTATGGATGTGTTGATAATATGGCAGAGGGGTTCAGCTATGAACGGAGCTGCAAGCTTGTAAAGCTTGTTAGATATTCTGTCAGATCCAGTGGCTTTTCATGTAGACAGCTTATTCAGATATTCGTGAATTTCAGCAACCTCCGAAAGACAAGACCATTGTCCGTCGTCTTCAATCGAAAATTCAAAGTTTTCACAGTATTGAAAATAACTGCTCAAGTTCTTATTAATGACATTGGCTGCATCGACCTCGTTCTCATAGTCAGACAAAATAGAGTCAAGTGGATTCCGATCAGATTTACCAGTAACTCCTCTCACAACTGACCAAAAATTATTATCTCGAGATTTCAAGTTTTCACTCCAAGCTATTTTGGATTCAATAATCTTCTTTGCGCACTTCTCCTTTAGTAATTCGTATTCTGAAAAATTTCCACTTCTGTACGCATTCCATCGCATCGTAATTAATGATTTTAGCAAAGGGATCATCCAGGGCTTGTCTCTAGACACTGTCTTCTTAGACTTCAAGCTTATTCTTAATGGTATCTAATGAGCCCATAATAGTCTTTAGAATGCGATCTTCGGATTCCTTAAGCGTTGAAATTCATTCAATTGATTGTTGTTGACAGAACCAGAACGAGTCTGACGCTGATTTGGAATTCCCGGCGATGACATAAATGCAAAGTCGCAATAGCACGTGATAATACGTCACAAACCGATCGATAATTTCATAGAAATCCGACGAGGGGGCTTTCAGGTCGCCGCAAAATCAGCTGATTTTACAAGCGACCACTGCGGTCACGCCGGCACTGTACGTTGTAGCAGGCGGGTAAACTAACTAGAGTGACGTCACCACAAACTGCTGCAAACTAGCCAATAATTAGCGAAATGAATACCACTCGTTTGACCGATGACAAGCAATAGGTAGCAACTCAGAAATTCGAGCACAGCTTCCGAGGACGTAACCAATAAGCTAAGATGATCAGATATCGACACGGAGGAGTTTGAGAGGAGTCAAGAGATATCAAGAATGACTGGAAATGACACAGTTTGACGGGGCAACAGCAACCAAACATTAAGCTCCAGACACGACGAGACAGAACACGACCGCGCTTGTTTCCATAAATGTTTCCAATATCATCCAATAATAATTCAATTCATCCAATTTATTCCAATAAATGTTTCCAATATCATCGGAAGGCAGAAACATTTAACTATACCTCATTTAATTAGTGACACTGTTTATTACGGTCTCCCAAAAGTAATCGCGTAGAAACTACCCACTAATGTTTTTGCTTTTGGATTGCTTATGAAAATGAAAGTGATTTCAGCTTGATTCAAATTTTATTCTTAAATGAACAGAAGCACGTTTTTATGATTCACATTGCAAATGCCTTGAACTTGAGAGATCACTCTTGTCACATCAGTCGTATTTTTTCATTCGCTCAAGAGATCCATTGTCCTCGTTGCCGCTGCTATCGTCAAAAATCCTTGCCTTAACGACGTCTGCATCTACTAGACTCTTGATCCCTTTTCACTTAGTTTTGTTTTAACATCCACATCAGAGTCTATACGTGTGGGTTTCATGATTTCATTTGTGCAATTCTTCATGATTGACGGCATCTACCTTAACAACCACTAATTTCATGCCTGTTTTTGAGCAAGTCCAAACATTTGCTGCTGCCTCAGAAACTCGTGTTGCTGAAATTCTGAGGAAATTGCGCGGCTTGTCTTGAGTGCCATGCCTTACTCGAAACCCTAGACCATATCGGTATGGACACGACAATGACCCCAAACGACGTTTACTTACGCAGAAATTTCAGACAGTATTGTCTGTGTATGTCATTGTCTACGTTTGATGTCCTTTAAGTAAGAGTAAATATATACCCATGCAATACACAGATAATGCTGTCTTGAATTCCTACAAAAGAGTATGACGTTAGGGGACCTTATGCCCATGCAGACATGTCTTCGAGTAAGACATGGCACGTAAGGCAAGCAGCGCAGCAACTTGTTCAATGTTTGGGCTACATGTGAGACTAAGTTCAAATCGCTTAAATCGTTGCTGCTTCCGGAATATTAGTCCATTATGAATTATAAATCATTCCCTCATTTCATTTTTCATCACGCTAGTAATGTGCGTATAAATTTGTGCATATAATGTGCATTTTCTTGTATGTTTACAGTCAGGTTTGTATCTCGCCAAAATTTTGATAAATACAATGCAGTGCATTCCATATACATGCGATCATAAAATAGCACATATTTTTTCTTTTAGCCGAAACTTTATTTGTCACTTAAATTATACAGACTGCTCGACATGGTTTCAGCACTCAGTGCTTTTGCCAATAACTAACCAAAACTATGTTTGCATCCTAATTAAATCTTCGTGTTATGATTCAATTCCCTGCGCTCATGATTCAATTCTTACTCATCAACATCTTATTTCTTTGTTATTATGCCCTTGTATCTAATGTTTCTAATTAGTTTTTAGTCCATTTTGCCAAAATTCAGAGCTATAAGTGATTATGGTGAAGTGTTTGCTATATTGCTCATCATTTTCACGAAATATTTGAATTATTTGGCATAGTCATCTGAATTGGCTACAGCATCAGGAGTTCCAACACATTCCGGTAAGACAAGAATCGGGATTACGAATTGGAGAAATTGAGATATCTTTAAAGTACACGTCTATGGGTTTACTTTGCAGATGATGAAGCACTGCGTTCATTATTCAATTCTTGCTCATCAACATCTTATTTGCTTGTTATAATGTCCTTGTATCTAATGTTTCTAATTAGTTTTCAGTCCATTTTGCCAAAATTCAGAGCTATAAGTGATTATGGTGAAGTGTTTGCTATATTGCTCATCATTTTCACGAAATATTTGAATTATTTGGCATAATCATCTGAATTGGCTACAGCATCAGGAGTTCCAACATATTCCGGTGAGACAAGAATCGGGATTGCGAATTGGAGAAATTGAGATATTTTTAAAGTACACGTCTATGGGTTTACTTTGCAGATGATGAAGCACTGCGCTCATGATTCAATTCTTGCTCACCAACATCCAAATGCTTGCTGCAGAGGACACCTGTTTCTCGTAGAAGATTTTATGAGTTCGAAGTAGGCCAGCGGTATGACAAGGTAAGGGGACACTGAAATTCGAGTGAATTTAAGCCTACTGACACACTCGATATCATTCATCAAGTATGTTCCTGATTTTTCAGTGATAACAGACTCGTTTTATTCTTGCATTGTTGCTCATCGGTATGTATTCGCACGGTTAATTCAGCTTCTACGTGATAGGGAAAATGCATGAACAGATTGTTTCCGGAAATGCTGTTCTTGTCTATTCATGGAGTTTTCGAGCAGCGCGACTTTGACGTATGGACGAAGCATCATGTACAATCATATGTTTAAAAAATCTTGGAAATACTTATGAAGCAATACTACATGAACACTAAACATTACAAATTTTTTGAATTTATTATTGTTGAAATGCTTCGCATATGTGTCAAAGTCGTGCTCATTCTCGATGACTCAATTAACAGGTAAAGACAGCATTTTTCATAAATGGAATAACTGTTCATATGTTTTCATACTCATGCAGCAGTTGAATCTAGCCGGACACATCAAAGAGTAATAATGTAAGAATAGAACGAGTCAGATATCGCCACAATATTAGAACTACGCCCTCAATCGAGTTCGAAATTTAATGTAATCACGCTTCTTCGCCCTCGATCAAGAGCGATGTATTGACAATCACGCTAATTTGTGCTCGATCGAGTGCGAAAAGTGAAAATCGCGTTTGATCGCAATAAATTTAATACATTAAGTCGACCAATGCTTGCTAATGGGAGGCTACGGTGGGATTAGGTTGACCAATATAAGCTATCGGCGCAGCTAAAGGTTACGTTGGCTTAAAGAGGCAATAAAGTGGGATTAAATTGGCGTTTGTTGGCATAAGGATGGCTAGAGCGGCGCTTGGATGGCCATCGCACGAAAATATGTTGGATTACGTTGGTTCAAGACCGGTTCTAAGTTGGATTGCCTTCATAGAACCAATGTAGGCCCGCTGTATCATTTCCAACTTTTGACCATTGTAAATGGCCAATAAAGGTCCAACGTAGTACCAACGTAGTACCAACGTATCTGTGTTACTTGGGTTATGACGATGAGTAATAGGGTGGCACAAAAATTTTAATTCGAATACTAAAACCATGTTCCGTTCGCTATGAACATCTTCTCAGTATGAAGGTCATGGCCAATTAACTGCGTGAGTGCTAAGTCACATGGTGTTCGGTTCTTAGTCGAGAATGTTTCACCAATGAGCGATGTTGCAATTAACCTGTAAATACAAAGTAAGCTACGCATGAAGGAATCCACCCGCATGAAGATTTTTGAAATTTATAAGCTAGCATTTCTTTCAAGTACCCTGTCTGGATTTTATTTGTATAATGGACCAATTTTGTACTAGAATGGCATTATCGCCCGCGTGTCGTTAGGAGAGCCTATTCATGGTTTTCCAAAGCCGGTTATGTTTGGGTGACGCTGGCCTACCTAGGTGCATGTAGTTTAACCAGTTTTTATTTATGTTATTTCGGCATGCAGGCGGATAGATATAGTATCAGGGATACGGAGTCGGAGTCCTATCAAATGATGGGACTCCGGACTCTGGCCTATAACTAGACCTGAAATATAATACAAACAAATTATTTGTTCTCGTTCGTATAGCTGTCACTGTCTTGATGTCAACTGTCTCCTTCAAAGAAAAGTACAGAGACAGCAGTGCATGCAAAGCTTGAAATAGTTCAGGGAATGAACAGTGATAGTGAAAAAAGGATTGTCTTTCACTCGGTGATTCAGATGAGAAGACAAGCCTTCACAGCCGCTATCTACTTACGCACCAAATCACATCAGAGACAAAAATGAAATGCTGGTTTGTTTGAGAACATTACCTCTTACCGTTAATCGTGTGTGATGGCTCCTCCAAAGCGCATTTTAAAATCGAAAGTGTACTCATATTTTTTGGAGAAGTATGGGGATTTTCCTTCCTGTGGCCTGTCCCACAATACAACAAGCAACAAGAAACTAGTAAAATTCGTTGACTTGTTGAAAATTAAGGTTTCACAATTAATACGTAACAAACAACAAGCAACAAGAAAAAATCGACTTGTTACAAGTCTTTGTGTTCCACAATCACTGTGACAACTAGTTGGCGAATCGATACTATTGGAATTTCGTATAAATTAATTACAACCAGTTAACAAATCTCATTTGACCCATGACAAGTTATCTGACTAGAGCAAAATGGAATATTTTGACTCTGACAGCGATTCAGGTATTGAATTCCTTGATCTATCCCATACTCGGATATCACGCAGGAAGATTTTTCGTCCAAGAATGAACATGGGTCTGACTGACTTCGAATTTCGATTTCGACTTACAAGTACCCAATTCGAAGAAGAGTTATCATATATCAAAGGAAACGTGGAACACAATAGTGGAAAAAGTGCTGCCTTGTCCGCTCGTGAGCAGCTATTAATAACACTCCGATTCTTATCGACTGGAGGCTTTTATAGACTTATTGGGGATTCACATGGAGTATCAAAATCAACAGTCGGTCGATGCGTTCAACGTTGCGTAAGTGCTATCAATGATCGTCTATTTCATTCACAAATAAAATTTCCAGAAGATCAAGAAATTCCTTTGAAATTCCACGACGACGTGGCTAATATGCCATCTGTTGCTGGGTGCTTGGATGGGACCCATGTTTACATTGATGCTACTTATACTGATGAGCCGCAGTACATCAATCGACATGGAACGCATTCGATAAATGCTATGTGTGTTTGTGGACCTGACCGTCGATTCTATTACGTCAGTGCAAAGTGGCCAGGATCGGTCAATGATGCTCGCATTCTCAAGAAAAGCACGCTTTGTAGGAAATTTGATGAGGATGGAGACCATTTTCCAATGCAATAATTCTTGGGGATTCCGCTTACCCATTAAAGGAGTGGTTAATTCCGCCAGTGAGACATCCTTTGACCCAACCTGAGGAGAGATTCGACATCGCTCACAAGCGAACGAGACGGATAATAGAGAACTCATTTGGAGTTTTAAAACAGCGTTTCTCATGTTTAAAATATCTACGCGTTCAGCCTAAATTCGCTTGCAACATATTTAAGGCATGCTGTGTTCTGCACAACATGTGCTCAAGACTGAGTTGTCAGATTGGAATGAGTCTATGAGTGAGAATGACAATTCGTTTAACAACGATAGCGATGAGATCCAGGAAGAATCAACGGACGCGATTGTCACGCGTCGAGAAAGACTTATTGAAAGCTTTGTGTAGGACCATAACCAGAACTTTATACAGTAAAACCTGTCTACAATGGACCCCTGCTAGAACGGACACTCGTACGCAACGGACAATATAGTCTGCATATTTAGCATTTTCCTTGAAATGTCCCTCACTAGAATGGACACCTGCCTAACGTAGACAACGGACACATTTTCTGGCTAAATTACCTGAGTTTAGTGGACATTTTCTTCTCGATAAGGATTTCTCATTTTCGATGTCAATAGGCGGTTATCAGAAATTAGCGGTCTGTCTGTTTCCTTACACGTGTTGATGACTCTTATCTTTCCAGGTTGATGATGTTTTGCTAGCGCAAACTGGCAAATCATTAGCTGAGACTTGTTATTTTTAGTCAATTACAACCTTGATTTTCTCGTTAGAAGACATTTAAGTGCATGTTCAACTTGAAAACGGTTTAATACAGATTGTGATGACTGACAAGACAGATAAACTTACACATTAAGAGGGAAATGAAAGTGATAGAAACTATTCCATTCAAAAGATACCGCCAGAAGGAATGTTGATTTTCTAAGTTGCTAAAATGACAATGTGACTTTGAGACATCCAGATCGGCAGCATATTGAGTAAGAAGAAATTCTGCAGATATTTTCTTCTGGAGAGATCAGTTCCAATCGCCAGAAGCTAACAGCAAAGCAGAAGAGTGGACTTCAGCTTCATATCGACTATGGCCACAACAAGAAGGCCTGGATGACTTTGAACATCTTTGAAAATTGGCTGAGGAAACTCAACAACCGCATGTGTTTCGAGAATCGGAATATCATTCTTCTAATGGATAACTGCTCGCCACACTGCAGAATGTCGTTATCCAACATTGAGTTGCTTTTTATTCCACCAAGCAGATTGCAACCTCTCGACGACGGAATCATCCAGAATGTGAAGGAGGAAAGTCTATCTGTCAAATGTTGGATAATATTGAGCGGCTTAAGTTATGTGGTGGATTCAACTTTCGAGTAATTCACATATCCAATACACAACTGCCATTCCATATTGTGCAAGATATCTGTACAGATAGATTTCCCTTCAAATGTTAAGCCGATACCGGTGAAAGTAAATGTCTATATCATATGTGCACTAGTAGTATTATAGGACATAAGGAAAATTCTATTAAAGAGTAACCACATACATATAGTCTGGAGGTGTCTATACTTACCTTTATTATCTATTACCTTATCTCCTACAGTACGGCATTGCAGAAAAAGGCTGCGAATGCTTTTCAAAGATCTATAACTATATAAAAAGCATGATTGTTCTGTTGTGACACTCTTTCTACAATGAAATACAGAAATCGAATTTTTATGGTTAGTAGTATAAATACGCAGATATCTGCAAATCGATATCTATAATTTTTTGAAAAAAAACTTAATGAGGATTTTCTGGACACAGCTTCTGAAGATCTGCTACATGTGTACTTCTCAAAAATGCATTGCCATTCGGGGTCGTGCTGGTATTTTTGAAGTTTGGATCGACCTTCCGAAGATCGTGCAGATAAGATCTCAAGATGTCCAAGCTTCTAACACAATTTTCCAAAACTTCTACGGTACTTCTATTCTTCCCCCCCCCCATTTCTGTTGTTGACACCCGGAAGTGTTGCATCTTCAACGATCTTCTTTTGCTCCTTCGGGCAGTCTCACTAACGTTGCATAGCGTTGAGTGTGTAAAACTCCTCATATCTGACTTGTAGAACACTTACAGCCTCAAAATTAAACAACTGCTCGTCATTTGTCTGTAGACAACAATCACACGAACTTTATGATCACAGCTGTACCTTGTATTCTAACTGAGTATCCAAGGGACCAATCATTCATTCCAGGGTTCAAGTAAGACTTCTCAGTCGTGCTGTAGTGTCAATCAGTGACAGATCAAGTCTATTCTAAACCCTATGTGACTAACTTTGGCGAGATTTTATGATTTTGGAAAATAGGAGAATGTAAGTACCACTTCTACGAGCACTTTGCAAACATCATTGACAGATCAACAGATGATTACAAAGCACTGTTACAAATCAAAATGAAGCTAGGATAGATAACACAACAGCGTATCATGTAGTTCCCAATATTAGAAAACTCATCACAAGAATATCATGCACATTTCCATAGAAAGATGACCGACCGGAGCCATGATAACACTTTTGAACAGATGTTGAAATCAAAAGATTATGTGTTCTACATTACTCGATGCAATTGTGTTGAATGGAGTTGCGCGAAAATATGTGCCGATTTGTGATGAAAGCGCTAAGGCTGGGTGTCTGCCAAAAAGTGCTCATAGTTTGCATGTATTGATTTAAGTGCATTGTTATGAATAAATTTGCATACGGTGAAATTGTCATCAGTTTTTAACATAATTCATATGGAAAGCACTTCATTGTTCTTTTATTTGAGGTTATTATTTCAAAGCAGCTGTAGAAAATCCAAGAATAAGGAATCAAGACTTCATTCCCCTCCCTTTCCTAAACTAGAATTGTTTTTTGGTTGACTGCACGCCCTCTTTTTCATGTGTTCCAATTCGTTCCAATTGAAAGTGTATCCCTAGCTTTCCCAAAGGTTTTTTGAAATGATCTGTTATTCACTCATTTGTCTGTTCATTCGCGAACTTTCGGGACGTTCGCCCGTTTTGAAGCACGTACAGGAAGTCAGGCAGTAAATGTCTATATGCTTGTAGATAAATAAAAATGGTGTTTTCAGCACGCTAGAACAGATTAAAGCGATTAACAGCTTGGTCAAAAATAATCTCAGGTGTGGTTATTTAATTTTTAAAAATTTACTAAAGTGATATTCGCAGCACTTTCTTCACTGATTCTGACATCCAAAGCTTGTCAATACTTTGTGTGGTACCAAGATTGAACATTAATACATTAATGAATGAAAAGGTGACTCTCCTTGTCCGCGGATTCAAATTTTAGAAATGAGTAAAAAAGATCAATTTTAACGGACACCAGATGCTTATTTCAGTCGTGCTAGCTGCCGAAGGAGATTCATACTTGAGTGGTGGTATACATAAACAGCATGCACTCTTCAAAACTGATAATTATTGTTAAAGTGCACACCTTAGCACCTTCCCAATTCTGTTTTGATCCTCTTCGCTCATCACTTTATGTGCATGATTGAAGCGAACAGCCGAAAGCTAGCGAGACTGTAATAAATATTTGGTACCGTTGAAGTTTATTGTTTTACTGATTTCTAGGACCTAAGTGCTTCTCAACACTAAATTCATAATTCCATTCATTCCACACTTACAGTTTCAGATATTAAGCTGACTAACTTCTGTGATAAACATGAAAATCTGACAATTATTTAATACTAAGTCATGATATAAAATCATGATTTGATAACAGTACGATTAGATGTGACACATTGATATTGGAATCTTAATGCGAGTAATAAAGCAAATTTTTGTGGTATTCTGGCTGAAAATGCGACGATTAAGGTTTAATGCCTTATTTAAAAATGAAGCATAATAGTGCACGCAATGAATAACGAAAACTGCATCTTATGATTTTCACAAAGATACCGCACATTAGATGATTAATAGGTCGATCCCTCAAAGTAATTATTAGAATACAATTTTAGCAACTCAGAAACTCTTGCATTTCGTGATGTATCAGAATCTGAAATACAATCAGCAGAATGCATTTGATGTTTCTCAAATAAATCTTTCTAAAAATATAATTATCTCCTTGAACTAAGTGAAGCGTATTGTGTACATTGTGTACCGACATTGTGTACACATCAGGGTTGGAACCTACTTTGCAATCAATGTAATGTTAACTCCACTTTCGAAGTCTATCAAATACAATCAAAGTAAAAACAGACAATCGAAATAATGATTCAATGGGGGAAGGCAGGGCAACCGTTAGATATTCGGTAAAGTGAAAAGGCACTCTAGTTATAGACCGATGCGTTTCGCCGGTGTCCTACCGGCATGTTCACGGAATGAAATTGACATGACGAGAAAATGTACGAGTACATGACACTGTGAGTATTTATCAAGTCAAACGTGACAAACAGATGTGGAAAACACTGAAGATGCAATCTTAGAGAGTAAAAAGGGGTCATTATATGTTACTTAATCATTGTAGAAGTAACGTGAAGGAAATAAACATCTAAAAGAGTAGTGTAAAAACGAGTCATAGAATGTTCGTCCAAGCAGATCCAATATTGACCTCAATCTTGTTGACGCTGGAGTGCTTCTTGGGCCACAGGGCCTCCTTGATCCTTCTTTTCTTTAAGTGTCGCTCCCTGTCTATCACCTCACACCCTGACCAATCAATCTCATGGTCACTTTGTAGAACATGATGAGCTACCTCCGAATTAGGAGAGATTACTTTTACATTACGCTTATGTTCTTTGAGTCTGTCGTCTATTGTCCGGGAGCTCTCGCCAACATAATTCCATGAGCACGCTGCATCACCACATTTGAGACGATAGACAACTCCAATATCCTTTGATTTGAGAGGCCGTATTTTCACCAACAACCTTTTAAGTGTAGCTGATGTCACGAAATGTTTTGTCTTCGGCGTGCAAATTTGATTTGAAGTGATTCAATGAAGTGAGATTTACTTCTTCACTTGTGAGGGAACTCTAGTGATTTGCGACGTCAATTGAGAACTCTCTCCACTACAGTTTGTATTCATGTCTTTTGAGTTTACATTGATGACAGCGAGCTGACGTATAAGAGTCTGGAACAATGAGCTCGACAAACTTGTCATCAATTTTCATTTCAGTGAGTGTCCCTGTTCAACGTCAATCAAAATTTATCACGCGCTGTTAAGTTAAATAATTATCCATGATCCAATGTCAAATGTTCGAGTAGTAAGCCCGCAGGTTGCATTGAAAACCATTACTCATTGCTCCACATGTTATATAGACTATCCCATGTAGTGTAATTATTCAAGATCTGGAATGATTTTGCAATAGATAGGCTGTACACAATGTTTCCAAAATTCATACAGGATAGATTTGGCCTATAGGATTCTGAAATAAATCATAAGTAAAGTAGTGTCTGAACTACATGCACATGTATAAGTTGACGGAAATCGTTTTTAACTGTTTACCGGTAAATAAGAGTTCGCAATAATTATGTTGCAGAATATGCGTGTGGATACTCTCAAATTGTGTTATTTGTATGATCCAATTATTGCAATGATTGACAAGTTGACGCTTGTTCAGTTAATCAAATTATTCCCTCCCCACTCGGAAGATGAAGCTTTTATATGGATCTTGAATCACCAGTGATCGCCGAACCGCAATTTTTACATATTTCCACGATTTTTTTTAAATACATAAAGGCCTAAACCGCTTGAGGGGGCAAAAGCGCCAACGCGCTTGCAGATACATGTAATTGCAGCCATAATTGTAAATGCAGATCATCAATATTTTAATCAAATAATTGGGGCGCCTGATGAAAAGGGATGTATACTAAACAGAAATTATACCCAGTACAACAAATATTTGATAAACAATTGACAAAATCATACATATACATGACTATGTGACATCTACTTATCTCCTCTCCTTCCATTTTATAAATTGTTCTGCTGACCGAGCACTCCTTTATGGTGATTTCCAAGCTGTTACGTGCATTTTTTGCTATTTCATTCTTTTTTCAACATGAGTTTGTCCAATTTCTTGGCAATAAACGTTTTTGAATTTTGAGTAATTACTATAATGAATTTAGTTAATAAAAATTATAATTGCAAAGTGAAATTTGAGGATAAAGAATCAATAGCGATTACAATTCCAATAAAGAAATAATAATAAAATAAAGTAACAATTAAAAGCATTAATTCCGTACCGTACTCAAATAATGCGACAGTATTGAAATTCAGAGTTAGTAGAGCTATAGAATTTTTACAGCTAAACAAGATGATTGCTTTGAAAAAGGAAATTATTTCAATGCAATTAACAATTCGCGACCCCAAGAACCAACGACCCGCATACCCTCAGGTCGGCCCGCATCGACTCCAAAATATTAGGTCCGAGCCCGCTCCGGATGAAATTTGTACCAGGTCCCGGGTGAGAGAATCGCCTTGAGAATCATTTTATTCTTGATTGTATGATCGAATGCTTTAGGGCCTACTACCCGAGTGATCATTTTCTAGAGATTTTACGATTTTCTACTGCCTTTCAAAATCGCTACAGATATTTGATTTGTCAGTAAGCTTTTTATGGTTTTTAGAGACATTTGTATGAGCTAATAATGCCTACTGCAATTCTAGAGAATTCTTACTCGCATTCATGGCATCCATAGAATGTTTAGCAGGCAAATATATCTGTAAATGTTTGCTGGAGACACGTGTCTCTAAACATTTATCGACGACAGACATAACCTCTGCAAAAACGTTGAACTCAAACATTTTTGTATAATACAGCAATTCTTTTGCTGTAATATACAAAAGAAAGATATTTGTACATAAATCTCGTATTATTATCATCTAATGTATTCATAGGAATATATACATGTAATACAATTTTATACGCAATTACAAAATTCTATCTTATCAAATATATTGTTATGTTTATATATTTGATATATTGATATTATGTCTACATCACATTTAATACTTATTATATTAAATATCACATGAATAAATGAATGTGATATATAAATGTGCATGTATTATATTCAATTATTACTTGCTTTACACCTGTAAAAAGAACATTTCGTTTTATACATGCGTCCCTTCTCTTGCTACTTTGTCTCCTCTAAATGATTCGCTTTTGATGGAGTGTCACAATGCACGAGGCACAGAACTAAGTCCTTCTAGTCTCTTCTTATCTCTCTCTCTCTCTCCGGAAACTCCGCAGTCTCCTCGAACTGTTTGTTTTTGATCGGGGCCATAGTGCGCGAAGCACAGGGGAACAAGCTTACTCTTTTTTTCTCTCTCTCTCTCTCACACACACACACACACACTCTCTCTCTCCTTCCATCTCTCCATTCAAATTCTTTTATTTTCTTTTCTCCATTTGAAAGCTGATTTTCTGATTTTGAATGTATCTTAGCTGGAATATTCAAGGTCACAATATGCGGATCAGTTGTTCCCCTATTTGCAAGACTATGATGGCTAAAGGACGTAATGTATATACCGGTATCCGTCACAATTTTCCTCTGCACACATCTCTCTCCCTACTGTGGAATAAACAACTCGTCGATCGCCTGCCTGTTAATGACTAATGAATGCCCTCATAACGACCTTCGGTCCATGAGTCACATGACAAAGAGGATGCGAGCGGACAGACTGTGTATGCTATATCAACCAGGCGTCATCAATTGCAGAGTCATTCCTCTCAGTGCATCGTGCATGTTTCAGTCATCCCAGCAGCGTCAATGCATGTCGTTCTACTGTCTTATACTTGTGGATTTACAAAACTTTTAACTACGCCTCAAGTCAGTCATTTGTGTTTTGGACATTCAGAGGATTCTGTCGTACAATTCGACTTTCACAACCATTTTCAGGATTACGCCGACGCATCTTTTCATTCTGGAAATAATTCCCGATCTTCTCTTTTCCTGACATTGTACTAAAACCAAGCGGGTCACTCCTTTGTATTTGCCTTTGAGGTTATGCACAAGATAGAAAATCAAAAAGGTAAAACCACAGCGCTCGTGTCACAGACACATCAAGGGGTGGAGCCTTGCAGTGCGAATGTTTACTGCACGGTCCCACCTGACACGAAGCGCTGCGGTTTTACCTTGTTGGATTTCTATCTTGCACATAACCTCAAATAAAAGGCAAATACAAACGAGAGACCAGCTTGTTTTTAGCACAAAATTGAACTACCTCCTGTTCCTAACCTTCAACATCATCTTCATCTACACGTTTTGATTCGCATCATTCTGACTCAACTACCTAATATCTTTTCACTTTCGCTGAAAACCATTAAACAAGTGATTGATTATATTGCTGAAAAGTCATTTGAAGTGAAATTATATTGTAATCAAATATTCGATCCACACACCGCTACAGTCGAACAAATAATCGAATAATACAAGTTGAATCTCTGAAGGAGGATTGGAGAAAATGGAAAATATAATGTGAGTTTTATTATTATTTTTAAGTACTGTTCAATACCTCAAATTCGGTAGTTTTGAATCCTGGTGGATGATTTAATGTATCCACAGGACTTAAAATTACGCTTGCTTGAGGTTCGATCGGCATTTATATTATTCCTAATAAATCCCAAAATATCGTGAAAATTGTTGCTTGTCTGAATGCGTTTATAAATTGATGTCTGTAGGCCTTTTTGGCAGTAGACGATTGATGTCTGTAGGTCTTTTTGGAAGTAGAAAATTAATGCTTTTTGCAGTAGACAATGCGCGATAATTCTACTGCGAAATTTTATGGGATTTCCATAGAAAATGATCACTAGGGTACCATCTGCAATTACATTGGTAAGTGTTTAGCAGCAAGATGAATTTTTAGACATTTAGCACACAGTGAATTTTCATCTGTTTCAAACATTCTACATGTATAACACGTTTGTCTATCGCAAATAAATACGATTTCATTTGATGTTCCGAAAGCTGCCATTGTTGTAAGTTATATTTAGGCTAGAGTGTGGAAAACGAATTGCACTGAAGACAGAAAGCCTATATGAAAAGTGAGGTGATTGAGTCAAAGGTCAAACTAAGTTTGATCGAACTAAGTTCTTCTGAACAAGTTTCCGGAGAATTACTACTTGCTAATCATCTATCGATTGTTGTTTCTGGTTGAGAAAGCATATTTACGATTGTCGTATGCCGGTATATATTTCATATTATTTCACGATACTGATAAGTCAATCTGTGAAAATGCCTCAGAACATTCAAATGATCAAATGAGGAAGATTTCTGATTTCATATGAGATAAATATCGGCTCGGGTGTTTACAGAATTTTTCCGGCCCGGTCCCGTGTCGGCTTGGCCCGTACTAGGCCTGGGCCCGCTCTGGTACACACACTTAATAGTAAAGCACTTCTGTAAAGGACGTAATAGCAAGTAGGCTTAATATTGATGACAGTGTAAATGATTTAAATAAACTGAAAATGATTTACTTTAAACATACAAAAGTGATTGCAATTGTGAAATGATGAAAATCTAACGCTTCAATTAATTTGGATTGAGACACTTCCAATAAATTTTCGGCAGCTTTGTTTGGTAATTTAGATTGAAATCCGCGAAGGACCCGAATCTGCCCCCACGGATGACTCAGAGAACCCCTAGACACTTTCACAGAATCTGGGTACCCAACAGAATTCCTGGAAGCAATTATCACACAGTGCCGGTCCCTCAAGATTGAAAGTTGTAGACGCACGTAGAGCGAATAGATCGACTGATTTCGAGTGATTGTCCAATGACACAACAAACCACGTAGATTGTGAGTCGGAAACACAGAGCGAAAATTGAAAAGCATGAAGCATTCTATCATGTCGCCAGACTATCTGAACGAATTCATTTTGCGGCAACGTTGAGATGTTGCACATTAGCAGGCATCCGAAAACATCTTGGAATCAGGGGTTGGAAAAAATTAATTGCAATTCAATTGCTCTCATTTTTTTGCTAACAATCAATTAATTTAATTGGATCACATGAGCATTAAGTTTAAATTAATGCAAGTTAATTAATTGCAATTAATTTTATCATTGCCGAATACAGGCAGATCTTTCTACATGACTGACACTTAATTGATAAATACCTAGAGCGTTAGTTCTATAGCACATAGATCTAAGAAGGTGCATTAAAACACTTAAAGAAATAGAATCTGCCTGCCGCATGCATTTTCTGCATCACTATTTTCGTTGAACAAATTTTCATGAAAAACATGCAAATGTACTGATAATAAAATTAAGAAATGACTGATAATTAATATTTACATTCTCCTCTATTCTTCAAGCGCAATATTTTTTCTGGTTCAAACACTGAAGCACTGTCACTCTGACCATCGCGATGATATAACCTGCCACAATTTGACTTTATCGAAGAGAAGTTACTAATTAGAGAATTTTAAATCAAAGTTTAAATAAATTGTATAGATTATCAACAACACGCTTTGCATTGGGCTATAGTCAATAATTTATTCGTTTTAAATACGAGTAGGCTTACAGAATATCATATGATCGACTGTGTGGGCCAAGATATTATACTGTACAACCTACATAATCGCCAAATATATCGCTTTTTTAACTTGTGAATAATTAAAATTAATTGGAATTATTGGCAACTGATCCAATCAATTAATTGAGTTGAAGGATTATAAACCTGCAACGTCATCCAATGTGGAAATAAAACGCTTTGAATTTTGAAGATGGCTCATCAATTAATTAATTGCAGTCAATTAATTTTTTTTTCAGCCCCTGCTTGAAAGATAATAGACTTCGTTTCACCTCCTTCTCATGCTGTTTTTAAATTTGATTAAAACATGAACATGCTTTTAATTGTTTTCATTTCTCCTTAGGCGAGGGCCCCACATTCTGTGATAAGGGGGATTTAGGGACCCAGATCCTGCGGAAGTGCCGACTGAGTCCTGCACAGTCAATGACATAACATCAACGATACCTGGTACGGTGAGGAAGGATGCCATCCGTCTCTCCATGCCTCCGGTCTTCAGTTCAGGTCAACCGACAACATTGTTCCTGAATTTCTCTTTCACTGATCTTGCCTACTCATCCGTGGAAATATCACATGCATTGTCAATCAGCTCACACAATGAAGTAGTTGTTGGTGAACTTGTAATAATGCTAAAATAATGAATGATGTCAGAGAATGGAGCCAAATTTGTGATCTCCGACACACAGATTACAGCATAAACTCATGCATACGCTTTCATACAAACACATGCATCCAATCTTATTCAGGGGATACCCATGACGCCAGTATAGAAACGTATTGTTGTCTCAAGTCTCCTTGACAACGAAAGCGAGACAGCAGCGTAAACGACAACACTGCATGAAACACGGACGGCGAGTTGTGTCAAGAGGTAGGTGCTGTGCTCTTGGCTATTGTGTGTTGAAACAAACGCGCATGCGTGCGTGTAGGCCGCTTACACACTCGCACACACTGCCCCGATGCCTGAAGGTTCGTCTCTAATCTTCATCGATTGATCGACAGAAAGTGGCCCCGTGTTCGCTTAATTAAGCAGAGGAAGTCTCCTTGAGCTGTGATTCGCTAACTATCAACGGGATGACTTATAAAACGGTGAGTAGTTAACGGCCAATTGTTCAATAATATTCGCTCTCGAATTCAGAACTTCACAGACTTCGCAGTAGCATTGCTGAAGATTATATGGGTTTACTAGCTAACTCGCACGTTGCATGTTATGAAATTCGCTGTCGTACTGGAAGGCTTCTTCATCTCCAAGACACTTGTTAGTCGTTAAATGATCAAAATACAAAATACAATATGTTTTTATAATGTTTTTTTAGCAATAACATGATATCCACAATAAATAAATTGATGAAAAGACCTGTGTGTGCATGCATGTAGTTCGGAAAATGTCCAAAACTGTCAGAGCTACACTTGTCAGCCGAATGCAACGATGTGAATGTATGCCAGTGAAAAATTTAATGTCCTTACCAGTGAAAAAACTACTGATTAGACTAAATTTGATCAACATTTCGGATGATGGAAATTTAAACATAAATTAAGTTCGATTATAATTTCCATGGAAGAATCCATAGAAATTTCCATATTTTCTGTGGAAATGGAAGTCATTTAGTTTCTTCCACAGCAACCCTGATGACTATCATACAAGTAGTAGATTTGTCTTTCTAAGGAGGAAATGCAGCAATCTGACAGAAAAAAATTGGGGCGAATTGGGGCTGAATTAAAAGTTCATCGGATACTGCATTCATTTCTTGTCAAGTACGTTAGCTAAGTTTTGAAACACTGCTTGGAGCAGTCGTTTAGAGATTGATATTATTAATGGAAAGAAATTGTTAAAATTGTGAAATTTCGATGTTTTCTCTGGTTGGCGAAATTGGTTTTATTCCAAAGGAAGAAATGCAGGTAGCCACATCACATTATCTCATTAAGTTCATTGCCATCAGAATCTGTATACAACCAACCCAGATGAAATGGCTCACATGTGCTACATCAGCACAGATAGATCGGACGAACTTCAAGCGCAATTAACTTTTTCGGATATTAGGAAAACACAATCTACTTGAGTTTTTGTCTACCTCTGCTGCATGGCTTTGACACTTAGACACTCTCCTGTCACAAACATCTGGTTGTGCTGATAATGTAAAAGTAAATAAAGATTGACGAACACCAATAAAAGTTAACTGTCAATAAACATTCAATATTTCAGTATGTGCCTTAATCATGAATTATGAAAATAAGGATTTTTTTGACATAGCTTATGATTAAGGCGTATACCAAAATATTGAATATTTACAGTGTATATTGACAGTGAACTTTTACTGGCGCTCGTCAATACTTTGATCTTCACAAAGAGCAGAATAAATGTGTAGATGGAATATTCTTTTGACCGTCGATATAAACCAAACTCGGGGGCACAGTACCCTCTGTTATCTTATCTGTGAAGTAAAATAATAATTCTCTGGCTTTTTGTCGTTTTTCTGGGTTCAGATATGTCTCAGAGTGAATTAGTTGAGAGTATTATGCACAGCACGCATCATTTGTGGCACATATACGATCGCCTATTGTTTCCAGTTAAGTAGAACGCTCATTGAGCACGTGCGGTTTGATTCCCATCGATAGTCCGTTTTTCAAGTCAATAAATCTCAAATGATTTACTTTTCTCTGTTGTGATTAACATGTTTCTTGCAACTTCGATTCCCTTGCCATTGTGACTACCATTTACTCGCAATTGAGTCATAGTGTATTTCTTAAAAGTAGTGATGGATTTGAAAATACCATGTAAAACAAGATATATGTGTGAAAAAATGCAAAATCGGATGAAGATATCGATTTCTAGCGGAAGTGAATATCAGAAGTCAAAAATGTAGGAGTATTTTTCCATCTTGGAAAACATGACATAATAACCTTGATGTGAAAAACGTTGGAGTGAAAAAAATGATTATTTACAATGATGGATGCGTAGGTGACATGACGCAGCGGATCGAAGGGAGTGACCTTTTAATTTATTGCATGCACTATAAATCAATGGTATTACTGATCAATGAATAATTTAGTGTTACCTGGAACTAGAAGATATTCAAAATGATTAATATAACTTTTAGAAAACATGATCAAGCCATGTTGTTCATATGAACGGTGCAAGCTTTAGCTGTAATATTGTATTCATTTCTTGTCCACACAACAATCACACTTTATTGATTAATTTTGAAAGGGTGCTCACTAGTGCAATTGGAGTGAATTTTGCAATTGCGATCTTAGAGCCCCATACCTTCAATGTATGAATGACAAAATGCAATAGTTAATAAATAAATGTCATCGAAGTTCTTAGCAGCACGTTGGCGATTGATTATCGACCTTCACGATTTCACGTAGTTTCAAGTCACCAAGTTATGAATATCAAGAATTACTCAAAAATAAAAATTCTGTTAGCGAACATCGGTTGAGCTGATTTTGACGATGTAATGGAGAATAAAGAACTGATATCCTGTTCGTACAGTCGGATGTGTGACTGCTCTGATGACTGGCGAAGACTAGCCAGAGGAATTCTTCCACTCAAACCCTTAGTAAAAATTCTAGGATTCTCATGTGATCCCCGTCCTGTTACCAGAAGGCGATAATAAAGCGATTTCTACATAACGTGGTCATTTGATCACTATGTTCATTTGAAATTGCTAAGTTGGGCTTGTAATACAGAGGCACGAGTAGACACCGACTGATATTTAACTACTCTGCACTTGGCTATTCCATCATATTGCTGTTACACCCTGTACATGTATTTTGATTTTCTTAGTCTGCTGGTTTCTAGCTTTATCCCTAGTGCACAGTGTAGAAGCCTACATGTGCTACATGCTTCCTAGATCGACAGGGCGATTGATTAGCGTTCATAATTGCGCACTGCCCACTTTAGATATTATGTAGTGATCTAATGCATTTACCATCATTACTATCATATGAATGTGCACGTTCAGTGCGGTAATGTCATTATCAAAATCGTCTACTCTCGCATTGTCTGAATGTTTCATTTTTTTGCAAAATGTCAATCTACACTATTGACATAACATAAAATTGAACGCGGAAGTAATCAGATTAAATACACTTTATCTCGTCAATTCGAACAATGTTCGAGAAATCACTACTGAATTTGCAACCATTAAAAATTTTCATTGTTTCCATCACAAAAATAATTGATTTTGGTGGTCACATTTTTCATTGAAGAATTTTTCTTATTTTTTCGCCAGATGCAAAAAATAAAATAGTTCTCAATGTGAATATATTCTATGTTGCGTGTGTGACGAATACAAATGCGATTGTGATCAACATTTTCAATAACTAAAAAATCACTTTTCTTAATGAAAGTTGGTGACATTGAGACAAGCGAAGACCCCTTACATATCTGAGCTGCATGATTCTAACACTGGATAGACTTGAAGCTCGAGATCTACTACAATCATGTACATGTAGGCATACAGTTCACTGGTGTGAATGTTCGCATGTCCATGCTTTGAAAATTTGAAATAAATCGGCATCATAGTAGACTATGGAAAGCATCAAATTGTCAGATATTTTATTGGAAATTGTCAATCAATTCGACCTTTCTGGCAGAACTATCATTTTAGGTACTTCTATGACCATCGTGACAGCAAAATTTTGTGTAAAAAAGTTCACACAAATCAAAGTAACTTCTGAATCTGGTTCAGCATTTCAATGCCTTAACTCTAGAGGCTATCAATTGACCTATATCGCATGATGCTTCAAGAAATTGTTGCAAACTCTTATTATCTTCTTCGTGTCTACTCAACCGGAATAATCTTTTGAGCCACAGAAATGATTATTCGAAAATAAGAACAACTGATACTAAGATATCAATTTTTGCGAGGCTTCTTCAAATGCATAGGCCTACTCAAAGTGGGCCTACTACTTAACACATATATTTCATAATGAAAAGCTAAATTGATATATAATTACAACCTTTAACTTATCTTCTTTTCAGGCGCGAGTGAAAGTTCTGAGTAATTTCGTTAACTGGAAGGAAGCAGAAGAATATGACGTCGATGAAAATACTTCCACAAGAGAGCTGATTACGAGCGTTTTACATCGTCATGGGATGAATTCTAGAGATCCAAACCTTTTCTATCTTACAATGGAAGGGCGATCTGTTGGATCAGGTAAATCTCTGACAGGATTAAGCATGCATATCTGCAGGGTGAATGGGAATGGTTTGCTGTTAGGAGAACTACTTGATAAATAATTGGTTTTTTTATTGACAAATAGCACTGAAGCCTTTCGCCACTTGTCATCGGTGGGAAAGAACAAAACATATTGGAATATCATATCCCTGTCATGTGAACCGTTCTTCGAAAGGCATCACTTGGTCGTGTGTGAACTTACAGCAAGTTTTTCAGCAAATTACAATTACCGTATTTTCTCTAATTGAAGCCCCCGGCTTCTATTTTTTAAAGTTAAATTTACCCCGGCTTCAATTAGAGGTCGGATTCTATTAGAGGCCCGGCTTCTATTTTTTTAATCGACATAACTATGATAAGAACTCTATAACTATGATGTAAAATTCTTTATTTTAGTGATTAACGAAGCTTACCCTGTCAATTGGATTCATCACTGTCGCACCATGAAATATTGTCATCGTCACTACAATCGATCGCCAGGAGATCTTCTTCACAGTCACTTTCAACTTCATTTTCAGCTACATTGAGTTCACTCATCGAGGAAGCCAGTTGAGTCAAACCATCCTCACAACCTCGGCCAGGTTTAAAGCAAGATATTTGTGAATCTTCCGAACCATCCAAAGAGTTCGTGATACCACATTGTTTCATTGAATCAGATATTTGAGAATTAGGTATCGCATTCCACGATTCTCGTACCCAATCAATCAATTGATAGAATGAAGGTGGTCGCATATTCCCATTCTTGGTAAATGAATGTTCTCCGATATTTTGCCATTGATCATACTTATTTTGAATTCGTGATTTCAGTGATCGATTCCAGCTTACATCAGCTGGCTAAATAAGTCCCGTGCACCCTCCTGGAATCACAGCTGTTTGTATTCTTAATCTCCGAAGAACAGACTGAGTTGTTTGTGAAATATGACATCTGAAAGCATCCCACACCATTAATCGCTTGGTAAAGGAAAATTCTCCAACCACTCGTTTCAAATATTCTTCTGTAAGACAATCGTCCATCCAACTTTTTGTGTTGTATTGAATGACAACATCGCTCATATTATTCAACTCCGCTATAGGTCTTTTTCTAGGGATAACGATTAATGGTTTCAGTTTGACTCCATCACCACGTCCAGTCAGAATTACCGTAACCCTGACTTTTTCATGACCTGCACTTTTCAATGGTACATCTGAAGATCCCTTCTTTGCGATCGTCCTTGATCCGCAACTTTCCAGCCATACCGGGGTCTCATCCATTGCGTATATGCTTTCCAGAGGATAGTCATTTTTCATTCTCATTTGTCGAATATATAGAACAAATTGAACCAGTTTAGTTTGATAATCAGCAGGAACTTTCTGACATATAGTAGTCCTTGACCTCATGACAAATTGATTTCGCGATAGAAATTTGCTAAGCCAACCATACTTGCCTTGAAGTTCGTGGGTAACGACAATTCAACTGATAAGGTTTGCGCCATCTTCTGAACATTTTTTCTGGAGACTCTAAGTCGTCTGTCTCTTTGCTCCACTATCCAAGCGCGCAATTTTTCTTCCAAAAGATCAGATTGTATTCGTCGTCCAGCCCCTGTCAAACGCTTTCGTTTTTGATTGCCTTTTTGATCAGACGACACCTTCCGAATATCGTTTTCTTGTTTTCTCCATGCTCTTATTTGTTTTCCATCAACTTTAAAAGTTCTGGCAGTCTCTTCAACACTATGATGCTTAACAAAATCTATAGCTGCAATTTTCTCACAGATCGTGTACTGTCTTCGCTTTGCTGACATCACTGTCACCCCTTACTGTCCAGAATGAAATGATGCCCATCCCATTCGTAAGGCAAGACATGAGAACAAATGAGTCATCCGTCAATCAAGTTGACGACAGTATCCATGTTACGACCTGCGACTGCATACTGCATACTGCATTACAATGAATAAAACTTTTCTATTTATACCCGGCTTCTATTGGAGGCCGGCTACTATTATAGGCTCGGCTTCAAAAAGAGTAAATGCGG
>CAJQUW010011123.1:600000-810320 GCA_907163375.1 Prostheceraeus crozeri
GAGAAGTCTTTGTCGATTCAGCTTGGAAGCAGGAAGGAAGGAAGGAAGGAAGCAGCAAAATCAAATCCGTGTCTCCTTTCACCCTTGAAATTTGGACGAAAGCTGGATCAGAAGGGAGCATTAGTTCCTGTTATGACAAAAGAGAGGAAAATGGCGGCTGCTAAACTTCTTTTCTGTAAATGCAAGAAAGGCTGCCTTCAAAAGTGTTCATGTGCGAAAAACGGAACTGCATGCATAATCGCATGTAGCTGCAATGGCATCATTTGAAGTGTGGACGTCTGGAAGAAGATAGTGAGGAGGATGACATGACTTTTCAATGACTTTCATAGTAACTTTCATGGTTTTCAGTGTCATGTTTACCTAATATAAGCAAGACATATGAGCAACATGAGTCCTTTTCATTTTGAGCTGGTCTTCATAGGAAGTTACAGAAAAAATGCATATTGTGTCTTAAAAAATGAGGGTAGGAAATGCGAATGAGTCACAATAGATATATATTTCAAAGTAATAAATTAATGTAATAGTAACATAATATGATAATAATAATGAAAAGTGACGTAAATAATGTAAAATAATGAAATAGAGAAAAAGTAGCCGATTACGTATGCTACGAATGACCTCTTGACCGGCTGAATGGCCTAGGCCTAATGATAACTTCTAGTCAAAGTATTATCATTGATTTGAGAAGAATATATTTGTAAACTATGGATAACTATCCCCTGGTTGTGCCTAGGCTAACGGAATGCGTATGAATATCGATAAGACCAAAAAAGCTGGTTTTATTGATTTTTTTAAAATTTGACCTTTAAAGAAATTTGACCTGTGATCACGTCATTGGGTCATGACCTCCAAACAACTGTTTCAAAAACTTCCCATGGGTCCCTAGATGAGGTTACCGTTTGATTTTGAAGTATTTGATCGCTCCAAGGCAGTGAGTCAGGCGTCCTTTTAAGAAAAGTGCTATTTTTGAGTTTTGACCTAGGTTTTGTGACCTTTCGACCTCTGGCGACTTCGTTCTTTAACGTATTCACTTCCAACAAGATTTATGAGTGAGATGACATCTAGACAATCAAAATGAGACGTCGTGCGTAGGTATACGTTGTTTCAATCCTTATATAGAGTTACTTTTGTGTTCCGTACTCACTCCATGCTTTACATTCTTAACATCGTGAAAGTTTTACAAAAGTAAGTAATGTATATAAGACCGTTCTAGGACAAGCAAAAAATAAAAAAATAAGGCACCCCAAAAATGAAAAAAAATGAATATATGACCGATTCAGGACAACTAAAAAGAAAAAAACGTATATATGACCGGTCCAGGACAAGCAAAAAAATAAAAAATAAGGTACCCAAAAACGCAAAAAATGAATATATGACTGATTCAGGACAACTAAAAAAATAAGATACCTCCAGAATGAGTATAGGAAATATTTCACACACTGAAAAAGAGTTCTATAAATAAAAATAATGTTAAGGATAAAATCAAAAAAACAGTTTTAAGTTCATTCGGATTTTTTCATATACTGAAGAGAGGTTTCAAAAATATCACGTGGTCGAAAATTTCACGTAGTCTAAATATTTCGCGTAGTCCAAAAATTTACGTAGTCTTTTCACATTGACCAAAAAATATCAAAATATTTCTTTAAAAATGGAAACCTCAAAAGTGGAAGAAACTTCCAAAATATATCCTTCGTTATCACAATTAAAAACAAGTGAAATGGATAAAGAAAAACACAAAGAGTACGTTATATGAAAGATAGGGAAACACATTTATTATTAAGATTAGAGCATTATGATAAATTAAGAAAGAGATGGTCTAAAGTTAAGAATGTAACACAAGGAATTGGAATCTTTATAACAGCAAGTTTAGGTGCTTTAACAATTGTTATATCTTCAGGTGTTTTAGCAATTCCAGTAGTTGCTACTGCTTTAACAGGTACGGGTGTTTTTACAACTTCACTTGTTACAATGTTAGATAAATCTTCAATAACTAAGAAACGAAAATCATTAAAAACTAAACATTTACATATTAAAGAAGTCTATGACAAATTACATTACTACTTTCAAAGAGTATGTGATGATAAGGTTATTATGTTAGATGAGATTGAAAAATTTGATCAAATAGCTAATGAAGCTAGTAAAATATCAATTCAATTACAGACACAAGTTAATGACAAGAATAAACAGGCTGGTAAAATTTCTAGTGATGGTAAAATTTCTAATGAAGAAATGATAAAATTTTTTTAGAATAACAAAAAACTTTATTAAACAAAAATTTAGACGAAAAGATGTCAGACGACAAAGCAATGAAAAAATAATTTGTTCAGTAAAATGTTTTTGTTGTATTCCAATGTTACCACAAAATTCAAATATTATATTTTAAAAATGGATAAAATTAAAGCTGATAATCAAAAAAATTCAACAGTTAGATGAGTTAATAAAACAAAAAATTATTATGAAGGAAAATCATACTCAGCATAGAATGACAAAAGCTGGTATTCAATCTGATATGTTTGAAAAAATGCAGCAAACCGAACAAGAAAAAACTGATTTTGAAAAAACTATTGAACCATTTAAAACTCTTGAAAAAGAACTTGCTAATCAGGATAACCGAGTAAATATAACAGATCCAGTGCTTAAAACATTATTAAATGATTATGGATTGCTAGAAGCAAACAAAGAAAAAAATCAACATTTTGAACATTCTACTCTCTTTTTTGATAAAAAATTATTTGCAAGATTTTATCTTGGCGGAAAAGAAATATTTCCACAACCTTTACGGGGTTTAATTTTTTCACCAGATAAATCACCTATTAGTTTAGATAGAAATTTTGTTGATCTTTTAAGAGGAGCAGATTTAAAAAATATGCCGTAGAAGATCTTATAAAATATATAGCTATGTTAGATAGCGTTGGTGCAGTAAAATCTCTTAGACTTTATAAACAATTAGAAAATTTATTACCAACGGCACCTAAAGTAGGAAAAGGTTTTAAACAGAAACAACTATATTTTTACCAGATGATCCACAAGAATTATTGAATAGATTAAATATTTTAATATGTGCAATAAAAGAAGGACATAATTCTAGTTTCAATGAAATTCATGCTATTTAAAAAGATTATTAGAAAAGAAGATTATAAATGAAGAGGATTATAAAAGTAAAGCTGAAATATGCGGATTTTAATTTTTATAAGAAAGTATTTAATAAAAAATATTTATTTAAAATATTTAATAAAAAATATTTATTTAAAATTTTTATCTAAAAAATGTGTTCAGCAGATTTAGAAAAAATTAATAATCATTTAGAAAATTTAACAGAGATTTTGGGTTCATCAAAATTTAGTACGACGTTAAAAATTATAACAACTACTTCATCACACACTTGTAATTTAGAACCCATTCTACATTTGGAACAAAATAAAAATTATCAAATTGCATTAACTAGTTTCTCCACATTTAACACTATTCAAAACGTTATCAAAGATGTGAATGATCAATTTAGATATTCTACTGATAAAGGCAAAACGTGGAAAGTACTAACTTTTCTTCCTGGTTCTTACGAAATTGAATCAATATCAAATGAAATTAAGAGACATTTAGGTATACCATTTAAAGATAAGAAACAATTACATTTTGCAATTGAACCAGCAGTTAATAAAAATTTCTCTCACTTTAGACGAAAATCATCAAGTTGATTTTAATCATGATAGATCATTGTCAAAACTATTTGGATTTAATAAACAAACCTATAGTCAAGGTTATCATTTAGGTGAGAAGATTCCAAAAATAACTGAAATAAATTCAATTGTTGTACATTGTGACATTATTGAAGGAGGATATATAAATGGTAAATTGTCAAATTTAATATTTAGTTTTCCATCTTTTACTGCACCCATTGGTTATAGATTAAATGTAATTCCACAAACATTAATATATTTTCCTATTACAAGAAAAACTATTAACAGCGTTAACATTAGAATTACGGATGAGAAAGGACAATAAATATATTTTGGAGGTGAAGAGACTATGATAGATCTTTTGGTTAGAGAAGTTTAATTTTCTTCTTCTTAAAAAATAAAAATTATTTTATTAAAAATGAGTGAAGAAATTTCTACAAACCTAGCATTAAATAAAAAATTTAAATTCAATCATCACCGTAATCTATCCAATAAAGTTTTATCAGTGATTTGTGGAAGATCAGGATGTGGTAAATCATATCTATTATTTAAAATTCTAACTACTCCAAACTTTTTAGATTATAACAATTTTATAATTTATACAACAACAGCAGAACAACCTGTTTATCAATTTTTAAAATATGGATTTGAAAATAATCTTAAAAAAACAGCAATTGCTTCATTATTCAAAGAATATGAAAAATCTGAAGATGAAGAAGAAATAAGTTCGTGATGTGAAGAAGCAGCGAAAAATAAACAATTAGTAGAATCTTATAAAAATAAGCACATAAAGATACAATTAATAGATGATAGTGGTAATATGCAAGATCCTTGTAAATTAGATAAAAGAATGAAACATTGTGTAATTTTTGATGATTGTGTTAATGATAGAAATCAGTCAGTTCAGAGAAATTATTTCACAAGTGGTAGACATAATAACTGTAGTGTTTTTTATTTAACACAAAGTATGTATTCATTAGATGGAAGTGTTATTAGAAAGAATGCAAATATATTTATACTATTTGAAATAAATGCAAGAAATTTATGTGATCTGTTAAGAGATTTATGTATAAGAGATAAAGATGAATTTAAGCATTCGTGTAATAATGCTTGGTCAAAAGATTATGGCTTCATTACAATTAATATTGATAAAAAAATACATGATAGAGTTATAGAAAATATTTTTGCGGAGTGATCGAATAATTAATTTTTTTCTTAATCTTAAGAAATTTAAAAATTAGAAAATTTAAAAGGTAAAGTAGTTATTCCATCAGGTAAAATTTTTCTTTTATCATCAAATGGATCTAATGCTAATGTATGTTCCTCTTTTAAATACATTTTATGTTTCTTTGAATTAAGTCTATAATTACATGCTGTTTTTATTTCATTATTAAATAATGCATTCTTATAATCTTGAAAAGTTATTTGGTTAGCCACTGATGCCTTTGAAATTCCTTTTAATGTTTTAGATGTTTTTGAATTTGTGTTAGAATTTGTGTTATAATAAAAACATTTAGATTTAAAAAAACAGCTTCTGTTATGTGCGCTGCATTTCCTTGTAGTTCATCTTTTACTTTACATAAATCAGAAGGATGATTGATATATTTTATTTTATTAATTTCTTCATCAAGTGAAGAATTATACGGTATTGTTAATTCTAAGAAAACGGAATCCGTATCTGTAAAGTGTAACTTATAGTTTTTACCATAAGCAGGTGCTAAATAATCATATATAAATCTATACGTAAATAGTTTAGCTAATTCTAATATAGTGAATCCTATAAAATTAAACTTATCATGTTTTATAATGTTTCGTCTTATATGCACTGCACATAGTTCATCACTAAATCTAGTAGTTCTTTTATATGTAGGTTTCCTTGTTAAATTTTGAAAGCTATCTCTATCATAAACTATTTCAATATTTTGTCTATTACGCACATTTTCTAAAGTCTTACCATAAAATGCATTATTCATTAATTTAAAGAACACGTTTCCAAAATCATCTCTATTTCTTTTAGCTATTTTACGTTTTTCAATATTGAACTCTATATAATCTTTTAACCACCTAGATTTTCTATACACTAGTTTCCGGTGAATTTTAAAAAGAATCATTCCATGATCTAAATACTAATCTAGCATTCTTCCTTCAACAACATACTTTCCTTTATTACTTTGTGTTAACATAAGTTTTTTTGTTGGCCTGTATTTCTTAGGAATTAAAGATTTTTGATAATCTGAAAAATCTTCAATATTAGGTATTTTGCTTTCAGGACAGAAAGGATAATATTTTGTTGCGCCTTTTATATAATCAGGGTATGCTAAATCAACTTCATATATATAACCATAATTATTTTCACCGTCTAATGTAGGTTCGTATTCAAGAATGGTACTCCATTCCATTTCACCTGTTGGTAATTCCTGTATCATGCAAGAAGAATATAAGCTATTACAATCATAATATAACAAATAGTTTTCTCTCATGATTTCATCGACTTCTGCTTGACTCTCTTCATTTGATATAAGTCCTTCTATATTTTGATTAAACAATTTTATAAATTGATCTTTTTTTTCCGGATTTAATTTTTTTAAATAACCATAATCATCAGGATTTACTTTCTTATTATAACATTTAACATATCTATTACCTAGAACAGATGAAACTCCACCTCTAATTCCAGATTCCAAAAATAATAATTTATCATAAGAACTTTCTTTATAATATTTAAGTTTAACATTTGTATGTTTTAATCCCGCCAACCATGTTAGACCTGGTGTGCTATATGTATAACATGGATCTATTCCATAATATTCTATACACATATCACGAAAGTTTTCAAAAAGATCAGCAAGGATTAACACATCTATCTGAAGATATTTCATTGTATAATCATACATTGTTCTACAATTTAACTCTTTCCAATTTTTTTGAGCTTCTGAATAATCTTCTTCAGACAGTTGTGATTGTTTTAATTTTGATTTAAATTTGTCACGTGAAGAAAGTTGATGTTCTTGCATTATTTCATTTTTTCTATCTATATCTCCAGTTAAATATTCGTAGGGAAAAATACCTTTTAAAGGTTTTAAATTATATTTATTTAATATTTTACATTGTTCAGGTTTCAAAGTTTTTCCCATGAACTCTAATGAATAAGGATTAAAAAATCTAAATGCATCTAATATTTTAATACAACCAAATTGCATTGAAAAATATTCTTCTTCTGTTTTACATAGTACGTTTGTTCTTAGTTATTGTAATTTTTCAGATGAGAATAGATCTTTTATTATTAAATGGAAATCATATTTAGAACTACTGTAGAAATATAAAGGTACAAAGTTATATCTAAATTTATTAGCATTAAGATTACAAGAAGTATGTGCTGCACCTCTATATAATCCATTTAGATGATCATGATCTTTTACCTTATAAGTTGTAAATTCTTTTCCACAGTAATAACAATTTTTTTCATTATGAAATTGTACTAATTGGTCATACGTTAATGGAAGCATTGGTTTATTTGTTTTAAGCAATTGTGATAAACGTCCTTGTAATTCTTCTACTTTCTTTGTAAACATTTCTGAACTATCTTCACCATAGTATTGATAATATTCTGATTTAAATAATTCAGGATAATTTGAATGAATGTACATTCCCCAACATAATGGTTTTTGTTCAAGCAAATGCTTACCAGAACTTTGTGTCATGTTAACATTAAATGCTTCAAAATCACAATATATAATAAAGGGTACTTTATTTTTGTAAAACCATGTATTATATACTAAATAATCTTCTTTAGTAAAAGTATTTTAACTGCTTCATTTTGTTGACAAATCTCCAAATGTCTATTCATTTCTTCTTTAGTTCTAAAGCTCGTCATACATTGGAGACAGGGAAAATTAGCATTATCTGAAGTTTTTGTAAATATAGAAATATCTTTACACAATATGTAATGACCTTGATAATATAGTATATTCGCTTGTGCTGGTTGCATTAACTGCTGCTTTAACATTTTTAACTTTTGTTGATATTCCTGTTGTAATATTTCTAACTGTTCTTGATATTGTTCTTGATACTTGTTTTGAAATTGTTCTTCATATTGTTTTCGACATTGTTCTTCATATTCTTCATGATATTCCTTACTTAATATATGTTTACCCATATGATATTCTTGTAGATGTTTCTGTTGACAATGTTCTTTATATTGTTGCAGATTTTTGGATGGCATTCTAGTTCATTAAATTGAGAATTACATTGTTGGTAGACTATGTATGATAATTTTAAATATTCTTTATCTCCAAGATTCAATTCTTTTTCAATATATTTGTGAAATAATATAGTTTCTTCTTGTTGATATTCTTGTTGATATTGATCATGTCACATTTGTAACTCTTGTTGATATTCTTGTTGATATTGTTTTTTATATAGTTGCGGTAACATCTCTAACTTATGTATATACGTATTCTGACAATAGAGACGAACGCTCGGTTTCGTACTCATAGGGAAATCCGCATCCTTTATAATTATTATGATTAATCATTATTGGTGATAATGTTTTTATAATTTCATATTTTTCAGTACATATTACATTTCCTTTGTAAATAATATTATGATGTATGTCATTTCCTCTTTCATTGTAGAGTTTCATTGTAGAGTTCATTGTAGAGTTTCATTGTTCTGTTTGGCATAACTTTTTGCTATTCAAATAAAATTATTTTAAGTTGTTATAAACAATGTTATTAACTTCAATATCTCAGGGATATAAGGGAGTAACATCACCAATAGAAAAATACTTCACATTTAATAATAAAATAGCCACTATGTGAGAAAATCTCTATTTGCTGGACAACGTTTCGGGAGTCACCTGCTCCCTTCCTCAGGTCACAAGAAATGAATGATGACAAAATCAGCGGCGAATACAATTTACAACTCGCGAAGCGGTTACCAAGTCCGGTTGATGAAAGCCTGAGTTACTGTTGAACACTTTTGATTGGTTAACCTTAATAAATGAAGATTCAACCACACGTCTGGTTCTAAAATCACTACAATAAGACAAAACGTCATGCCCATTAAAATCAATAGAATGACCTGTTTGCATACAATGTTGGGCCAAAGCATTATTTTCATCAAAATATCTGACAGCTCTCTTGTGTTCATTGATAAGAGTAATAACAGATAGACCTGTTTCACCGACATAAAATTTATCGCAGTCTTTACATGGTATACTATACACACCGCCAGGTTTCTTAATACTGTTGTTATGAACTAGGTTTGATTTGATACTGTTAGGGTAACGAAATACAAGTTTGGTACCGTAACATTTAGCCAAACGATGATTACTGGTACAATTTAGAGAAGGTAAAAAGGGTACAGAAAGAAAATTTACATTATTTACATGTACATTATCCGACAAAGGTTCAGGTCGAAAATACGTAGACTTAGCTTTAGATAAAGCTTTGTTTAAGACATCTGGAGGATAACCAAGTTTCATAAACGAAGAAAAAATGAAATCAATTTCATCATCAATAGAATCAGAACTACAAATACGAAGCGCACGCAAAAACTGGCCGCGAGCGACATTTATTTTAACAATTAATGGATGAAAAGAAAAGAAATGAAGATAGCTGTTAGAGTGAGTATCCTTTCTAAAAACAGAAAAACAAAGGGAACGGCCAACCTTCTTAATCAAAACATCTAGAAAGGGAATGGCGTTATGAGACTCATACTCATAAGAGAACTTCAGAGAAGGATATAAAGAGTTAATAAAAGACAAGAATGAATCCAAATCAAAATTATGCGAAACTAAAGATAGAACATCGTCAACATAACGAAACCAAAGAAGAGGGCTGTTGCCAGCAAAAGTAGGAAGCAACTCGCTTTCTACATGCTCAAGGAAAAAATCCGCAAGCACACTTCACATTTAATTCAAAAACATTTACTTCTCTTAAATTTTTATTCTTTTTATGAAACTTCATTAATTTATTATAATTATACGGACCTTCATCTAAGTCATCAGAGAGATCAAGTTCATTTATATATTCTTCTTTATTATAATGACTTAGTCTTTCTTTGTGATATTTTTCAGGATCTAAATGTGCTATAACACTCCACAGAAAACAATATTCATCTTCATTCTGTATGTTGATTATTTGTGGAGAACTGAAAGGAAGGGGTATGTAACTGCCACCAGTATTATTTTTATATTTGTCAATTACTATTTTCTTACATAGTATTGCAATATATCTCCAACCAGATTCAAGCAACTGACCTTCAGTTATAGCATCTATTAATTTATTTATCATTGTTTCAAATATGGGTTGTATATCATTTACATTATGAATTTCTTGTGTCTGTGTAAAATGTCCTTGTATTATTTCTTCAGTCATTCCATCGGATTTAGTTTCTGTATAAAGTACTTCTACATTCATATAACATTTGAAAGATTTCTTAAATATATTATAGAAGTTTGTTAATACATCATAAAAAGTTTCATCGGTTTCATTATGTTCAACAGACTCATCAAATAAATATTTTATATCTGTTACAGCTTCGTCGGTTTGTCAGTTTCGTCAGTTTCATTGAATAAATATCTTATATCTGTTTCGGGCGAAGTACTAGAACCTTCGATTTCCCCAAAAAATCTTCACTATTAAAAACTTTTTTATATTCCGAATGTGAATAATCATCAAATATTTTTTTAACTTTTATATCAGTAGGTAATGTTTCTAGATAGTTTTTGTAATTATTTAATTTTAATATATTTCCTTCATCAGATCGATCTACATTTTGTAAATGCATTTTACTTTTTAAATGAGATTGACAACTTCTTTTTGTTTGTAACTGTCTTTTACATAAGACACAATAAAACTTGGTATTTTCCATTATTTGTTTTTTAAAGAAAAACTTTGTGTTTTAATTTTGGATATAGACATTCTAATATCAAACTCTTGAGAGTTATTATATATTTCACGTTCAGTATCTATTAATATATTCAAATCTTTATCATATAGTTGCATTTGCTCAATTATAGATTAGGACAAAGTGTTACATGTCGCGGAAATTTTTTCTTCAATATAATTTTTTGACAACCTCTACACTTTACTTTTTCTTTGAAACAATCCTTACACTGATATTTACTATCATAAAACTCTGCCTTAGGTTTAATAATTTGACAATTTGTACATTGTCTTGTAGAATTTATACAAGAATTATAATGACTAGTAATTCCTTGACTTGTAAAATATTTATTACAATTGCGACATAGCTGATCTTTCATTTTATATTTTATTTTATCTTTTTTAGCCTCCTCTGGTTGCTCACATAATTTTAAATGACGTGCAAAATTTTTAGACGTTATACTTTTATTACAACTAGAACATATTTTTTTCGTATTACATTGCACAGATTGTCGTGCATCCATAGATTGCCTAGCTGGAAGAATTTTATTTTTTTGTGGCATGCGAACTTCTTCCTGATTTTGATCTACATGATTATTCTGTACTAGATGATTATTTGGAACTATATGATTATTCTGTACTAGATAATTATTCTGTACTAGATGATTATTTGGAACTACATGATTATTCTGTACTAGATGATTATTTGGAACTAAATGATTATTCTGTACTAGATGATTATTTGGAACTACATGATTATTATTTGGACCTACGGTATTTTTTCTAGCTGTATAAAGATTTTGTCCTTGTTGAGGTATAAACAAATGTTGTAATTGTTGAATATTTGACATAGGTTGAATTTCTTGAACAGGTTGCATATTTTGAATAGGTTGCATATTTTGACCTTGTTGAGGTATAAGCAAATTTTTTAATTGTTGTGATTGATTAATGTATTGCTTACATGTCATAGGTAGTAATTGTTGCATACTTGACATAGGTTGCATATTTTGTTGAGATTGTTCTATAAGTTGACCACATGGTGTATATTTCATATGTGAATATAAGAACGCTTCACTTGTAAAACGCATATTACAAACTTGACAAATTTGAGTCATTATTATTTTTATGTGAGAAAAATTTATGTTCATTTTTATTTCCATGACATGTATATCTTTTATTGTTTAAAAAATGATGTTACCAAATGTTGGTAGAGGTGCATATATCCCGAATAATCGTGAATCAGAAATAGAGATAGAAAATTATATCATGAAAACTGGAGACGTTTTATCTGGCCCATTGCATCTTTCTATTCTTCCACAACAAACTACAGAGTTAACGAATAAACAATACGTTGATACACAAATCAATGACTTAAAAAAAATGATGTTTTGGTTCCACTGATGAATGAATTAAAGTTGCTTAAACTTAATTACGAATCATTAAACGAAAAATTGTTAAAACTTGATAAAAAGGATAGAGAGCTAGAAATAAATATAGCAAAACTTTTTTTTAAAAAAATTCAGAACAATCAAAAATTTTAATATTACTTTCTATAAAGTTAAAATCTGCAGTCATTAAAAATAAGCATCAGATACAACTATTGAAAGAGCAATTAGAAAATGAATTAGAAAAACTTCCTAAAAAATTTTTAAAAATTTAAATAAGTTACAAGCTACATTCCAAAAAAGTGTTGATGAATTAAGTTCTAAAATTACTCAACAAATGAAAAAGATGAACAGAATAATAAATGAAGTAAACTCACTAAATCAGAAAGTTGATAAAATGAAAACTCTTAAATCAATTTAGAAAAATGTTCTTAAAGTGCAATTGAATGCACTTAAAACGGCGTTCAAGATGAATCAGCAGAAAATGCAAGTTAATAGAAAAGAAATTAAAATACATCACACGCTGCTTGACGCCATAGATAAAGTGCAACAGAAAATTAATAAAATTATCACGCGGTTGTTGTCCATTCACAAACGCAAATCTTAATCACGCGGTTGATGTCCATTCACAAACGTAAATAATTTCCCCCAAACGTCAAATTTAATCCTAAAAAATGCCTATAATTTATAAACACAATCTTAGAAATTTTGCTTCAAATAAAAAAATTGCCCATGAACCATGTATGAAATCCGTTTACCATTATAACAATGTAGAAACAGTTCAAAAAGAAAGAGCTGGTATATTTTCTGGCATCAGTGATAATATACGAAGTATCGTTAGTGTTGTTAAAAATAATGAAGAGATTTCATTACATCTGCCGCAAAAGGAGCAGCTGCTATAGGTAGTACAGCTAGTGCAATATCAAATGCTGTTAAGTCTCAAAACGAATTAAAACAACTAGAAACTGTTCGTAAACTTAAGAATGATTCTGAAGAACTAAAAAAATTTGAAAAACTCTCAGAGGAAACAAAAAACAAAATTGCTGATATAGCAACTGATAGTAAACATGAGGAAAAAACAATTGAAGAATTAAGAGGTAGTGGTTTAGCAAAATTCTAAAATATATTCTAAAAAGGAATCCTAAGAAAATTTCTTTTAGAAAAAACAAAAAAGTCAAATTATTTTTTATAAAAATGTCTTCCCTGATTGAAAGTAAATTAAGATTAGACGATCCTCCGTTCGTCAGTTACAATCAAAAAAAGAATGACTATATAAGAGTTGCAATGAATCCCGGATCTTCTAGTAGAGTAAATACTGGAGAAGATTTAATCTTTGAAGTTGATAATCAACAAAGCTATTTATATTTACCGGATTCCTTTTTACACTGTGAATATTCTTTATATAGTGATGCTGATTTCACAACACCATTACCTGCTACCGATAATATTGCATTAGAGAATAATTTCTTTCCAAGATTATTTACACAAATGCGTTTAGATGTTGCAACTCAAAATATAGAAACAATAAGTGATTCTCCAGGTGTAATTAATATACAATGCTTGGATTTGTAACAATTGGTGAAAATAATAAAAGGCATCAAATCAAAGGTTGGTTTCCAGATAATAATGATGGCATAATTGTTGATGATTTAACTCACGCTGGAACAGATGCAGCAGGAATTGCGAAAGATGCAGAAAATATTGCAAATCATTTAAATAAAACAAATAATACTGCATATAAAGAAAGACGTGAATTTAACTAGAAAAGTAAACAGACAGTAAATTGGTCATTGTCTCCATTATTCGGATATTTAGATTATGAAAAAATATCATATCAATTAAAATTTAAATTAATAATTCATCGTACAGCAAATAATGAATTAATCTTTTATGCTAAGACTTGAAAAAAAGCATACTTAAAAATGGATAGACTTGAATGGTGGATAAAACATATTACTCCTAGTTTAGAGGTTGAATCAACTATTGCAAAAAGATTAAATACTAACAAACCAATTCCAGTAAATTTTCTAAAGCGTACTGCTAGTTCTGTAACTTTTTCTGAACAAAGATTTAATTGGCATTTTACTAGAACTTCGAATACTCCAAGATATTTATTACTAACTTTTCAAAGAAATGATTCTCCAAGTTTTGATAAGAACAATAATCTTTTCTATATTAACACAATTCGAAGTTTAAAAGTTGTTTTAAATCAAACCCGATATCCTATTGATCCATTAAGATTCGATGATACCAATAATCAATTTATGGAAGGATATGATGCTTTTAGAAATCCTTGTATAGAATTTGGAGTTGAACCACAATTAACTCCTGGAGATTGGAGACATTTATATCCTGTTTTCTGTTTCGATTTAAGTGCACAATCTGAAGATATTATCAAGACTGGTTGTGATGTAACAATTAATATTGAAAAGAAAGATTCCACAACTTCATTAATGGCTTATGGTTTACTGTTAGAAGATGTAAAATATTCTATTGAAATTCTAAATGGAAAGATGGTTAGAATAAGTTAATTAAAAGTTTTGGTAACTTAAAATGTGTTCTTAACTTAAAATTTTTTATTAAAAATGTCGCAAGCGAAAAGTAATAATAAAACTGTTGAATTAAAATTACGTAATATTGTTGACAAAAATACCCCTAAAACTATTACGATTAACAAAAAAAAGTATTACATAAGTAAACCAATGATAGAGAATATTCAATTACAAGAAGAAAAGAATGGCGGGATTCTCCCATTAATTCCACTAATAATAGGTGACATAGCCGCTGCTGGAAGTGTTGCAGGTGAGACAGCTGGTATTGTCCAGGCAGTAAATAAAAGTAAATCAGAGAAGGCAGTATTAGAAGAACAAAAACGTCATAATAGAGAGTTAGAGAAAGTTGCTAGGGGTGAGGGAGTAGTAGATAATTTTATTAGTAAATTAAATTTAGTTGATGAAGTGAAAAGAGTTCTCAAAAACATTCTACATAATGTTGATGATTTAACAGCAATAAAAGAAACTAAAGATGGTTCTGGAATATATCTAAGCCCTAGTATGATTAGATTAATAAATTTTGTGATAAATATATTGTTATAATGTTATAAATATATTGTTATGGAGTTATAAATATTTTTTCATCTTTAAAATGTATTCTACAAGTCCTACAAATTCCGAAAATTTAATTAAATAAAAAATTGCTAATTTAGATTTATTGAATTATCTATTAAACGTACATTCTGGCCATCGGTCGCACACTGCTCGGCTGCACACCGCACGGTTGCACACCGGAAGTGACATACAAGAAACATTGGAAAACTGTCCTGGATTTATTTGGAGTAAATATTCAAAAGAAAAATATCTTCCTGGTCATTCATATACCGGTCCAGGAACTCGATTAGATATAAGACTAGATGAGAATAATAATCCAAAACCAGGTGAAGAACCAATAAACAGAGTTGATGCAGCAGCTTATAGACACGATTTAGCTTATCGAAATCATGACCTAAAATCTCGTCATGAAGCTGATAGGAAAATGATAGAAGAATTGGATAACATTCAAAATCCTACATTTAGAGAAAAAATTGAAAGAATGTTTGTCAACAAAGCTTTACAAGCAAAAATACTGTTCGGTCAGGGTTTAGACAAAACTCATAACACTGAAACCTACGCGTCCGAAATGTCGAATGACCTAGATCGGCATAGTGGAACTTATGCCTCCGAAATTCACAAGGAATATAGAAAGCCGAAATATCTATTGAAAGTAAAAGCATTTAATAAAGATGATATTTGGAGTCCTGATCTTGTTCATATGCCGAATGAAAAAGATTATAAATACGCATTGACCGTTATAGATTTATATATACGATACGCTTGGGTGAAGCCATTAAAGAATAAAACTGGTTTATTCGTTAAATATGCGTTTGAAGAAATGTTCAAGGAAAGTAATAGAAAACCAAAAAAATTGTTTGTTGATGAAGGATCTCGGTTTTATAACAGAAAAGCCACTATTTGATTTAGTTTATTCCACTGAAAATGCTGGAAAAGCCGTAGTAATAGAAAAATTTAATAGAACGTCAAAAAAAAATATTCAAGAAATTTACAGAACAAGGAAATCAGAAATGGTTAAAAATATTACCAGGAATTGTTGGGGATTATAACAATAAGATTCATTCAAGTATTAAAGAAACTCCAAAGAATGCTTCTGACGATCCTGATTAAATACGAAAGAAAATATTCGAAAATAATTATTCGAATGAGAGTAATCCGAATTTACAGAAACGTAGGCCGTAATTTAAGATTGGAGATAGAGTAAGGATATTCAAACATAAAAATAAATTCGAGAAAGGTTTTGTTGGTTACTGGACTAAAGAAATATTTGAAGTTTGCAAAATAAATAAAACTTCTCCGATTACTTATAAAATTAGAGATTTAGATAATGAGGAAATCAGAGGCAGATTCTGTGAAAATGAATTACAAATAACTGAGCTTTAGCTTCGCTTGAGCTTTAATTACAAGTATCCTTTAGGTAGTCATTGGAACTAACGTTTCGGGAATGAAATTCCCTTATTCAATTCTAACATACTCGTAATATCAAGAAATGGTACTCCTTCCTGAAAATTGAATAAAACATGAAGACATAATTGTCCACAGTAAGTTGTTCCTGGTTTCTGAATTTGAAAAGTATTGTATGTTCCATTTCCAAGTATTTCTTTTACTTCATTTGTAGGGGGAAGTCCGTATGAATCGAACCAATAGTTCTCAGCCTCCGGGCGATCAAAATAATAATTAGAACCGTTTTTATTTCTTTGCTCCGCAGACCAATGTACTCCTTTTTTTATCTGACGTGTGGAGATTTGTTACAAAATTCACTTCAGGTATATCTTTTATCAATAGTAATTCATTTCTAATCAATACGTGAAAATTCTTTATTCCCAATTGATTTGCGATCTTATTTAAATCGAAATTTGACGTGGTTTGTTTGCCGTATAATTTAAAGAACTCGGTCATGTTAATCATTTTAAATGGAATAAAATCTATTTCAGAAATTTATCAAAAGAATTGTCGTGTAGCAGCTGCTAAAATTGTGACAGCTGATAGGGGTGAGGCAAATCACAGACAATAGCGCATAATGCGGGTTGTGAAACTGCATTCACACTATAAGAACAAAAGAACACATACAATCTAAACACAATAGACATATGAGAGAGAGAGAGGATAAATGAATGAATGAATGAACATTTCTCTTCATTCATTTTGGTTTCCATAACAATCATTCATGCGACATTATTTTGAATGGAAAAATACACCGACTGTCGAACCATGTCGGCACTTTTATCGACAACTATGTCGGCGCTTTTATCGACAACCATGTCGGCACTTTTATCGACAGCCATGTCGACAAACTTTCTGACACTTTTTCTGGCTTCCAGAACGGTTTTGGTGTAAATTTCCATTAGCGTTCAAGGTCTTTCTATTAAAAGCATACGGGAATTATTCTCATTGAAGACAAACAATTGTTTTAAAGAATGCATGTCATTGTGAATACAATATTCCTATGACAGACAGGATCGAGATAGAGAGAGAAAGAAGTCACGCTGCTCCGTAAAAGTTTAATTGAGTTGTCCAACCAAACAATGTCATGGCATGATATACATACACTCACTGACATAAATAATTAAACCAACTATCATTGACTTGAATGGAAGTTTGTTTCATTTTTTTCTATGGTTTGAGATGATATCTCGCTTTCTATGTATCACCATTGAACTCCATATGATAAGGGAAATGCTATAGGACCATCAAATTTCAAAATTTGATATTGATCACAGTAACAGCTAGAAGTTGAACAGAATCACCACCTACTGCTGACCAGATTTGACTTATGAAATGGCGCACGATAACTTTACCAGAAGAATGGCAATTGGGATGATGCGTTGTGGGCAAAGTTCTACAACTGTTGCGAAAGAATTGAAAATTTCAAGGGTCGTTGTATGGAGGTGGTGGTGTCGTTGGAAAGCAGAAGGAAATGTGGAAAAGAAGAACGGATCAGGAAGACCAAGGGTATCATCCAAGCGGACAGATGCACGCTTAGTTTTAGCTGCTAAAAGAAACAGATTTGTGTCCGTCCCGAAGCTAATTTTGTACTGGAAGGTTGCTGGGAACGTTGCCTGTAGCGTTCGAACTGCATATCGAAGATTGCGAGAAGCTGGTATACAGTCTCGACGACCCGCTGTGAGAATTCCGCTGAGCATGGAACATCGAAGGAGACGAGTGACGTGGTGTCAAGGTCATCAGTCTTGGAGTGACAGTCAGTGGGAACATGTGCTCTGGACTGATGAATCGAGGTTTACTCTCGATTTCAACGATGGTCGGATCCGTGTTCATCGCTTGCCAAGTGAACGATTTGCTCCATGTTGCGTCAAAGAACACGACCGGTACGGCGGCGGTAGTGTCATGGTTTGGGCCGGTATCTGGCACAATGGAAAAACACCAGCAATCGTAGTGAAAGGAACATTGACAGGACAACGATATGCCGACGAGATCGTGACACCGGTCGTGGTTCCAGCAGTGACATCGAATCAATTGATTTTTCAGGATGACAACGCAAGGCCCCATCGCGCTTCAGTGGTCTCTAACAGGATAGCAAGCAGTGGAATCTCAACCTTGGAATGGCCCTCACGTTCTCCCGACCTCTCCCCCATCGAGCACTGCTGGGATGAACTTGGTCGTAGAGTGAGGGAGAGGTACAACCACCCACCAGTGTCTTTGAAGATGTTGGCCGACAGACTGATCGAGCAGTGGAACCTCTTAGACCTGGCATTCATCCAGCGACTGTGCTCATCCATGCCCTCACGCATCGATGCCTGTTTGGATGCTCGCGGTGGTTACACCCGTTTCTAACTTAAGTTGATAAAATCATGAGTATCAAATTAAATGTTTTTGAGTAAAGCATTCGAGTTCTCCTTTTACAAACAACAAACAAACGTACACTGTAAATTGGTCAATACCAATCACGTACGAAGGACGCACACCAAAGTATTTTTTTGCTGTATTTCTGTATTTTCTTGGTATATAGTTGTATGCTTTTCGTATGTTATTTCAAATGTGGTATGCTTTACATACTAAAGCTATACCAGCACAATGTTAAAAGAAATCAGCAATCATTTTCAAAGTATGTTGATTTAAGGCCTTTTGTCAATAAAGATCACACTAATGTTACTACTGTTTTGTAAGTAGTGAGATAATGACATTCAACAGTAATACTTCCAATACTGAATTCGATTTTAATACACGTAACTCTAAGGCATTTGATGACTAATCAATAAGTATTCAGCCATCAATAATTATGCATTATGTAATTTTGAAATTAAGCATAATATCAATCCGAAACAAAAACACATTTTAATTCATGAACCCAAAAGTAGGTATGTTTGAGATATATAAGTCAACATGGTTGCACAAAAAGTATCGTTTGAAAGGATTGATGTTTATCTACTTGGTTCATGAAGTAGAGCTAACTAAACGTCCTGTTAACGTTGCTAGACAAGTAGCAACGACGTCAATCTCGAGGAGCATAAATTACACAACAAATCCAATCTACCTAAATAACATGCTATCAAAAAAATATATTCACGAATGGTATTACTGAAAAATGTTATTTGACACTAGTATGTAATATATACATATTTTTTGCTATGTGACTTAAAGCTGCTCATACGAAAGACATACCAATTTGCATCGGGTCTCGTATGTAAAACATACCAACATCTCGTATTTCAGTGTAAAACAGCCAATCACAGATAGAATAGTTCGTATCGCTACATACCAATCACATACGAAAGTAAGTGAGGTGTGGTATGAAAAAGATACCAGATATCTGTAAGCATACCAGAATCTCGTATCAGATGTTAGTTTCAATTTGTATGTAATTTTGGTATATGTTTGTATGTAATTTTCGTATCCAGCGATTTACAGTGTACAGTGCAACCAAGTTTAAGTCATAAGTATTCATATCAGGACTTGTTTCATTCTTTTTGTCACTGAGTATATCATATAATACGGATCAACAAAGGCAATGAATAGACATCAGATCACTCAGTCAATTAGCCGCATCACGAGAACAATTGTCAAGTGCGATTGTCAGTTATGTCGATGAGTAAGAAGAAAAAGAGATCTCATCACGAACAATTCCAATTCCTTGTGTTGCGATTCCTTATCTTTCATATACCTAACTCTATCTTTATGTTTTTCTTTATCCATTTCACTTGTTTTTAATTGTGATAACGAAGGATATGTTCTCGTCGTCGTCGTCCCCGTCGAAGTTTCTTCCATTTTCGTCGTTTCTTCCATTTTTTAATAAACATTTTGATATTTTTTGGTCTATGTGAAAAGACTACGTAAATTTTTGGACTACGTGAAATATTTAGACTACGTGAAATTTTGAGACAACCTAAATTTTCGACTACGTGATATATTTGAAACCTCTTTTCAGTATATGAAAAAATCCCAACGAGCTTAAAACTGTTTTTTGATTTTATCCTTAAAATTATTTCTATTTATAAAACTCTTTTTCAGTGTATGAAATATTTCCTATACTCATTCTGGAGGTATCTTATTTTTTTTGCTTGTCCTAGAACGGTCTTATATACATTACTAAAGTAGGCCTAAAGCAACTTTTGCAAGAGAGTTGGCATTGCTAACAACTGGTTTCTGATCTCCCATACACACCTTAACAACATGAAAGTGTTAAGAAAAGTATAGCAGGGGTGTCATTTTTACTTCGTTTTTTAGCGCCTTGGCTCCTAGACTATAGGAGTCTGCCTTACAAAAACTCCGACTTGACGTTTTAGCACAGAAGCTGATTTCGTCCTCGCTTCGTTTACCGATTTCTTGCTGTCTTCGGATTTCTTGTAGGTCAACCTCGCGCGACGAATCAATTATGGACATAATGTGTAGGTCTCAAAAGTATCTCGATTGAAATAATCGAGAATTCTGCGCACAGAGTTGTACGTTTCCAGGGACATATTCGTTTTGCAATCATCTTCTGCGTGGTTCATTCGAGAGAGACCTCCTTCAACGACCATGTTTTGAGGACAAAATACCATGACCCGTTCAACCAAAGCCGATATACACGGGAAGTCTTTCAATAGACCAGAGGAATACAGCTCAACGAGGGTGTTTGATTTGGCTTCAGGCAACCTTAAACGAAGTGAAGCCAACTCATCAGTTACCTTGGCTGGGATGCAGCCGACACTATCGCACAGTTTGATTTATCGATGGAGCTTCTTCGTGTCAAAGGAGGACACTGCGTGTGCAGCAGATATGAGTACCTCGTGATTGGAGATGACAAAAATTTGACAAAACGCTTTAGAAATTCATGTATTTGTTCGACCAATATATCAGACTAATGCGTCAAATATCACTGATTTCTGTGTCACTCCATGTTTCGATAATTAAACGAAGAGACGGAATATCCTTGGAAAAAAAGAGATCATTGCTTGCTTTTGATTTGAAGTAAATTGAAATAGTATTGTAATACCAGGTCATTTATGATAATCAAAATATTTTTAAACGCATTTAACATCACATCATCAATCATGAAATAAATTTGATATGTACAAGCATCATTCGAATGCAGGTTTGCTGTTCATGGGAATGATATTTCAGAAAAAAATGATGCTCTAGACAACCTGTCTACCAAACTGATTGACACATTTCACTCACTTACAGATAAAAACTAGACTTCTATAAAAAATGAATAAAAACAGACTTGTCCTAAGAAAAAGACCAAAAAAAGACCAAAACAGAGTGGTCTGTTTAAAAGGATCGAGTGGTCACCCTGCTTCGCACATTCTGGACTAATTCCAGCCAGAATCGGACCACTTCTCATAGCCTTTATTAAGGAAAACTTCTAATGTTTTCAAAATTTTGAGATTGGGAAAGACTGATGAATACTGTCAGTATTATATAAGCTATCTGCTCGCTCGATAAAGTATTTAGAAAAACATGAAAACAAACTTTATCTGATGCTACGGCAAGATCCTCTGTCATTGACTTATCGGTCCTTACACTTTTGAGAGACATACTCTTAGCTTGGGCTTGTCAATGGCTAAGATTATTGACTATAAGTTGTCTCTTTGGCACAACTAAAACTGAAGAAGTTTCGACAAAATCAAGAAGTTTCCTACGCCTATCTGGAATTCGTAAGAACCAATTTTGATTTTGTCCAAAAGAGCACGATACTTCAAAAAATCGTGCATGTACTTGAAGGTCAATCAATGGACATCTACAAAAGATTCCAACAAGTGGAAGTGGTGGACAGGAAGACCGTACCCTAATGACAGAAGTGTGTACAATCTACCGTACAAGTGTGAGTTCTTCTTTGACTATGTAGATGAGTTTTGGTTTAGTAGTGACAACTCATTTAAACCAAATAATAATGAAATAGTTAGTAATCGCTTAATAAATGAAACAAAAGTTTACATTCCTAGCGATATTACTAATTTTTTGAGTAATGGTCCTAACTTTCGGTTGCCTCCGAATTTCAATCAAAACTTTACTTTTAATAATGAAATCGCTATTGACAGTTTAGCTTATAAGCTGAGATGGTTCCATCACTCTGACAGCGGTAATCCTTTTGATGATAAGCTCAAAATTCCTTTTGATAAGAATACTACTTGTCTTCCGCCAAGGATGAATGAAAACCTAGGAAATAATTTGAAGTTATTTGAAATTGAGGCAAAACAAATTTTACATAGTGAAATTCAACATGTAAAGAAAAATAATTATTGTAAATCAGTAAATAAATTGAAAAGCAAGACATTTCTTACTGAACATAATCTGACGTTGATCCCGTCAGACAAATCTAACCGTATAGTAGTTACTGACAAAAATGATTTAATTGCCAGAACTGAAAATGTTCTCAATGACACCGCTACGTATACTCTGCGTAAAAAATCTAAAACTGCAGCTATTGAAAATCAGGCTAACAAAATAATTCGTTCGAAATGTAGAAATATTCCACGTATTGATCATCAAAGATTACTTTCAATAGGCAGTAAACCAGCTGCATTCCATGTAAATGTCAAAGATCACAAGGATAAAGTGAATGCTTTTTACCCGCTTCGCCCGATAGCATCCGTAAAGAATACACCAACCCAAAAGGTTGACTGGCTAGCCATTACTATACTTAACCAACTAGTTAAATTTGTGCCTTCTCATCTGGACAGTACTCATTCACTGATAAGTAATTTAAAAAAGAACAGTAATTATGTAAAAAACCAAATTTTCATTTCATTAGACTTTCAAAATCTTTACCCTAGCATTCCGATTGCTGACGCCATAGATGTTGTAAAGTCATTTGCAACTGAATTTTGGTCAAAAATAGATAACCTTGGTTTCTCGGTTCAAGACCTTGTAGATTTTCTTAAGTTTATTTCATACAACTATGAGATAAATTATAATCATAAGACGTACCATCAAATTAAAGGGTGCCCAATGGGTGCACACTTCTCGCCACCTTTTGCAGTTATATATATGAATGCTATAGAAGAAAGAGAACTAAAAATTCTTAACCAAAAATTCAATATTAACCCTGTATGCTACAAGCGGTACATTGATGATATCATCATGGGTCCGTTTTACAAAGATGTGAAAATATTTTCTAACATAATTGAAGTGTTTAACTCGATTGACAAGAACATTCAGTTCACTATAGAAGTCCCTAGGGATAATTATATTAACTTTCTAGACCTAAGCATATCAGTGAATGGCAACCTTAAATACTCGTACAAATGGTATAGTAAGACATGTCATTCAGGCATAACTCTACATAGAGATAGTTGGCTTCCAAATAAAGTAAAAAATAATTTTCTCAAAAATAGTATAAAATACATTAATGATCGCAGTTCTGATGCAGACATAGCTTATGACTCTATGAGCACTATGAGTTATCGAATAAACAGCAACGGATTTAGGTTTAATCATAAATATGTCAAAACGAATAAAAATAAATACAATAAAATCCCATCTATCAAAGCAGACAACGTCCACTTATCACTCGATTTCGTTAGTGATTGTCATTTGAGAAAATTAAATAAGTTGAAAGTTAAATATGACATTCCGGTAACGTTTTCAACCAAACCAGGGAGAAAAATTATTTCAATTAATAAAAGCAAACCCAAAGAAGAATGCAATTGTAATGTGTGTAGCGCCATTGGTCCTAAATACAACTGCAAAAGCAGATATCTAGTTTATTGTTTTTATTGCTTTTGGTGCAATGACCTCTATGTTGGACAAAGTTGTCGACCTTTCAAGTAGCGCTATCAAGAACACGAACGTAGTATTCGCAACAGAGATTCCAAAAGTGCTTTGAACGAGCATCATCTAATATTTCATGCTGGTAGAGAGATGGAAATAACTGACTTTAGTTGTGAGATCCTTATTCAACAATTTAATGCGATTACAACTAGAATGGCTGAAGCACGCTTCATAGCGATGAAAGTGCCAAAACTTAATAGACGTCATGAACAAGTTTAATGAGTTGCCACAACTATGCCTAATCAGTATATAAGGATCCTTCCACATTTGTACGCCATCCTTGAGACTGTCTTCGGACGAAACGCGTCGGGTGCTTATTTTTAAATTGGAATAAAAAGTCGTAAATATAAGGGAGTGACTTCTTTATTTTCATTTATTTGGAAATTACGTATCCTTGTCAATGAGCTTGTCAAGTATCAGCTATCTTATAGTCAATCAAGAGTGAGGTTGAAGCTACTTTCTTTTAACGCTCTGAAATTTGTCCCAGTGCTGCTGATATTTAAGAGATTGCACACAATCTTATGCAGATCCATTTATTGTGGCTGACGAGCATCTGAATCGCTAGCTTCTAAAACTGCACAACAGCAAAAATGTCCCTCACCTGAGAACACTGAAATGTGTTGCAATAGGATCCAATGGGTGCGACTGCCCAGTGAAATGTGCCTCAATGCTTACCTGATGGGTTCACTGTAAATTTGAACAAAAGCTTAAACGAACTGCTGAAATCTCACATATCCGAAGGAGCTAGGATGAAAGAATCCTACATTTTCTACAAGTCACTGAAGTTAGCAGTATATCTGGCAGTGGATTTTCAAAAATATTTTGTTCAGTCCTGATCAAATGGTCCTGATCATCCACTTGTCTATTGAAAAATTAACTAGAAATTTGTTCACTGTATCAGTTTTTAAAGATTACACTCGGAAAAGGGTCAAATTATAAATTTAAATTCAAAAATCCAATGAGAGATTAACTCATCTAACCATCAGTTAATTGACCCTTTTCCGAGTGGAATTTTTGAAAAGTGATAAAATGAACTGAACAAATTTCTGGTTAATGTTTCAATAGACAAGTGGATAATCAGGACTAAACAAAATATTTTTAAAAATTCACTGCCAGATCTACTGCTAACTTCAGTGATTTTCTTCTACTCATTCCATGAAGAAAGATGATTCTCCCAAAACTCAACGACATCTAAGGAATCTTTCGAAAGCTATGTGGTCTCTTATGCACTGTTTCAGGACACCATCAAGCGTAGAAGCTGTCTCATATATTTTGAATACATTCCTGTTGAATAAACACCCTGACTTGCCTTCTATGCTTGGCTAGAAAATTGTATGCAGTGTAATTACTGTTGCATTCGCCCGATGGCAAATTTCCACTCTTATTCGTAAGCAAAGCAATCAGTGAGTCCAATTCCGCTTGGGTTTAGTGCCACGGCTCATGGGAACATAGGTCAATCAATCATAGCCCGAAATTCTATAATATATTAATTATTATATTATTAATTTGCCATCTCTGTTGTCAATTTAGTGATAAAGATTGAATTCATAATCTTAATTCCAGTTTTCCATCCTACTGTTCTAAGAGATTATAGAAATTCTTAGCGATGACAATTTCGAGAGGGTTCGACCTTCATGCACACAATTGTATATTTGAATTATTCGTCTTAGCAGAAATAAACAAAGGAGATGCGTGAAAATGTCATTTACTAGTTTGTAGCGTGATTAATATGATATTTTAGATTGCAACGAAAATGCTTTAGATGTTTAAGTTATGTCTGAAACTAAATTTGAGGAGTTTTGAGGATGCAAAGTCGGACTTGAAGAGCTTTCAGCAGTGTGGTCACCTACAGTGCTGCACGCATGAAAAATTGTAATTTCATAATAAAAAGATATACGTATGTATCTAACATGAAACATTTATCATCCTTGCAAGAATCGCACGAAAAGTGCACGATTTTTTTATTCGGGTATATAAAGGCCTGCATTATGTACACCAACAGCTAATTTCGGCTAATGGGAGCCAAATTGCCAAAATGTGCAAATACGACAAATATGCAAATGTACATATGAAATGAAAGCTGAAACCGCTTTATGACGAGACAAGCATTTTTAAGGTTTCAAACTACGAATTTAAGAATTCGAAAACTTATATCTCAAATTTCAAAATGCTACCTGCATGAAGTCATGTATATGAAAATTTGGTGACTCGCAAAATAGCCCACTTAATAAATGCTCTATGTCAAGAACATGAAAGATTGATGTTCTCCATAATTTCGTAAACAATCGCGTACCAAGTTCGCAACAAGTGCATCTAGGTTCATGTCAAGTATTTGACTATGACGTTTTAAATATGTGGGCTGTTTGTATATTGCATATCTGTCATATGCAAGCAAAACAAAATTTATGTCAATTGTATCCGGATTTTGCAGTCGGTTATCCATTAAGAGAGAAGGCTTAAGTCTTCGACCGCTTATATTGATAAAATAAATAAAATAAATCTGACGTCTCGCCACTGGCTTGATCACAGACTGAAGCAAAGAGTCAGTTTTGGACATTTATATCAGGCTTGTTTGAACAGATCTCACCTGATTCCACCTTGCGACGATGATGATAACTCCTCAGGTTGCGGTGCATCACTGACCATTGAATATCAGTCACATCTGGGCTGTTTTTATGCTGCAATAGATGCTGGTACACAAGTGACGAACCAGTTGTCACATGCTCTCGAACCCTTGTTCGCATAGTCCTTTTTGTCTCGCCGATGTAAAAGGATGGGCAATGTCTACAATTAATTTTGTATACGCAGTCTTTAGTCCAGCAGTCGACCACACCATCAGAGCAGGCAATACAATAAACGCAATTCTGTTTGGTGCACAATTTTGTCTTCTTAGGCCTTAATAATGTTGATAGGTTGTTGTTCTCGAAGGAAACAGTAATATGCTTGTCCAATCCACATTTGAACAAAGAGCTGCGTATGGCTCTGGTCTGCTGCTCTGACATGTACGGCAAAGTAAGATATGTCCTGCCACCATTTCTGTCACCATTCTGCTTCTGCGTGGGCCTCTTCGCTTTACTGATACACTTCTTTAGCACCTTCGATGGATATCCATTTGCCGCATATCTTGATTTGATCAGCTTTATACCTTCTTGTATTTCCAAGGGACCAGATCCATGAGAAAGGGCTCTCCGAAATTCATTCGTCAAGATTCCAATGAGCATGGAACGAGGGTGATGTGATGACCATGGTATGGTATGGTTTGAGTGTGATGGCTTCGTATATAATGTAAATGAAAAATGATCCTCCTTGCGACGAAGCATAACATCCAGAAACGGTAAGGCACCATTTTTGTCCTCCTCCACTGTAAAATGGATTGCTGGATGGATGTCGTTGCATATCGATAGTAGCTCCTCTGTCGTCTTCCCCTGAAAAATGCAAAAGATATCATCTATGTACCTCAACCATAATTTGATCGATCCATCAGACTCAGTAATAATTTGATTTTCTATATAGTCCATGAAAACAGTTGCACATGCGACTGAAATATTATTTCCCATCTGTATGCTAGAACGTTGTTTGTAAGATTCATTGGCAATGGAAATTGTATCAGAAGTGATGGCTAACCTCAATAAGTCACTGAAATCATGAATACGATTTTGAGTAGCATTACAAGAGCTGATTTTAGCGACTTATTGAGGTTAGCCATCACTTCTGATACAATTTCCATTGCCAATGAATCTTACAAACAACGTTCTAGCATACAGATGGGAAATAATATTTCAGTCGCATGTGCAACTGTTTTCATGGACTATATAGAAAATCAAATTATTACTGAGTCTGATGGATCGATCAAATTATGGTTGAGGTACATAGATGATATCTTTTGCATTTTTCAGGGGAAGACGACAGAGGAGCTACTATCGATATGCAACGACATCCATAGTAATGGGCAAAAGACCGTTCCAGGACACCATAAAATTCAAAAAAATAGTATCTTTAAAAACGACATAAATTCATGAATTTGAACCCTTTTTCAGGTTTTTAAGACCTAAATACATGAATTTAGTCCATTCAAAAAGTACCATTTTTTCAAAAAATGGTATTTTTAAAAACGACATAAATTCATGAATTTGAACCCTTTTTTCAGGTTATGAAGACCTAAATTCATAAATTTGGGCGTTTTAAAAATACCCAATTTTTCAAATTTTTCAAAATCTCAAATTTGAGAATTATAATTTTTACCTTGAAAATCATGACCGTTCCAGGACACCGAAAATCATAAAAGTTAAGAATTTCAAATTCATGAGTTTAGACGTTTTTCAGGTTTTTAAAATATATCATGTGTCTAAAAATATTTCTTTAGAAATGGAAGATGAAAAAACAAAAGAACCATCAGCCCCTTTATATCCGATATTGGAACAAATGGATAAAGCAAAACACAAATATAGAACGGCGTTCTCTTCTTTTCATTCTTCTTTACTTTCATAAATTACTTACATTCACTTTAAAAGTATAGACTGAAAATACACTTGCAAAGTGAGAACGTTGTTCTCAACTTTAAATTCTTCAGCAGAACAAGGTTGAAATAAATTACTTACATTCACTTAAAAAATATAGACTGAAAATACACTTGCAAAGTGAGAACGTTGTTCTCAACTTTAAATTCTTCAGAAGAACAAGGTTGAAATAAATTACTTACATTCACTTTAAAAGTATAGACTGAAAATACACTTGCAAAGTGAGAACGTTGTTCTCAACTTTAAATTCTTCAGCAGAACAAGGTTGAAATAAATTACTTACATTCACTTTAAAAGTATAGACTGAAAATACACTTGCAAAGTGAGAACGTTGTTCTCAACTTTAAATTCTTCAGCAGAACAAGGTTGAAATAAATTACTCACATTCACTTTAAAAGTATAGACTGAAAATACACTTGCAAAGTGAGAACGTTGTTCTCAATTTTAAATTCTTCAGCAGAACAAGGTTGAAATAAATTACTTACATTCACTTTAAAAATATAGACTGAAAATACACTTGCAAAGTGAGAACGTTGTTCTCAATTTTAAATTCTTCAGAAGAACAAGGTTGAAATAAATTACTTACATTCACTTTAAAAGTATAGACTGAAAATACACTTGCAAAGTGAGAACGTTGTTCTCAACTTTAAATTCTTCAGCAGAACAAGGTTGAAATAAATTACTTACATTCACTTTAAAAGTATAGACTGAAAATACACTTGCAAAGTGAGAACGTTGTTCTCAACTTTAAATTCTTCAGCAGAACAAGGTTGAAATAAATTACTCACATTCACTTTAAAAGTATAGACTGAAAATACACTTGCAAAGTGAGAACGTTGTTCTCAATTTTAAATTCTTCAGCAGAACAAGGTTGAAATAAATTACTTACATTCACTTTAAAAGTATAGTCTGAAAATACACTAACGACGTTCTCTGAAGTCTGAAAATACAGTTACAAAACTTCATAAATTTAACTCGTCTATTTCTTGAGTTACACCAGTTCTTTTTCCCCAAATTTCATCAGAAGATTCCAACAGTCTTTTTTTCTTTTTCATTTGTGAGAAAGTCCTCAATTTGGTTCAAGTGCTTTTTAACAAAATGAATACTCAATGTTGAAGTATTGAGTTTCGGGAATTCGAGAGATAGTCTATACAACTTGATTAAGAAACTAACATACGTTCTAGAAAAATAGATTTGGTGTTCATCATTCAAACATTTAATGAATTTTACAAATGAACACTTGATTAATGTTTTCAACTTACACAATACCTTACCTTGATTAATATATGAAATTAACAATCTTTGGTTACCTCTCTTTTCTGTCAAAATTAGTTTTTTCAACGAATCTATACAGGTAGGAATAGAAAAATAGTCCACTTTCTCCGGATAAAATTCCTCCAACTCTGTATCCACAAATGAATTTGAAATAAGGTCTTTCACTTCCTCTTCTTTGTTTTTGTCAACAGTTGCTTTCTTCTTTTTCAAATTTTCTTCAATGAAGTTTACAGCCAAATCTTTAAACAGTGCTTGCTGGTCAGGAACTATTAGAGGGAAAATTGAATCGCAGAAGACTGCAAATGCTCGTTCTAGAGGTGTTGATGACATATTCCAGGATGAAGACATGAAGTGATTGCAGACAAAGTCAGTCTCGTAGAACGCTCACAGAATGAATGCACGCAGTAATTAGAGCACGCAGTAAGAATGAAATTGTAATACGTGGAATAATGGCAGCAGCTGTTTCTGAGAGAGAGAGAATCTTTATGACCTTTGCCCCCAGCGAAGCGTCTAAAGTATACCCGCATTTATGGCGCTATTGTCTGCCACAAGCCGCAGCTGCTATCACTTCAATGTTCAACGTCAAAAGCAAGTCAAGCGAAACAAACTAAGATTAGCGACTTCTTCTGCAAAAACTAATTAAAATGTGCATTAAGATGCAAGTCTTCCCAAAAAAGGATATTTTTCGTGGAATGAAGAGTAGTTTTTTATCCTCATAACATGTACGATTGCATCGGTATTGGGCAGTAGAGGTATACTGGAGTATACAAAAAATTCAATTGCTTATCTACGATTCATACTGGCAAACAATTCCTTTGTTCTCTCTCCCTCTTCGTCTCATCCTCTCCCAGAGCTTTTGGTCTGACTGAGTTCTTAGAAATATACGGCAAACAAACAACTGCGTATTTCTATTTAAATCGAAATTCAGAAGATTGTATTCAAAATATTTATTCAAAATATTTCTTTAAAAATGGAAGAAACAAAAATGGAAGAAACCGCAAGAATATATCCTTCGTTATCATATGAACGTAGTTCTACTTTAATGGACATTGAAAAAATGAATAAAGAAAAACACAAAGATAGAGTTAGATATATGAAAGATAAGGAATCTCAATTATTATTAAGATTAGAGCATTATAAAAAATTAAGAAAGAGATGGACTAATGTTAAGAATGTAACACAAGGAATTGGCATATTCTTAACAATAAGTTTAGGCGCTCTCACTATTGTTATATCTTCTGGTGTTTTAGTAATTCCAGTAGTTGCTACAGCTTTAACAGGTACGGGTGTTTTTGCAACTTCACTTGTTACAATGTTAGATAAATCTTTAATAACTAAGAAACGAAAATCATTAAAAACTAAGCATTTACATATTAAAGAAGTCTATGATAAACTACATTACTACTTTCAAAGAGTATGTGATGATAATGTTATTACGTTAGATGAGATTGAAAAATTTGATCAAATAGCTAATAAAGCTAATAAAACGCCATTTCATTTAAAGTCCGAAAAAGTTGATGATAAGAATAAACAGGATGGCAAAATTTCTAGTGATGGTAAAATTTCTAATGAAGAAAATGACAAAATTTTTTTAGAAGAGCTAAAAACTTTAAGCGAAAATTTAAGCAAAACTTTACTAAACAAAACTTAAAGCGAAAAGATGACAGACAACAGAGCAATAAAAAAATAATTTGTTCAGTAAAATGTTTTTGCTGTATTCCAATGTTACCACAAAATTCAAATATTATATTTTAAAAATGGATAAAATTAGAGCTGATAATTTTAAAAGAATAAAACAATTAGAAGAGTTGATAAAACAAAGAAATATTATGAAAGAAAATCATCTTCAACATAGAATGATAAAAGCTGGTATTCAATCTGATATGTTTGAAAAAATGCAGCAAACCGAGCAAGTAAAAACTGATTTTGAAAAAACTATGGAACCATTTAAAACTCTTGAAAAAGAACTTACAAATAATGATAAACAAATTGATATAACAGATCCAGAGCACAAAACTATATTAGATGACTATGGATTACTAGAATCAAACATTAATGAGAAATTACCAAAATCTATGCAATTTGAACATTCTATTTCATTTATAGATGGAAAAACAATACCTAGATTTTATCTCGGACAAAAAGAAATATTTCCACAACCTTTTCGAGGTTTAATTTTTTCACCAGATAAATCTCCTTTTAATTTAGATAGAAATTTTGTTGATCTTTTAAGAGGAGCAGATTTAAATAATTATGCTGTAGAAGATCTCATAAAATATAAAGCTATGTTAGATAGAGTTAAAGCAGTAAAAACTCTTAAACGTTATAAACAATTAGAAAATTTATTATCAACGGGAGTTAAAGTAGGAAAAGGTTTATCTGAAAAACAGAAAACAGAAACAACTGTATTTTTACCAGATGATCCACAAGAATTACTAAATAGATTAAATATTTTAATATCGGCAATAAAAGAAGGACATAATTCTAGTTTCAATGAAATTCATGCTATATTGAAAAGACTGTTAGAAAAGAAGATTCTAAATGAAGAGGATTATAAAAGTGTAGCTGAAATATGTTGTTTCTAATTTTTATCTATGATTTTTATTCATGATTTTTATCTATGATTTTTATCTATGATTTTTATCTATGATTTTTATCTACGATTTTTATCTATAATATTTATTCAAAATTTTAACTAAAAAATGTGCTCAGCAGATTTAGACAAAATTAATAATCATTTAGAAAATCTAACAGAGATTTTGGGTTCATCAAAATTTAGTACGACGTTAAAAATTATAACAACTACTTCATCACACTCTTGTAATTTAGAACCCATTCTTCATTTAGAACAAAATAAAAATTATCAAATTGCATTGACTAGTTTCTCCACATTTAACACTATTCAAAAGGTTATCAAAGATGTGAATGATCAATTTAGATATTCCACTGATAAAGGTAAAACGTGGAAAATACTAACTTTTCTTCCTGGTTCTTACGAAGTTGAATCAATATCAAATGAATTTAAGAGACATTTATGTATATCATTTAAAGATAAGAAACAATTACATTTCGCAGTTGAAATAGCAGTTAATAAATTTCCTCTCACTTTACACGAAAATCATCAAGTTGATTTTAATCATGATAGATCATTGTCAAAGCTATTAGGATTTAATAAACAAACTTATAGTCAAGGTTATCATTTAGGTGAGAAGATTCCAAAAATAACTGAAATAAATTCAATTGTTGTACATTGTGACATTATTGAAGGAGGATATATAAATGGTAAATTGTCAAATTTAATATTCAGTTTTCCAGCTTTTACTGTACCCATTGGTTATAGATTAAATGTATTTCCCCAAACATTAATATATTTTCCTATTACAAGAAAAACTATTAACAACATTGGCATTAGAATCACTGATGAGAAAGGACAATAAATATATTTTGGAGGTGAAGAGATTATGATAGATCTTTTGGTTCGGGAGGTATAAACTCCCACGCGAGGCTAGAGAAGTTTAATTTTCTTCTTCTTCTTTTAAAATAAAAATAAAATTTTTTATTAAAAAATGAGTGAAGTGCCCGCATTAAATAAAAAAACCTCAAATTTAATCATCATCCAAATTTATCTAATAAAGTTTTGTCAGTTATTTGCGGAAGATCAGGTTTTGTAAAAACGTATCTATTATTTAAAATTTTAACGACTCCAAATTTTTTGGATTATAACAATCTTATAATTTATACAACAACAGCAGAACAACCCGTCTATCAATTTTTAAAATATGGATTTGAAAATAATCTTAAAAAAACAGCAATTGCTTCATTATTCAAAGAATATGAAAAATCTGAAGATGAAGAAGAAATAAGTTCGTGGTGTGAAGAAGCAGCAAAAAATAGTCAGTTAGTAGAATCCAATAAAAATAAGCATATAAAGATACAATTAATAGATGATAGTGGTAATATGCAAGATCCTAGTAAACTAGATAAAACAATGAAACATTGTGTAATTTTTGATGATTGTGTTAATGATAGAAATCAGTCAGTTCAGAGAAATTATTTCACAAGAGGTAGACATAATAACTGTAGTGTTTTTTATTTAACACAAAGTATGTATTCATTAGACGAAAGTGTTATCAGAAAGAATGCAAATATATTTATACTATTTGAAATAAATGCAAGAAACTTAAGTGATTTGTTAAGAGATTTATGTGTAAGAAATAAAGATGAATTTAAACAATCGTGTAACAATGCTTGGTCAAAAGATTATGGCTTCATTACAATTAATATTGATAAAAAAATTCATGATAGAGTTATCGAACAATTGTTCTCTGACTAGGCTTCGCCTCGAGGGGCTTCGCCCCGACTGAAAGTCGATAGAAAATTTGTATACCGAGTGATAAAAATATACAAATATAGTGTTATAGTATTTTATTATTTTTTATTTTATGTATATATCAAATTTGTCTATCTTAGAAATTAGAAAATTAAAAAGGTGAAGTAGTTATTCCATCAGGTGAAATTTTTCTTTTATCATCAAATGGATCTAATGCTAATTTATGTTCTTCTTTTAAATACATTTTATGTTTCTTTGAATTAAGTCTATAATTACATGCTGTTTTTATTTCATTATTAAATAATACATTTTTATAATCTTGAAATGTTATTTGATTAGCCACTGATGCCTTTGAAATTCCTTTTAATGTTTTATGTGTTTTAATATTATTAGTTGTGTTATAACAGTAACATTTAGATTTTAAAAATATAGCTTCTGTTATGAAATCTTCATTTCCTTCTAATTCATCTTTTACTTTACATAAATCAGAAGGATGAATGATATCTTTTATTTTATTAATTTCTTCATCAAGTGTAGAATTATACGGTATCATTAATTCTAAGAAAACAGAATCGGTATCTGTAAAGTGTAATTTATAGTTTTGCCATAAGCAGGTGCTAAATAATCATATATAAATCTATACATAAATAGTTTAGCTAATTCTAATATAGTGAATCCTATAAAATTAAACTTATCATGTTTTACGCTGATTCGACGTAAATGTACAGCACATAGTTCATCACTAAATCTAGTAGTTCTTTTATATGTAGGTTTCCTTGTTAAATTTTGAAACCTATCTTTATCATAAACTATTTCAATATTTTGTCTATTACGCACATTTTCTAAAGTCTTACCATAAAATGCATTATTCATTAATTTGAAGAACACGTTTCCAAAATCATCTCTATTTCTTTTAGCTATTTTACGTTTTTCAATATTGAACTCTATATAATCTTTTAACCACCTAGATTTTCTATACACTAGTTTCCGGTGAATTTTAAAAAGAATCATTCCATGATCTAAATACTAATCTAGCATTCTTCCTTCAACAACATACTTTCCTTTATTACTTTGTGTTAACATAAGTTTTTTTGTTGGCCTGTATTTCTTAGGAATTAAAGATTTTTGATAATCTGAAAAATCTTCTATATTGGGAATTTTGTTTTCGGGACCGAAAGGAAAATATTTTGTTTTATCTTTTATTTCATCAGGATATACTAAATCAACTTCATAGATATAACCATGATTATAATTTCCATCATATGTTTTTTGATAATCAAGAATATTACACCATTCCATCTCACCTGTTGGTAATTCTTGTATCATGCAAGAAGAATATAAGCTATTAAAATCATAATATAACAAATAGTTTTCTCTCATGATTTCATCAACTGCTGCTTGACTATCTTCATTTGATAAAAGTCCTTCTATATTTTGATTAAACAATTTTATAAACTGATCACTTTCTTCTGGAGATAAAGGTTTCATTATTCCATAATCATCAGGATTTACTTTTTTATTGTAACACTGTACATAACGATTACCTAAAACTGATGAAACTCCACCTCTAATTCCAGATTCAAAAAATAATAATTTATCATATGTATTTTCTTTATAATGTTTAAGTTTAACATTTGTATGTTTTAATCCTGCTAACCATGTTAAACCTGGTGTAGAATAACAATAACATGGATCTATTCCGTAATATTCTAAACACATATCACGAAAGTTTTCGAAAAGATCAGCTAGTATTAATACATCTATCTGAAGATATTTCATTGTATAATCATACATTGTTTTACAATTTAACTCTCTCCAATTCTTTTCAGCTTCTGTATAATCTTCTTCAGATAATTGTGATTGTTTTAATGTTGATTTAAATTTATTTATTGGAGGAAGTTGTTTTTCTTCCATAATTTTATTCACAGAATTAAAATCAGTCTTCGACTGTGAAACACAGGTTTTATCTCCAGTTATATCAGTCTTCGACTGTGAGCCGCAGGCTATATACTCATACGGAAATATGCCTTTTAAAGGTTTTAAATTATATTTATTTAATATTTTACATTGTTCAGAAATCAAAGTTTTTCCCATAACATCTAATGAATAAGGAGTAAAAAATCTAAATACATCTAAAATTCTAATACAACCTAATTGCATTGAAAAATATTCTTCTTCTGTTTTACATAGTACATTTATTTGTTGATGTTGTAATTTTTCAGATGAAAATAAATCTTTCATTACTAGATGGAAATCATATTTAGAACCATTATAGAAATATAAAGGAACAAAGTTATATTTAAATTTATTAGCATTAAGATTACAAGAATTATGTGCTGCACCTCTATATAATCCATTTAGATGATCATGATCTTTTACCTTATCAAGATATCTACCTCTACCATTTTTATAATTTTTTGCAAATTCTTTTCCACAGTAATAACATTTTGTTTCATTAATAAAATTTACTTTTTCTTTTTCTGTTAATGGCATCATTGGAATATTTGTTTCAAGCGATTGTGAAAAACGTCCTTGTAATTCTTTTACTTTCTTTGTAAACATTTCTGAACTATCTTCACCATAGTATTGATAATATTCTGATTTAAATAATTCAGGATAATTTGAATGAATGTACATTCCCCAACATAATGGTTTTTGTTCAAATAAATATTTTTCTTTACTTTGTTCAGCTGCACTTTTTTCATAATTATCATTTTCAGAATTATCATTTTCAGAATCGGGTGAAGCCCTGGAAGACATCTCCGATGTCTCGTGATTTTGTGTCATTTTAACATTATATGCTTCGAAATCACAATATATTGTAAAGGGTACTTTATTTTTAAAATACCATTTATTGTATTCTAAATAATCATCTTTAGGAAAAGTATTTTCAACTGCTTCGTTTTGTTGACAATCCTCCAAATGTCTATTCATTTCTTCTTTAGTTCTAAAACTTGTCATACATTGATGACAAGGAAAATTTGTATTATCTGAAGTTTTTGTAAATATAGAAACATCTTTACACAATATAAAATGACCCTGATAATATAATATATTCGCTTGTGCTGGTTCTTTTGTTTGTTTTAATTTTTCAAATTTATCTTTATATATTTCATGTGTTTCATCAATTTCTTTTGCAAGATTAAATGTATTTCGATGAAAATTTTGATTTAATATTTGTAGCTGTTGTTCATATTCTTTGTCATATTATTCTTTATATTGTTGTAGACATTTTTTTAAAGATTCATTTATTTTTTGATTGGTTTCATTTTCTTCATTATTTTCTTCATTTAATTTTTGAATCGTTTCTATCTTATTTTGATATTTATGGTGATATTCTTGTAGTAACATTTTTGTTTGTTGTTGATAATCTGTTTTACATTTTTGTAAAATTTCATTTAAATTTTGTAATTTTTGTTGATATTCTAAAGATAAAGATAAATAATCGGAATCATAATCATAATTATAATTACGTCCTTTATGATTATTATGATTAATCATTATTGGTGATAGTGTTTTAACAATTTCAAATTTTTCAGTACATATTATATTTACTTGGTAAAAAATATTATGATGCATGTAATTTCCTCTATCATTATATACTATTTCTGATTGACATAAATTTTTATTATTCAAATAAAATTTTTTTGAATCTGAGTAAAGTGGAGTAATTTTACCAATAGAAACATAATTCACATTTAATTCAAAAACATTTACTTCTATTAAATTTTTATTCTTTTTATGAAACTTTTTTAACCTATTATAATCATATGGAAATTCATCTAAGCCATCAGAGAGATCAAATTCATTTATGTATTCTTCTTTATTGTAATGACTTAGTCTTTCTTTGTGATATTTTGCAGGATGTAAATGTGCTATAATACTCCACAGAAAACAATAATCATCTTCATTTTTTATGTTGATTATTTGTGGTGAACTGAAAGGCAAAGGAACATAACTACCACCAGTATTATTTTTGTATTTATCAATTACTATTTTCTTAGATAGTATTTTAACAAATCTCCAACCAGATTCACGTAACTGGGCTTCAATTATACAATTTTCTAATTTAAGTATCATCGATTCAAATATGGGTTGTATATCATTTACATTATGAATTTCTTGTGAATTTGTAAAATGTCCTTGTATTATTTCTTCAGGAATTCCATCAGGTCCATTTTTTGTATAAAGTACTTCTACATTCATATAACATTTGAAAGATTTCTTAAAAATATTATAAAAGTTTGTTAATACATTATAAAAAGTTTCATCGGTTTCATTATGTTCAACAGATTCATTAAATAAATATTTTATATCTGTTACCGCTTCATCGGTTCGTTCAGCTTCATCAAATTCATCAGTATCGCTAAATAAATATCTTCCATCTGGTAGGGTCTCATCTTCACTATTAAAAACTTTTTTATATTCCCAATGTGAATAATCATCAAACATTTTTTTAACTTTTATATCAGTAGGTAATGTTTCTAGATAGTTCTTATAACTATTTAATTTTAATATATTTCCTTCATCAACTCGTTCTACATTTTGTAAATGCAATTTACTATTTAAATGAGATTGATAACTTCTTTTTGTTTGCAACTTTTTTTACATAAGACACAATAAAACTTGGTATTTTCCATTTTTTTATTTTTTAAAGAAAAATTTGTGTTTTAATTTTAGATATAAACATTCTAATATCAAGGACTTGAGAGTTATCATATATTATTATATATTTCACATTCTTAAGTTATTTTATTTTCTTTATCACATTAAGTTTTATCATATTAAGTTTTATCATATAACGTTTTATCATATAACGTTTTATCAAAAGATAATTTAAATCTATTTTCACTAACTATTGATTCTTCATCATCATCATCAATTGATTCTTCATCATCATCATAAATTGTTTCTTCAACATCATAAATTACACTTTTTGGTATAGGATGCCATTCCCTGATAGGATACCATTCTCTTATTGGAATATCTAATTCTAAATTACATCTTTTATCTGATAATAATATAATAGAGAAAAATATTGGTCTTTGATCTCTTTTGGAAAATTTAATAACACCACCATAATCTGAATCAGTTTTAGTTTTTATTAAAGATGATAAAATTTTAAATGGATTAGATGTAAATCCTAATTTAAATTTTGTAGACCCGACACATAGTTGTTTAACAGTATCTTCAACTATACCATCATTATTATTTTCAATTGTAAGAAAATGAAATTTAGATAAATTTTGATTATATGTAGTATTAATATCATGTACATCAGTATGAGATATAAATTTTTCTTCACTTAAATTTTTATAATTACTAATATTTTTGTAATCTTTTTTACCATTTACACCTTTTTCAGATGTTTCAGAATCATCGTCTATGTTATCATCATCTATATTATCATCATCATTATTATTATAAGATTCTCTAAGATCGGGCAAAGCCCTAGAACCTTCGGTTCGTTTATCATTATTGGATTCTTTAAAATTATTATTATTTTTAAAATTATTATGATTATGATTATGGTCATTGTTAATAGTATAAGGTGTAGTCCACACATAAATTTTCTCTTGTTGAGCTAAACCATTTATATAAGATTTTAACAAATTAATATTTAAGTTTGAATATAATCCTATATAAGTATCATCATCATATCTTTGCGGCATTTCTAATGTTTCTTGTTTATAAATTGTATCTCTATAATAAACTTGGCATAATAATTCTTCATTATGTTTTTTACTCTCTATGTGAATGTTATATTGATTTTGATCGTCAACAAATAATCTAATTTTTTCTTTCGAAAAAGATTTTAATTTTTTAACTAATTCTTTAATATTGATATAATTGATAATTTTAGTTTCTATTGATAATTTTAGTAATCAGTATTACTAATTGGTAATACTGCTCTAATAAAACCATAAACATTATTATGACCTATTATAACCATATTTTCTTTATTTAATTCCACATAAGCTACATCATTATATTTACTTACTATATCCATAAATTTAATAAATGGATCACCTGGAAATAAACAATAATTAGTTTCTATAGAAGGTAAACCTTTAGTCTGTTCTCTAAATATTTCGGCTTGTAATTGAAATAAAATATTAACATCTATACATGGATTATTATTATTATTATTATCAAAACATTTATTTTCAAATCTCGTTGATCTCGTCGAATAAGAAGAACAGGATGATGAATGGCGAATATAATTTTTTTAAATTTGCTTTATCCATTTTTTATTTTTATTAGAAAAAATTTCATTTTTTTATTGTTAAAAAATGATGTTACCAAATGTTGGTGGAGGTGCATATATCCCGAATAATCGTGAATTAGAAATAGAAATAGAAAATTATATCATGAAAACTGGAGACGTTTTATCTGGTCCATTGCATCTTTCTATTCTTCCGCAACAAAATACAGAGTTAACAAATAAACAATATGTTGATACACAAATCAATGACTTAAAAGAAAAATATATAAACGATGTTTTGGTTCCACTGATGAACGAATTAAAGTTGCTTAAACTTAATGACAAATCATTAAACGAAAAATTATTAAAACTTGATAAAAAGGATAGAGAGCTAGAAGCAGATATAGCAAAACTTTTTAAAAAGATTTCTGAACAATCAAAAATTTTAATATTACTTTCTTTAAATTTAAAATCTGCTGTAATTAAAAATAAACATCAGATAAAAATGTTAAAAGAACAATTAGAAGATGAAATAGAAAAACTACCTGAAAGAATTAAAAAAAATTTAAAGCAGTTACAAACTACATTCCAAAAAAGTGTTGATGAATTAAGTTCTAAAATTACTCAACAAATGAAAAAGATGAATAGAGTAATAAATGAAGTAAACTCACTTAATCAAAGAGTTGATAAAATGAAAACTCTTAAAATCAATTTAGAAAATGAATTAAAGAAAAATTTACAAGAATACTCTAAAGAAAATAAAGAACAGTTAGATTCTGTTAAAAGACAATTAGATGTTCTTAAAATTAAGTTAAATGCTCTTAAAACGGCGTTGAAGATGAATCAGCAGAAAATGCAAGTTAATAGAAAAGAAATTAAAGTACATCACACGCTACTTGACGCAATAGATAAAGTGCAACAATCAATTAATAAAGTTATCTCGAAGTTGTTGTCCATTCACAAACGTAAATCTTGATCGACGAAGTCTTGGGTTTCTAACCTATCGGAGCGAAGCTCCTCGAGGCTTTAGCCGATCGGACCAAAGGTCCTCAGGTTACTAACCAATAGAACTTTGTTCAGAGGCTTTAGCCGATCCTAAACGTAAATCTTAGCGCAAATATTAACGTAAATATTTTTTCCCAAAAGTCAAATTTAATCCTAAAAAATGCCTATAATTTATAAACACAATCTTAAACAATTTGCTTCAAATCAAAGAATTGCTCATGAACCACGTATGAATCCTGTTTATCATTATGATAATAGAGAAACAGTTCACACGGAAGGAGCTGGGATCTTCTCTGGTATTGGAAGTATCGTTAACTTAATTAAAAATAATAAAGATTTGATTACATCTGCTGCAAAAGGAGCAGCTGCTATAGGTAGTACAGCTAGTGCAATATCAAATGCTGTCAAGTCTCAAAACGAATTAAAACAACTAGAAGCTATTCGTAAACTTAGGAATCATTCGGAAGAACTAAAAAATTTAAAAAAAATTTTCAGAGGAAACAAAAAATAAAATTGCTAACATAGCTGTTGGGGAAACCTTGAGGAGCGGAGCTCCGTCTGATAGTAAACATAAGAAGAAATCAGGCGTAGCCATAAAACGTTCAATTGAAGAAATAAGAGGAAATGGCGTGAGCAGCAACCTTCGGTTTAACCAGCAAAGCTGTAGCGGAGCTGGTCTAGCAAAATTCTAAAATTATATTTTAGTAAAATTTTTTTAGTAAAATTTTTTTAGGAAAATTTTCTTAGCAAAAGTTTTTAGTAAAATTATTTTAGCAGAATTTTTTCTGTGTGTGAGAAAAACAAAAAGTCAAATTATTTTTTATAAAAATGTCTTCGCTTATCGAAAATAAATTTAGATTAGACGATCCTCCGTTCGTCAGTAATAATCAAAAAAAGAATGACTATATAAGAATTGCTATGAATCCCGGATCTTCCAGTAGAGTAAATACTGGAGGTGATTTAATTTTTGAAGTTGATAATCAGCAGAGTTATATATATCTACCTGATTCATTTTTACACTGTGAATATTCTTTATATAGTGATGCCAATTTTACAACACCATTACCAGAAACCGATAATATTGCACTAGAGAATAATTTTTTTCCAAGATTATTTACACAAATGCGTTTAGATGTTGCAACTCAAAATATAGAAACAATAAGTGATTCTCCAGGTGTAATTGATACAATGCTTAGATTTGTAACAATTGGTGAAAATAATAAAAAGTATGAAATCGAAGGTTGGTTTCCTGATACTAATGATGGTATAATTGTTGATGATTTAACTCATGCTGGAACAGATGCAGCAGGAATTGCGAAAGATGTAGAAAATATTGCAAAACATTTAAATAAAACAAATAATGATGCATATAAAGAAAGACGTGAATTTAACAAGAAAAGTAAGCAGACAGTAAATTGGTAATTGTCTCCATTATTCGGATATTTAGATTATGATAAAATATCATATCAATTAAAATTTAATTAAAAAATTCATCGTACAGCAAATAATGAATTAATCTTTTTTGGTAAGACTGGAAAAAAAGCATACTTAAAAATTGATAGACTTGAATGGTGGATTAAGCATATTGCTCCTAGTTTAGAGATTGAAACAGCTATTGCAAAAAGATTAAATACTAACAAACCAATTCCAGTAAATTTTCTAAAGCGTACTGCTAGTTCAGTAACTTTTTCCGAACAAAGATTTAACTGGCATTTTACTAGAACTGCGAATACTCCAAGATATTTATTGCTAACTTTTCAAAGAAATAATTCTCCAAGTTTTGATAAGAACAACAATCTTTTTCATATTAATACAATTCGAAGTTTACAAGTTTCATTAAATCAAACCCGTTATCCAATTGATCCATTAAGATTCGATGATACCAATAATCAATTTAAGGAAGGATATGATTCTTATCGAAATCTTTGTATAGAATTTGGAGTTGAACCACAATTAACTCCTGGAGATTGGATACATTTATATCCTGTTTTCTGCTTTGATTTAAGTGCACAATCTGAAGATATTATCAAGACTGGTTGTGGTGTAACAATTAATATTGAAAAGAAAGATTCCACAACTTCATTGATGGCTTATGGTTTATTGCTAGAAGATGTAAAATATTCTATTGAAATTCTTAATGGAAAGATGGCTAGGATAGGCTAAAGCCTCGAGGAGCTTCGCTCCGATAAGTTAATTAAAATTTTTGTTAACTTAAATTTTTTTTAGTAATTAGTAATAAATTTTTTTGTAACTAGAATAGATTAAAAATTCCTAATTTAAAATTTATTCATAACTAGAATATATTAAAAATTCCTAATTTAAATTTTTTTTATTAAAAATGTCGCAAGCGAAAAGTAATAATAATAAAACTGTTGAATTAAAATTACGTAATATTGTTGACAAAAATACCCCTAAAACTATTACGATTAATGAAAAAAAGTATTACATAAGTAAACCAATGATAGAGAATATTCAATTACAAGAAGAAAAGAATGGCGGGATTCTCCCATTAATTCCACTAATAATAGGTGGCATAGCAGCTGCAGGAAGTGTTGCAGGTGGGACAGCTGGTATTGTCCAAGCAGTAAATAAAAATAAATCAGAGAAGGCAGCATTAGAAGAACAAAAACGTCATAATAGAGAGTTAGAGAAGGTTGTTAGGGGAGAAGGAATAGTAGAGAATTTTATTAGTAAATTAAATTTAGTTGATGAAGGAAAACGAGTTCTCAAAAATATTCTCCACAATGTTGATGATTTAATTGAAATTAAAGAAACAAAAGATGGTTCTGGAATATATCTAAGTCCTAGTATGATTCGGTAATAACCTCAGGACCTTTGGTTCTATCGGCTAAAGCATCAGAACCTTTGGATCTATTAGGTAAAACATTTATTTTATCTTTCAAAATGAATTCTAAAAATTCCGAAAATTTAATTAAATTAAAAATTTCTAATTTAGATTTATTGAATTATCTCTTAAAAGTACATAAAACCTCAAATTGTAAAATTTATGAAGGTAACGACGACAAACAAAGTTTGGCTACTACCTACGGTGGTGACATACAAAAAACATTAGAAAACTTTCCTGGATTTATTTGGAGTAAATATTCGAAAGAAAAACATCTTCCTGGTCATTCATATACTGGTCCAGGAACTCGATTAGATATAAGACTAGATGAGAATAATAATCCGAAACCAGGTGAAGAACCAATAAATAGAGTTGATGCAGCAGCTTATAGACATGATTTAGCTTATCGAAATCATGATCTAAGTTCTCGACATGCAGCTGATAAGAAGATGATTCAAGAATCAGATAGTATTCAAAATCCTACATTTAGAGAAAAAATTGAAAGAATGTTTGTTAAGAAAGCTTTACAAGCTAAAATATTATTCGGCCAGGGTTTAAATGAAACGACAGTAAAGCTGTCTGAGAGCAACGCTCGATCCTATGCCTCTGAAATTCATAGGGAATACAGGAAGCCGAAATATCTATTGAAAGTAAAAGTATTTAATAAAGATGATATTTTGAGTGCTGATCTTATTCATATGCCGAATGAAAGGGACTACAAATACGCATTGACCGTTATAGATTTATATACACGATACGCTTGGGTAAAGCCTTTAAAAAATAAAAGTGGTCTATCAGTTAAATATGCGTTTGAAGAAATCTTTAAAGAAAGTAATAGAAAGCCAAAAAAATTGTTTGTTGATAAAGGGTCGGAATATATAACAGAAACGTTCAGCCTCTATTTGAAACTGTTTATTCAACTGAAAATGCAGGGAAGGCCGTAGTGATAGAAAGATTCAATCGGACGTTCAAAAATAAATTATTCAAGAAATTTACTGAGCAAAGAAATCAGAAATGGTTGAAGATATTACCAGGAGTTGTAGAAGAGTACAATAATAAAGTTCATTCTGGTATTGAAGAAACTCCAAAGAATGCTTCTGACGACCCTGATTTGATAAGAAAAAAATATTCGAGAATAATTATTCGAATGAGAGTAATCCGAATTTGCAGAAACTTAAGCCGAAATTTAAAATTGGTGATAGAGTTAGAATATTTAAGTATAAGAATAAATTTGAAAAGGGCTTCGTCGGATACTGGACGAAAGAGATATTTGAAGTTTGTAAAATAAACCAAACTTATCCGATTACTTACGAAATCAAAGATTTAGATGATGAAAATATCAGAGGCCGATTTTATCAAAATGAATTACAACGAAGTGATTTTTAATTATCATTATTATTGGAACTAACGTTTCGGGAATGAAATTCCCTTATTCAATTCCCTTATTAGGCGTAGCCATAGAACCTACGGTTCGTTCAATTCTAACATAGTATCTAGAAATGGTACCCCTTTTTGTAATTTAAATAAAACATAAAGACATAATTGACCACAATAAGTAGTTCCCGGTTTTTGAATTTGAAATGTATTATAAGTTCCATTGCCAAGTAATTTTTTGACTTCATTTGTAGGTGGAAGTCCATAAGAGTCGAACCAATAGTTCTCAGCCTCCGGGCGGTCGAAATAGTAATTATCTCGATTTTTATTAAAGATACCTGCAGACCAATGTACTCCTTTTTCATCTGTTGTGTGAAGATTTGTTATGAAATTTACAGTTGGCTTATTTTTTAGGAATTGTAATTCGTCTCTCATTAGAACATGAAAATTCTTTATTCCTAATTGATTTGCAATTTTCTTTAAATCAAAATTTGTAGTTCTTTGCGTTCCATATAATTTTAAAAACTCATTTATGTTGTTCATTTTATAATAAAAAATTTCTTAAGGGACCCCTAGAAGTCAGAAGGGACCCCTAGAAATTAGAAGGGAGGGGGTAGTAGAACTACGTTCATATGATATTGAAGGATACATCCCCGCGGTTTCTTCCACTTTTGTCTCTTCCACTTTTAAAGAAATATTATTAGTCACATGATATATTTTAAAAACCTGAAAAACGGATTTAAAAGACGTTTTTAAAAATACTAACTTTATGATTTTTTCGGTGTCCTGGAACGGTCATGATTTTAAGGGGGTAAAAATTGTAATTCTCAAATTTGAGATTCTTAACTTTTATGATTTTCGGTGTCCTGGAACGGTCATGATTTTCAAGGTAAAAATTATAATTCTCAAATTTGAGATTTTGAAAAATTTGAAAAATTGGGTATTTTTAAAAACGCCCAAATTTATGAATTTAGGTCTTCATAACCTGAAAAAAGGGTTCAAATTCATGAATTTATGTCGTTTTTAAAAATACCATTTTTTGAAAAAATGGTACTTTTTGAATGGACTAAATTCATGTATTTAGGTCTTAAAAACCTGAAAAAGGGTTCAAATTCATGAATTTATGTCGTTTTTAAAGATACTATTTTTTTGAATTTTATGGTGTCCTGGAACGGTCTTTTGCCCATTACTATCCATCCAGCAATCCATTTTACAGTGGAGGAGGACAAAAATGGTGCCTTACCGTTTCTGGATGGTATGCTTCGTCGCAAGGAGGATCATTTTTCATTTACATTATATACGAAGCCATCACACTCAAACCATACCATACCATGGTCATCACATCACCCTCGTTCCATGCTCATTGGAATCTTGACGAATGAATTTCGGAGAGCCCTTTCTCATGGATCTGGTCCCTTGGAAATACAAGAAGGTATAAAGCTGATCAAATCAAGATATGCGGCAAATGGATATCCATCGAAGGTGCTAAAGAAGTGTATCAGTAAAGCGAAGAGGCCCACGCAGAAGCAGAATGGTGACAGAAATGGTGGCAGGACATATCTTACTTTGCCGTACATGTCAGAGCAGCAGACCAGAGCCATACGCAGCTCTTTGTTCAAATGTGGATTGGACAAGCATATTACTGTTTCCTTCAAGAACAACAACCTATCAACATTATTAAGGCCTAAGAAGACAAAATTGTGCACCAAACAGAATTGCGTTTATTGTATTGCCTGCTCTGATGGTGTGGTCGACTGCTGGACTAAAGACTGCGTATACAAAATTAATTGTAGACATTGCCCATCCTTTTACATCGGCGAGACAAAAAGGACTATGCGAACAAGGGTTCGAGAGCATGTGACAACTGGTTCGTCACTTGTGTACCAGCATCTATTGCAGCATAAAAACAGCCCAGATGTGACTGATATTCAATGGTCAGTGATGCACCGCAACCTGAGGAGTTATCATCATCGTCGCACGGTGGAATCAGGTGAGATCTGTTCAAACAAGCCTGATATAAATGTCCAAAACTGACTCTTTGCTTCAGTCTGTGATCAAGCCAGTGGCGAGACGTCAGATTTATTTTATCAATATAAGCGGTCGAGGACTTAAGCCTTCTCTCTTATGTCAATTGTCAACAATGAGTCACCACAATGATTTGGTATTCATCACACTTTGGCTTATGGGGCCTCTCTAGCAATTTCTTTTGAGCCAACTGTGACACGCAGCTTGTCACGAAATAAAGATATTAGTAATATTATTTGTCCTGAAATAAACATGACAATTTATTTACTTTCATCGTCGAAGGCGTGTGTTATTTCGTGGCCGGCAACCATTCCAATACCACCATAATTGAGGTACCTAGAAAGAAAAATTGCACTTAATTTACCAGGCACTGGGATCATTTACATTTTGCATTGAGACAATTCATTTTGTCCGAACTACCGGGAGAAAGAAGATTTTGGTCTCGAAGTGAGTAAGTTTATTAATAAAAGTAAACCGTGACGGGTCTTCGGCGTCCTGTACCCGAACGCTCAGGACTCCGAAGGCCCATCACGGTCTACTTTAGAAAAATCGTAGCTTCTTAAGCCGCCCTGAAACGATTTTTATCAATTATTTTATTCAATATGCAAATTGAAAACGCCGAGCTCCGCAACCAGGAAGCCTATGCAAACAAAATAGCTACTTGTACTTTTTAGCGTTTGTCCATTATGTGAGACTTACATTACAATCTTTAAGTTGAGTGATCGAGAGCGTCATCCATCGTTAAAAAGATCATATAGTAAGTATTGCAACAAGAAGAGTCAAAATGCTTCAACAACGCTTTAAGGTGCCTTTACATTAAAGCGATAGCAATGACTACAGAATATAACCGATAGTCCACACGGCAGAACGAGCTTATGCAAGGAAAGAACCGTAAAATGAGATCTTCACAGAATGATGTATGCCTTGTATGGCTACTGCAAATCTGGGCGTCTGCCGAGTTCCAGCCGGTTCCTTCTCCTATCACACAGCATCGAAGAAAACATCTGCAAATCCAATGGGAAGCAGACTGCGGTTTTCGGTAGAAATGAGATTTGCTTGCGTTTTCTCTGATTAAATGTCGAGTATTAAATGTAGACCCATATCTTTGGTATTCAAGTCTTCTTCGGCGATGAGCGCAAGAATGTGGCTAAAAGATTTCGGTCAAAATCAAATCAAAATCTTGTATTTACCGATAATAATGTGCTTGCTAAACATGTATGTATTTCCTGACTTTAATTTTGGATGCTTTCTTATTCCACGAAATAGATGTCATTCGATAAAGCTGTATTGCACTGAAGAACTATTATAATCACATGTTTCACCATCTTAACATCTATTCAGCTTAGAATTCGTTAGAATCTGCTTTATCTACAATTTGAAATTGTCTAACAGTAATACGGGTATGTGCCAGTCATATACATTAACAATGTCGACAAATGTACTTGTTTATTTTTCTTCATGTTCTTGCTAGTTGATATAGATGAAAAGATAACATCCTCTTCCTTTCTAAACGCGTTACAAGAATTGCCACAAATTTCAATTGGACATAGTCATTTATTTATTAATGAAAATGAACTCACTTGGGGTAATCCTTATTGAAAACTGGTTCCATAAGTATTCCAACTTTTATATCTGAAATGTATTTGAAGTTTCTGTTCATGCAAAAACAATTGCAATAGTGTGAGACGGATTTTTAATTAAAAAAAATTAGTTTCATAATGATAATTAGTAATAAAAAGTTAATACTAATATAAAAGTGAAATGCACTTTGTTATTTCAGGAAAAGATTTTCATGCAAGTTAAGAACTGAATCTTCGAGACAAAATGCGAGATAATACGAGAGCATTACATCTCAAACCAAAAAGTGAATGACTCAATTGATTGTCAAAAATGTTGACTTTAACGGAATGACTGTCGGTGAGTAAAGATTTATTCAGACAAATAATTTACCCTTTTCCGAGTGCTTCAAAACTTTATGATAATTGCTAAACCCTGTAAGTGTCCCGGGCTCTCTTCTCTGCCCTCGATTTTATTGAATTCATAGTCGAACAGCGAACAAACCGATTAACTTACCAGATTTCCTACAGTAACGTTTTCTGACTTTGCATTCGGCAGGTGTGGGTGTTTATAATTGCTACGTTGGCTTCAGTATTACGGCTACAGTAAACCTTCGGAAAACTGTACCGAAGCTCTCAACAGCGCTTTGTGTTTTCGAATCGTTAGCGGTACTTATCAAGACATATTCGATTCATCACGACGATTTCCATTAATTAACAGCACTTATCATGGATTAACGCCGTTTCATGATAAATACATATCTACCACTTTCAAATAGAGACTTGCAATGTTTAACGGCAGGGTATACATAATAATGGTTAATGGTGAAGCATAAAAAAGCGGGAGAGAGAAAATTTATTCCCAAACAATATTTATTTGATGATTACAACATCACATAAATAACACAGACAAATAACAGATGAGCAGAAGAAGCAGTTTATACAAGAAGGTCAAAGTAAGTCAAGCAGTTTATTAAATGTAAGAATCAAGACATTTTGTAAAAGAGTCATTACTCAGCACTCAACGCAAAACTGTAGTGAAATTATTCCAAACGGAAACAGCGCGACATGAGAACATATTACCTCGACACAATGAATCTAAAAACTGACTCTTTAATTTGCATTTGTGTCCACGAGTGGTACTTTCTGAATAGACATCAAAATACATATCAAACGGTATAGAAATATGACCTTGAATTATTTTAAAAACAAGGTTAGGTCTTGGTGCAAACGCTTCGTTTACGAAGTCTTGATCCCGAGAATCGAGCAGCGACTGATAATCCAGATGTCGAATATCTGGAACGTCCGGGTTATTCGTCTTGGACATTTTCAACGACTTCGATGTCTTTCAAAGGGAACATACACGATATTACAGAGCAAAACTCTAAATGAGGTCGAACGAATGCATTATACAAGCAAATGAAAGTCGCGGGTTAAGAAATGTAAAGCAAATCTTCATGCACCCTAAAACTTGTTGAGCATGAGTAGCTGCCTTTATACAATGCAGCTAAGGTCTTTTGACATATAATAACACCAAGGTCGTCATTAGAGTCACTAGATTTGATATCAATGCCACCTAAGTTTTAGCATACTTGAGGATTTCTGTGCCCGAAATGAGAACATTCGCACTAGTCTATGTTGATTTTTAAGCACTATGTACTGCATCAGCGGATCAAGCGACTTAAATCGTCTAGAATATTAACACCACTATCAAAGTGAGGAAATGTTGAAAATGATTCAATAATACGTCATCAACATTACCTACGCAAATAAGAGCAGCGGTCCCCACACACTCCCTTACGGTACACCAGAGGGAACATCTTTTCGTATTGTCATAACGAAAGCACGCTTGCAATTGCTTATTCACACATTGCTCATGTATTCTTGCTTTATCCTCCGCCGATTAGGGATCATTTTTGTCAGCTAGAAGTTTCGATGATCTTAATCCTTTCATCTTATTCTATCTTTTTTGGCAGATATACAAACGCTGGATATACATACATGATATTATTCATGCATGCTATTCAAATGATTGTAAAAATACTCACTAAGAATCTTTGTGTCAGTAACTAAAGGAATAGTCAGGATAATCATCAAAGTGACAGATTAGGACCACTTGATCTCTCTTAAAAGTGCTCTCTCTCTCTCTCTCTCTAGCACACCAATCTTCTCCGTTTGGAATTTCGGTCAGGTGATACAACGTGCAGCATAAATACATCGTGCCGCTTCAAGAATGAATGTAATTACACTATGAATAAAATCCCTTTGACGTTTCGAATTATATTCTATGCCAACAACTACACATCAAAAAAAAAGATACATTCAAAAATAAATATAATAGAACGTTTGATGATATTTGAAACCCAGGATATATTCAAAATAATGCAATCCTGCATGAGCTATTGTAACGTTCTGTAGGTGAAATCTAGAATAAACACTTCTAACTAAATGCCATTCTGAATAAATGATGCCAATTATTTTTAATTAATAATGACGAAGCGGTGTTCATTACTTTATAATAATGAGGACAATCGTTTTTACGTGTATTTCTAGTAAATAAAAATCGCTGTGTGCAAGCGATACAGCATAAAATAAATTTATTAAATTTAGCAGTTGCGAAGATCTAAATTGTCTCAATGCAGATATATTTCCATACAACGATGGCGAAAAACAGATAACTGATACTCCAGCATATCAACAGCATAAAAAGTAATATATTATTATAATTCAATTATCTAAAAGTAAATCCCCAGTTGATAAATAAGATTATAAATAGCGACAAAATAGAGGAAGCAACTTGGATTGCGATATTGAAATTTATCCTTGTGAGTAAAACAGGCCTTAGTCTTTTTCAGTTGCTCTAATGTTTATATCAAAGTTCATCGTCTTGATAGAAATATGAGAAGATAACTATGCGATAGCGATGTTACTTTTAATGCTCCAAGCAAAATAAATATCACATAAGTCGCCAAGAAATTTATTATTTCTGATGTGTCCTACTATTACTTTCTCACAGGTTTTTATTTAGTAATGACATCATCACAATGAATCGCTGAGAGTATTTAGCGTTGAGGTTTGCTACTCCTTTTACTTTGAATAATTCCTTAAGTAATTGCTTGCATGAAAACATGAAATTAACATCTGGTGGATGTAAGGACTTTATGGATACATGAATGCAGGGATGTTTTAATTTTTGTCATTTGAAACATTTAATAAATAGCAAAGTCATGGACTAGAAAAAAAATTCCAATCAATATCAACAGTTGTATCATCTCGTAGCATCCATCTCATTGTCCATCACCAAATGCGGAATTAGGTGACGAAAAAGCTGATTGGTTTGAAGGCCTTTCAGGAAATAGACAGAGCAACAACTACATCACGGCAAATATTTCCAAGCGTTTGAGATCTACCTGCTGTCCTCCAATGAAGATATCGACATCCTTTCGTCTAAATTGTGCGCTGTTCGGTGGAATTGATACGAGATGCACAGGATTTCTGACGATGTCAGCCACTCCGACAAAGTGACAAACATGCTGTCGATTTGGCACTTTAGCAATTGTCTTTCCCATATTACATCTTCATCATTCGTGAAGCCAGAAACACTTACCTTTCCCAATGTCACTTCTTTCAAGGATTTGACCATCATTGTTCCCAAATGGAGAGCGGTAATTCCCATTGTAAGAATCATTCCGAAAGGAGCAAGAATATCAGTTGCGCAATCATATGCCGAAATTGTGCAATTAGTTCGAACTCAGAATTCCCTTTTCGTGTGGTCAAATATTTCGCTTTTGCATTCTGTTGCCAAAGAAGGCCAAATACGGATTTGAAGTCCCTAACTAGTTCAACTTTGACCTCCATAATCAAGAAACAAACTGCACAATTTATGAAAGGAAGTATTTTTCCAGAGCTGATTACTGAAGGAAAATCGAAATGTAGAAATACAAGAAAAGTGTCCTACGAAACAGATTACGGCTACAAATGCAAAATTCGCAAACTTATAGCTTCAAAGATTGCTGATTGGAACATAAAAGCGGCCGTACAGCAATTAATGTCAGATGATACTATGGCACCCAATACTGAGGCGCCTCTACTTGCACTTCGCTCAAAGCTCCTCCAAACATCTCCCGACTTTATGTTACCAGAGCCCCTACTCCTACCTCATCGGACTTTGTCGTTGCTGGTTGCCTGATGTAACAGCTGCACTCAAAACATTTTCCCCAAGTACATCATCCGGACCAGATGGAATTCGAATCAGACATCTTTTAGATCTGGTGTCTATGAAGACGGCTGCGGCAGGAGATGCTCTTCGACATGAACTCACATCTTTCGTCAATTTTATATTAAAAGGGGATCTCACAAACGAAGCGCTTTTGGTATTCTATGGTGCACGACTTATCACCCTATCAAAAAAGGATGGATGTGTCAGGCCCATAGCAGTGGGAAATTCGATCAGGAGACTCGCAACAAAAGTTGCGGGAAACGACGATAAATTGCATCATCTACCGAATGAATTGCAACTGCATCAGCTTGGCCTCGGTGTTCGTGGAGGCTGTGAGGTGGCCGTGCATGCAGTGCGTCATTACATAAACAATGCCTCCGGACCTCAAGTCTTGTTGATGATCGACATTCGTAATGCATTCAATTCCTTGCGAAGAGATGCATTCGTGACTGAGGCGAAATACCGATTCCCAGGTTTGCATGATTTGCTGCATCAATGGAGAGATCGTTACTTCGTGTAATGGCATTCAACAAAGGGACCCTGCTGGCCCAGCTCTGTTTGCAATCGTCATCGACAAGACAATCAGACAGATCAAGTCAGAGCTTTCCAGATGGTATCTTGATGATGGAACTATTGCCGGGACCCCGGAAAACATTCTCAGTGATTTGGAAAGGTTATTTCGCGCTTTTGACAAATGAGGACTTGAAATCAACCAATCAAAATGCATGCTCTTTATACCGAGTGGATCTCCTCCATTATCTGATGATCAACTTGATTCCTTTCGACGTATCCTGTCAGGCATCCATGTTGGCAATGCGATCGATGTAAACTACATTGGAAAAAAAGAAGCAAGAGCTACGAAATTTGCACATGTTAGTTTACTCGATGCCCATGCTGGATTCGCCACGCTGAAAAACTGTTTTTCCATCCCTAAGTTTACATATATCCTGAGAGCATCACCGGTCTTTGAAGACAGAGAATGCCTGGAGATTCTTGATGCAATCATCCTAACCTGTGTAAGCTCCATCTCGAATGTTGATTTCACGGCATCAAGTTCTCGTCAAGCTTCCTTATCTACCCGATTCTGTGGTCTTGGTGTTCGTCGGGTTTCGAGATCTCGCTCTGTCCGCATATTTGGCTTCCTCGTCATCGACTTCGAAGCTGACCATGTCTATTTTGTCCCACTCTACGGATTTGCCTCCTTCTGAATTGATCGATAAGCTGTTGAAAGTATGGCAAGATTCTGGTCTGTCGTTTCCAATCAAAGAGTCTTTCGGACATCAAAAATCCTGGGACTCCATTTGTCAAATTGAGATTTTCAATAATTTGTTGGAAAATACAACCCAGGTAGACAAGGTCCACTTGCTTGCAGCGAAATGTCCGGAATCTGGTGCTTGGTTGAATGCCTTCCCAATTTCATCAAGGCACTCATTTGGAAGACAATGCATTTCGGATAGCCATTGCCCAAAGAATTGGGTCCGTTGTCTGCGTTCCACACAAGTGCCGCTGTGGATGCATGGTCGACTGTTTGGGTCTGCATCCCTTGTCCTGCCGCTACAACTCTGGCAGAGCCCCAAGACATTCCGGAGTCAATGATATATTACGCCGAGCTCTTCTTTCTGCAGGTATACCATCAGTTCTCGAGCCTGTCGGCCTGAGTCGAAGTGATGGTAAGAGGCCTGATGGGATGACTACATACCCACTCGGATGCGGCAAGCCGGCTGTTTGGGACTTCACTTGTGTGGACACTTTTGATGCATCCAATGCAATTGACTCGTCATTGACCAGCTCCGCAGCTACTTCCGCAGAAGCATCACATCGGCGCAAATACACAGAACTAAATGGTCAATGCCAATTCGAACCAGTGGCCACAGAAACGTCCGGCGTATACGGTAACTGCACTAATTTTTTCATCAAATACATCGGCAATCGTATTTCGGAGGCCACAGAAGAGACACGAAAAACTTTTTGGCTGAAACAGTGGATCGGTATCGCCTTGCCAGGGGTAGCGCCCTAGGTATTAGCCTAGCCGATGCTAAGACAGCTTCCTGACTTTTTTCCTTATCTCACACTTTTGTCATAATTGTTGCTTTTATGTTTTTATGGTCTATCTGACGCTGATTGAACTGATTAGTAGCATCAATCCAGACAAAGTGATCATTTTACCGTGTTCAACAGTGAGCCGATTTCATTACAGCGACAACAGTCAGTCAACACTCATAGTTTCTGAAAATGCATGCTATAAGTCACCGATTGATGTGTTACAAATCATTTACTTTTCTATTTGAAATGTTAGACAACATCAAGTGATGGCATTATACTACAGGAATCAGCGGCCATCGTAGATAAGCACTAATTTCACGAGCCACAGCAGTTAGGTTATAGAATGAGGATAGCATGCATGATATGACACGTCAACTTACACAATATATTGGAATATGGCTCATATGCCGCGTCTGGGCCTACTATCACCTCGTAAGGACTCCATCTGTAAATATGTGAAGCTGATTGCCAATCGCAATACAAATAGCTTTGCTTTACCTCCTTGCTAAGGTGGCCTACTCACCATAACAAATAATAACAAGAAATATAATTTCAATGATCATAGTTGACTTCATGCAGAATTTTTATTGATTACAGCAATTATCAAAAATCATGCTGCTGAAATATGCGAAAATTTTATTTAAATTTTCGCCAGCATGACAGCCTGTTCACAGAAAATGATCATACAAAAAAATTCAAAAGTCAGAGACAGATCAAGATATCAATGTTTGGAGATCGGCTTTCATTTCTACTATTCAAAGTAGGTATCATTGATTTTTTATAGACAACCTCTGTAACTCTAATTGATAGTATAGGAGTCAAACGCTGTGAAGGAAATCTCCAGACGTATTTGATCATAGACATAATTTCATTTCCACTGGCCACGCTTGTTCTCGAATGCAGATGCATCACATTCTTATCGAAAATCGCGTCAACTAAGTTGCTCATTGAAAGAATAACATTATTATATCATTGAATATTTTAGAACCGACGAATTCTATTCACATTAGCATCAAATTTAAAACTCACACTCAAATTCACACTCGAGCATGGGGATTGTGGACTTTCAGGTTACAGAATAAGTAGCAAAGAAATTGTGTTCTAAATTCTATGTCGTCAGTACTGTGCGACAGTTACACGTGCGAGTAAAAGAACATGTGACACGCACGGAGTTAAGCATCTACATACCTGTCAAATAACGTTTTGCCCCTCTGGAGATTTTCATTTCACTTCCATTCCATCAATTAGAGAGACTGTCTATACAAGCTCACTAACACCTCCTTTTAATAGTAGAAATGAAAACTGTGATCTCCAAGCATTGATATTTTGATGTCTTTGACTTTTTAAATTTTTTTATGTGATCATTTTCTGTGAACAGACTGTCATGCTGGCCAAAACTTTAATATAAAGTAATCTTATATTTCAGCATCAAGGTTATTTAAACAATGACTTTAAATAATTTCAGTGAGGATATAAAACAAGCGAAAGCGTCGATCAAAGATTCCTTGAATAGCAATACATGTAAAAAGCTTAAAAGCTTTTTAAAGTTTATTAAAAGCTGATGTGCTAAACTGACATAGTAAATCATTTTCAGTGCTGAATTTTTCGATTGAAAGCTATGTACAACGATTTAATCGCGAGTCGGGACTTCAATCAGGAGTTTTCACTATGCCAACTCTAAATCTCAGGAAATTGCAGATTAAAATGCAAAAGTCAAGAATGGGCAGCTGCTCCCTGTTTCAGTCAACGCTAACATTATCAATTTGTCGGACTACTTGAAACGGAATGCACTTGAAGTCTTGCCAATCCCGATACGATGTGTAAGTAAACCGACCTTCAGCAATCCCCAGACTCTGCTAATCCCACATCTCGGTATCATATGCTAACAATATTTATTATGCTTTGTTATAGCAGATTTACGATTCTCCTTTAACTCGGACCAAGTCCGGGATTGGAACTGAGATTTTCCGGGATTTTGGAATTGCTTCTAATTAGCGACAAAAGTTTCACTGCAATGAATTCGGCACGTCACAACTTCTCTAAAGGTTCATCAATGTCGACGAGCAATTTCTCCTCATGTCAGATTCATCATCATACTCACATGCTTTTTATTGAAAAATTGCGATTTCTGAATGATGCACTGTCCAGTCTGCACAGCAACGGTCGAATAAATTGTCGTGAAATAAATTTGCTCAGATAATACAGTAGCCAAATCAAGAATGTCAGGAATTCTACGATATCTTCTGTATTCTTGACTTGATTTACACAGGAAAGTGATAAATTTATATCTGATTTAACATATTGAATACCAGCACTGTGCATGTACATTGGGGGGGGGGGGGAGGGGTATGAACGATCGTCAGATATTCAACGGTCGAATCTCCAAATTAGCACGCATAAATCGGATGCATTGTTATCCGTCGAAAGGGAGAAATGTGTAGTGAGTTAATCATGTACTGTGTATTTATTTCAGTTATTCCAAAGTCTAAGTTGATTTTGTATTATTGATGAAACAAACAAATAAACTGTACCTGTCTTTATCCACCTTCTTGTCGAACACTGATAATTCCTGATCTCTCATTTTCTTCCTTATTGATATCGTATCACTAAGGAAGTTGTTTCCGTTAGGCAGCTGAAATGAAAGGAGTTCAATCTTTGATGTCTTCATTGAAAGCACTTTTTACTTGGAATATTACTTACGCTCTTCAGTTCTTGCTTTATCCAAGCATCATTGAATATGTATTTTGGATATGCAAGTTGTTCTTTCAAGGTATCCAACTGAAAAGAATTAATGTTGATAAACCAATTTTTTTAAAAAAATAGTCACTGATCATTATGGCAAACAGCCTGATTTCTTTCCCGGATTTTCATTAATGAGTCAACATAATATATATGATAATATGCGTGTACCTAACATGCTTAAAATACTCAGATGACAATAGTGATGATAATAGGCTTCTTCATTGTCACATCAAAGTCTATGAGCACATCAAAAAGGTTGAAAGTAAAAAATGCATGCATGTGAGAATAGATGTAAAGGGTAAGATAAAAATCAAGGAAATCTTGGGCAAAAAAATAGATAACGTAATTGCTCCAGGGCTTGAAGCCGACAACTTTGCCATCAAGAGTGCAAATGAAAAGAAGAATAAAATCAATCTAACACTGATCTTCTTACAGCTGACCTACTGACAAATATAACGCAGTCACAGTCCAAGCGAAAGCTCTGACAACAAGTCAAGGCGGTAGCAACGACCTGGCGAGCCACGATTGATGACCACGGAAAACCAAGGTGGATAAATTGATCCCTTTGTTATGGTGTATGCGGTGTTTTATGAATTGTCATTAACCTCCGTTGATTACTGTTTCCAACCACACTAGAAGCTTTTGGTGTCTTTAGGTGCCTCTAACGGCACATTAACGAAGAAGAATAATCAAAGATAAATTTCACCAGTGTCCGTCAGGGCTCTGTTTGACATACCTGAACATACATGTATTAAGTGGCATCTTGGTGTTAGTTTATCAGTGCATTAGAGCGAGGTAATGATTTCAATTTACTCAGTTCTTCCGTCATTTGACGTTTTCTTCATTCACTTAGTTCGCCGTTCATTTTTAACATGCGCCGAGCCGCTCAGTTCATCGTTCAGTTCACTAAAGAATTCAGTTCGCTCAGTTCGTTCACTTTGTGAGAAGGCACGCTTATGACAGGACTGTAGAGGTAGAGGTGGTCGGAGGCGGCCTTTTTCCTCGAAGGCAAATGTGGTTGTTGGAAAAGTCGTTTCCAGAGTCCTGCACGCGGCTGTGTAAGTAGGGCGGTATTTTTGTTCGGAAGCGGGTTTCGTGCTTATGTTCGAAACGGGTGCGGAGTTGGCTTTCGGAAGAAGTGGAACCACATCCCTGGTTTGTGAGTTGTCGAATCGAATGTGGAAAGTGGCTACTTTTAATGACATAATAATAATAAATAAGCCATTACTTCATATCATCTATCATTATTACTATGCCTAGAATACACTACATTTCTACATTCTGTAAACTTCAGAACAGCTTGCGAACAGTTGTATTCAAAGGTGCAAATGGTGGGACAAAACATGAATAGCTGCCTCTTCATCCAGCATCAGGAATCATCAGCAGGCCTAACTCACACACATAAACATCATCACAACTCCCACATTCAATATGCTGTCATACACGGCGTAAATTTCAGATACGTGTACGCAATGAATAATATCTTGATAATTGTGAATAATGGATGAATATTCATTTATGTTCTCATTTTCAACTGAGACTGCAGATGAATGTATAAACATTCTATTCGCATTGTTTTCAAAAGGCATCATTTACTGATTTAGTACACCGATTTAGATGAAATGTCAGAAATGTGTTAAAAAGTAGTATTTTAACTAATCCGAGGACGCAATTAACTTAAATAATTAAAGCCATTATCTACATAGTCTACTTTCGCTTTGTCGCTACTCCTCCATAATTTTGTAAGATGTCAATCAATTACTCTAGCCGCGGAAGTAGTTCGATGAATTCTATCTTTCTCGTCAATTCAAATAAGTTGTAGGAGTTATCATCACTGAATTTATCAGCATCATGAATTTTCATTGCTGTACAGGATAAACGTTATTGATTTAAGTGATCGATTTTTTCAAGGAGGAATCTTCAAAATTTTACGCCTGACACAAGAAAAAGGATCTCAATGCATTCTTTCTGTATCGATTCTCAACGAAAATCACCTTTTTTCATGTATATTTTGCTGAATGTCAATGAGTACGCCAAAGTGAACTCGTTTCGTTTCTCTTCAGTCAAGTCAACTGGTAGAAATATAATAGCTTATCAAAGAATCGAGGGAGGAAGTGATTAAGATTTTCAAAGATGAAGTGAATGATATCAAGTAGCAAATTTCATCCTTCTCGATTTTTAGAAATCAAAAATTCTATCAAGGATGTTCGGAAGGACCAGGATATACTAGCGGATAAGATGTCTGGTATAAAGGTGGAACTTTACCGTACTATCGAAGATTCGAATAAATTTTCGTTTTCGGAAATGGATGATCGCATGGAACGCGTCAACAATATTATATTCGGAGTACCAGAAAGTATGAGCGGTTCTGTTGATGACGGATCATCTGCTGATAAGCGGGAAGCTGTGAGGATTTTCAATAAGTTGAACATTCAAAATTCCAACGTTGTTGATGCCAGGAGATTGGGAAAGCCTGGCAAAAATGGATCTCGCCTACTTCGTGCAGTGCTATCCAGAGTAGCTGCAAAGCGGGAGGCTCTTCGTAAGGATTAACATCTACGTGACTCTGATTTCAAGGGTATGTTTATTATCCTAACTTGACACCTTTGTAACGGGAAATTGATCGAAATCTACGCAAAGAATTGAAAGAAAGGCGTGATAACGGAGAACAGGTCATAATTCATCGTAGTTATGTTCGGCCATTAAGAAGGGCTCAAAACTTTTAAAACGGATTTTAGGCCATCATTTGACCGGTCCCTCTATTCTTTTAACAAACACTCGATCCATTATGTCGAAAATGGATGAACTCAGAGTCTTGTTATCCACTATTCATGCTCATATCGCAATAGTAACAGAAACGTAGCTGGCGGATGAAATTGATGATAGCCTTTTACATATAAATGGGTTCAATCTATTCTGAGTTGACAGGAAAACTCGCAGAGGTGGAGGTGTTTGCATGTGGGTGTCTGGCGAATTCAATTCATTTCAATTACATCATATGTCCGATGCACCATCCTGTATTGAGGTACTGTTTGCTCGTGTAACTTGGAATAAGTCACCCATCATTTGTTGCGCTATTTACAATCCACCTGGTCTCAGTAGAGATGATCATCTTCTGATCATTGATTTCCTGACTTATGAAATCGATAATATGCTAGCAAAATGATATCTTTTGTGAAAACTTTTTATCTCACAAATAAAGTGGACAACTCCACAAGGGGTGCTTCCATACTCGACCAAATTTGGAAGGATAACGATTTTAGAAAGCTATATGAGCAGTCTGCCTCCATTGGTCCGCCTCTCAAGAACTCAGACCACAATTGTGTCTAGAAATCGGACTCCAATAAATTTACCGCAAATCTCTGATACATATCGCTGTGCTATGGTGTGGGATTACCGTGATTCCTGTGTTGCAGATTACCTACAAATTCTTCAGTCTACGGACTTCTCCTCTTTCTGATGTTTATTCGATGTGTTCTATTCTTTATGATCTGCTGTCAAAATGTCCAACTTTGTCCTGTCAGGATTGACGAACATCTTCCTGAAATTTGCAACATCGGACTCCCTGAGTTTTCTTGCGCTCTTCTGAATAAGTATTCTATTATCTTATCCCTTGCATTTGAATCGAAGAAGTCGTGGAATTTGCCTGCCAGAAAATGTCCTCCCGATTTTGCTCACATTCATTATAGGGACGAAGTCGCAATCTATATTTCTTCTAAAACTGACCGCATGGCATTGCTATCAGCAGTTTTTCTTCCTTCTACTGTACCCTCTGTTTGTTCTGGTACTCCTGAGACCACAAAATATTTCCGCCTTATATTTCTTTGATGAATCTCATCTAGAATCTCATCATTTTGCCCATGTTTCATATCATTAACTTGCTGCTGTAGTACAGCAACCTTCCTACAATACCCAATGTCCAGTACTCTTCCTACAACCTACGGCAATGAGTAGACAAGATTTTTGATTCGTTTGCTATAGGCTGGAGAAGCAGTTCAACTTGCTGTGAGACAAGTGAAGCTCACGCGACGTTCACCTGCGACTTCAAGCTTGTAGATTCTTTTTCCTTTCCGATGGCATCCTTCAGTGCTGTACACAGCTGTTCCTTGCTTAATTTACTTATCTGAGTTGATGACATGCGTCTTACGTCATCAAATTTAACCGGTGATTTAGACATGGAAAGTAGTAATAAAACGGCGAACACTCGACCGGCGCGCCCCCCCTCTGGAACGACAGAGTGTCGTGGTCGGCCGCCGTGGTGCTTCGAGTCTGACTCCCCCCCCCTCTGGAACGACAGAGTGTCGTGGTGGACTTGGGCGACCGCCAGGATTTGTCTTGCGGCTATAGTGTGTGATGTTTTTCGTGCAATCTGCTGAATGTTGGGTTGTAAAATGGGCTGTTTCGAGTGGAAGGAGTGCTCGGATGTGAAAACGGAGGCCAGATTCGGATTCAGCGTGAAATTCTGCATCGGTATGGTGAGTTTGAACGCAATCGGAGAGAAAAATTTTCGCTGACGTCCCCCCCCTCGGGAGAGCTAGCTTCGATCTTGGCTTACAGTGGACGGATTTAGTCGTGCCATAGCTCGTTTGAAAGCTAAGAGTGAGACAAATTCACTGAAAGAATCGGCTTGTTCATATCTGTCTTCGTTTGGATGTGAGACGCCATTTAAGATTTTGGGACATTGGCGAAAAACGACAGAGTTAGAATTTGGGACGTTTTGGGCTGTAGCTTCAAAACGAAGCATCGGATTGGAAAACGGATTTCAGATTTGGAATCCGCGTGAAATTCTGCATCGGTATGGTGAGTTTCAAGTCAATCGGAGAGAAAAAATTTTCATAAATTTTTCGAAAAAACGACAGAGTTAGAATTTGGGACGTTTTGGTCTCTAGCACCAAAACGAAGCATCGGATGGGAAAACGGAGGCCAGATTCGGATTCAGCGTGAAATTCTGCATCGGTATGGTGAATTTGAACGCAATCGGAGAGAAAAAATTTTCGCTGACGTCCCCCCCCCTCGGGAGAGCTACCTTCGATCTTGGCTTCCAGTGGACGGATTTAGTCGTGCCATAGCTCGTTTGAAAGCTAAGAGTGAGACACATTCACTGAAAGAATCGGCTTGTTCATATCTGTCTTCGTTTAGATGTGAGACGCCATTTAAGATTTTGGGAGATTGTCGAAAAAACGACAGAGTTAGAATTTTGGACGTTTTGGGCTGTAGCGCCAAAACGAAGCATCGGATGGGAAAACGGATTTCAGATTTGGAATCAGCTTGATGTTATTGTCCAATGAGGATCATCATCCAATGAGAATCAAGCATTTCTATATAAATAGCGAGCCTTCCACAGTGAGAATCATTCCATCGTTGAATCACACGAGTGACGGACGCACATTTTCTCTCTCTAGTTCCCTATTCTATTATCCAACTAAAATGGTAAGTCGCTACTTTCCTCCCTCTCCTCCCTTGAACGTAAACTTAATACAATCTTTTTCATTTTCAGGCATCTACTCCATCTGCTGCACTAGTAGGACAAAATGGCGGTCAAACGTTACAAGGTTCGCTACGATCAGATCATCTACAACTGAGGCCAGTGGAAGAAACAACCAAGGTACATAATCCTACACCGCTACAGCGTAAATTTAAACAAGTCTTGCGTTATGACGATCATAGCGTAGTACTCCAAACGGGAATGCTCCCTTCCACGGATGTCAAGATAATGCGCAATCAGTATGGGGACTACATACTGATCCCCGTGAGTCCGTACATTCGCCACCAACTTGATATTATTGAGGAGTACGTGACATTAAATATGGACATTCCTACTCCTCTTGCTCAAGAGTGGAAGGCGAGAGATGACAAGGATACTCCCTATAGAAAGATTTGGGATGGTAATCACATTTGCCTACCAGTATCACATTGGTGTACTTACTATAAGAAGGAGGGAGATCATTCAATACCCATCAGATGTGATGAGCTCGGAGAAGGTACTTGGGATATCCTTTTCAAAGTGAATGGGCTATATTATGGTCGGCACAAGGATAATAAAATAGCCTCTCTCTCCATGCATATGGAATCCATCTTATATATTCCAAAACCACCCAACGTGGATGACATAATTGATCAAATCCTTAACAGCAGTGGTACGAAGCGCAAGTCGGAGAAGAATGCTGCATCAAAACGCAAATCAAAGAAGGAGAATTACTAGTCCTTTCCTAACTCTACCCTATGACAATTCGCTTATGTGCTTTGAGTGTCGTAGAGGTGGTCTTATTAGATACATTTTACTTCTTCGTTGCCATCATATCATTTGTGTATTTTGTCGTGAAAAGCATCGATGTAATTCTTCATTTTGTAATATGTTATAGAACGTTTCCTTAGATGTGTAATTTCCGTTTTAGGCTTCTATCATCATTTTTATGGATTGTGAGGGTGAACCTGTACAGGAGCTCAGTGCTATTGCTATGAACAATTGGACATATCAGATTGTTAGTGTCTATCATCAACATGCCAACTGCGATCCCAATGTTGATCAATGGGCGAGAAAACACATTCATGGACTTAATCTGAAATATTTGCAAGACTATGGCTTTTCTTGTGAGAGTGCTCTTCTTATTGACTTTAAACGATGGTTAGCTGCTTTCAATGTTATACGCATCTTTTGTAATAATCCTGGTAAGGAGAGGAAAGTATTTCCCAATCTAATCATTGATGATATTTTGCTCCCGCCTTGGGATAGTAGAGTGAATCAACACTACCATGAAGTCACGAAACGTTTTAAGGATTTGTGTGCTCCTATTTTGTCTGTTCGTTGTAGTAGCTACGTTCATAACCAATGCTTCTTTCCTCCTTACCTCAACACTGCCAAAGTCCTGTATGGTTATCATTGCTCGCTGTATGATAGTTACCAGCTGTATCTATTTTATCTCTTTCAAACCATTGATTTATAATGCATGCTTGTTATAGTGATTCAATAAATGTTACAATGAGAAGAGTTGTTGTTTTCATGCAATGGATGGGTTAGATAAAGGGCGATCATGTCTTTCTCAAACGACTGCGGAACAGTACATTTTCATAGGCAAAGTTTAAAAGGAGCTGTTCAAGATTATGTGATAAAATTTCATAAAGATGAGACCGACATCGAAGCAGTGGTCGATGATGCTAGCACTCTATTTCTAGAGTTAATGAATACATTCTCTGATAGCATTATCATGGCGCGATTAGTTGCGAAAATTAAGTTTAGTCATTTTGGAAAGGAAGAGGTGGAAAGTCGCTCTTTCCATTTTGCTTCTTATTCAATGGAAGTGGTAGATCACCCCGAAGAATTTTTTAAAAGACATATGATAAAAATTGCTGAACGTCTTAACGCATTTAACCATCATGGTAGCAGTCTAGTGATTGAAGCGATTTCAGATATTCACATTCAAATTTCCATAAAGAAAAATTGAAAATGCAGTGGTACTTGATTGTAGCACAACTGGTTTTCGAGCTATGTCTGCTCACTCTCGAAGTATATTCCTTCTGTACATGCGTCTATTATTTAGAAAAGGCTAGCAAATTCATATCTTCAAAAAGACTTGCTATAGACATCAGTAACGGTGAAACTATGTGTTGCGATGTATGTAAGCGAAAGGATGGAAATGAAAAGCGCATCTTCAAGAGATGTAAGCATGCTTTTTGTCAACGCTGTTTCATACGTAATTGCATTCAACTTTGCCAATGTAACCACTGTGATATTGCTCATTTGGAGTGTCACTTATGCCGCAATAGTTAGTACCTATGCAAATGTGGTAAAGATAGGTTTTAGCAAAGACTAATACGGAAAATGGCGAAACGTAAAATGACGAAACGTAAAAGTCAAAAGTTTTCTTCAGCCATTCAAGCTCTCCGACGAATGAAAGCAAATCAGCGATACAATGCTATACGACATGCTAACGATAAATTCATTCGTGAAATTATTTCTCATGTGAGGAAGTTGAGGACGAAGAAATTAGCACCAAAACAACGAAAGTTACTTAAGCGATATGCCACAAAATTGCGTTTCATCTCCAATCCTAAAGTCACCCTTCAAAGAAAGAGGAAAACTCTAACACAAAAGGGTGGTTTCCTTTCAGCAATACCTCCAATGTTAGCTCCTGTCGTGGGTAACCTATTGGGTAATATCTTTGGCTCTAAGCGTTAATTATGCAAGTGTTGAATCTCAAAGTATTAAAATGGATTTCAGACTTCAATGCGATAAAGTTCTGACTGTATCAGGTCCATATCATGCAGGTAAAACTGTTTTCACGCTGAATTTATTGGATAAAAGAAGGGAGTTGTTTAAGGAACCTATCAATCGAGTGATTTGGTGTTATGGTATTTATCAACCGTCGCTGTTTCAGGAATTGCAAAGTCGCAATTTTATTCGACATGAAGGAATTATTCCAGTGGATAAACTTCAGTCTAATGATGTTGTTGTATTGGATGATTTATTAAAAGAAAGTAAGAATTCAAAAGATGTTACAGATATGTTCACTCGCGCAGCACATCATAAAAGGTGCTTTATCATCTATATCACACAAAATCCGTTTCCTGATGGAAAAGAAGCTACTACACGAAACCTGAATACACACTATTATGCTATTTTCAAGAATCCGCGAGATAAAGTCAATTTGAAATTTTAGCGCGACAAGTTGCACCCAGAGGATCAAAAGCCTTAATTGAAATTTTTCAAGCAGCTACTGAAAAACCATACGGTTACTTATTCATTGACTTTACGCAAGAGTGTCCGGAAGAATTTAGATTTCGAAGTGATATTTTGAAAACTCCCATGATTATCTACAAACTATGAGTTCTTATTCTCGCATGATTGTTATTCCTCAGGATGAATATGTACAACTGACTGCCATGCAGCAAGTAAAGCAACCTCTTGCAAATCAAATGTATAGGAAAGAAATAGATTATCAGCAAAATGTTCACATCAAAGATCCACATCGTGCTGTATTATTACAATCGGAAACTGTTGAGCAATTGAAAAACTTGAAGAATAAGATGCGTGACTATGTATTGATTGCTACACCTTTAGCATCTCGCGCACATGCCATATCTCTTTTCAATAGTATTGAACCCCATCTCAATGTAAATGATAGAGGAGAAATCATTACAGATGAAAATAAAGTGATTGATGCTTCAGGTTATGAAGACTTGATTCAGTATGCAACACGTCGAAAGCGCCGTCAGGGCTATGTTCCACCTGGTTGGTCATACTTTCTTAAACTATTGAAAAAGCATAATGTGCCAAAATTTGCTTTAAATAATGAGACATTGAAAGAACTTGATTCAACAGTGGCTACTGCTCCAATGCTTCAGATGATGAAAATGCCAACAAATTGGTTTAAGGCGTCACCTGCTACATCCCCTCCCACACTCACTAAGCAAACAAGAGGAAGAACTCGACGTAGATCTACATCACCACTAAAACTAGTAAAAGGAAAAACGTAAAACAGCTCCTCCCAGGAAATACATGTTCTCAGACTATTAATATGAAGCAGATGTGTTGCTTGCCATGTAATGAGCCGCCAGAGGTGAATGTCGTTGTCACTTGCACTTGCTGCGCCAGCTCTCATAATGAAACCCCTAAGCAATGTGAACACGATCGCAAAACCGCTAAAGCTAAATGCTGCAGTTGTTGTAAATGTAGAAAGGCAAGAAAAGAAAAAGATGAGAAGGAGGAAAAAGAGTCAGTCGTCACCGACTGAACGTTTGAAGTCAATCTATTATGATGTAAAACATCCGGCAGGATTTGCATCGATCAAGAAAGTATCAAAAGCGAGTGGTCTTCCACAATCACAAGTGAAACAATGGTTAAAGGGTCAGGCTACCTATACACTCCACAAACAAGCGAAAAAGAAGTACCGCACCCGCCATTATATTGTTCATGACATCGATGAACAGTGGCAAGCAGATTTGTGTGATGTCGCCTCCATTTCAAAACATAACTCGGGTAATAATTTTATTTTAACCATCATTGATATTTTCTCGCGTTATGCGTGGGCTCAACCTTTAAAAACGAAAGAAGGGAAAGGAGTAGCAAAAGCATTCCAAACAATTTTTCGAGAAGGTCGCATTCCAAAAAGAATTCAGAGTGATCAAGGAAAAGAGTTTGAAAATCAGCATGTGAGAAGATTATTTGAGAGGCATGACATTGAGTTGTTTAGTGTAAAGAGTGCTTATAAAGCTGCACTCGTTGAACGTTTTAATCGCACATTAAAAAATCGCTTGTGGCGACATTTTACTGCCAACTTGACACAAAATTGGACAAAGGTTCTACAAGATACACTCCATGCCGACAATCACTCTATCCATCGTTCTATTGGACTCAGACCAGTAGATGTAAATGCTGACAATGTAGATAAAGTGCGCGAATCATTCCAACGTAAACGCACTCATGTGAAAAGTGATGTGAAAATTGGTGATAAAGTTCGTATCTCAAAAGTGAAAAGTGTTTTTGCTAAAGGGTACCTTCCGAATTGGACAGAGGAGGTATTTACAGTATCAAGGATTAATCAAAAAGACTCTCCGACCACCTACAAGTTGAAAGATTACGATAATGAAGAAATTGAGGGTAGCTTTTACCGCGATGAGATTGAGGTAGTCACTGAAAGTGAAACATATTTGGTAGAGAAAATCATTCGATGTAAAAAACGGCAAGGTGAAGAATGGTGTCTTGTTAAATGGACTGGTTATCCTTCAAGTATGAACTCTTGGATGCGTCGTGCCGATATCTTTCATCTAAGTGATCGACAGTGATTCATGCAAAGTTGTAACTAACAATGTTTAGGGTTTGAGCTATGAATCCAACTGCCTCATTTTATTCACGACCCTCCTATGTAAGTGGTGGAGGACAAATTTACATCGGCGCTCGCCGCCAACGTGGAAGTAGCATACTTGGTGCACTGAAATCTGTTGTAGCACCTCTCATATCCAATGTCGGTAGATCTTTAAAACGAAATGTTTTAAGTAATGCCGTTGGCTTTGCTGGTGATGTTGCTAGTGATCTTTCCAGAGGTAGAAGTTTTAAGAGCAGTTTGTTGAATCGTGGGAAGGAACGCGGTTTAAAAACATTGAAGCAGACCTTTGCTGGTGTTACTCAAGGAAAGAAATCACCTAAACGAATGAATAAAGGAAGGAGGAAACATCGGGGAGCTGGTAAGGTGCGATCTTCAGTCAAAAGGCATTCACGCAAACGCCGCAGAGGTTCTAATCATTCATCAGGCGCTAAACGACGACGCTGCTATAACTTCTAATCATGGAGTGTAAAACTTCCGGTTTTTGTTTGTTTGATCAACAAGCCATACAGACAGATATTCTTAGTTCAAGTATTGTAGATTATCATCCTCGAACAGCTGAGAATGCTGGCCCCATTGAATTTGTTATTCCTGGTGGTAGTGATGACTACATAGATTTGAGTTATGCGATGGTTGATTTGAGGTTTAGAATTCAGCAAGCAGATGGAACTGCTATTGACGATGCACATAAAGTTGGACTGAACAATTTACCATTGACTACATTACTTCGCGATGTTTCTCTAACGATTGGAGAGCAGCAGGTGGAAGGTGGTCAAAGCGATTATCCCTATAAATCATATTTCAATCATGTATCACAGTTTCATACAGCAGCACAAAAAAGTCATATGGAAGCCATGGGATGGTATAGAGATCAAGCAGGAAAATTTGATGTTGAAACAAACAGTGGCTTTGTAAAGCGATCTGCTATGATTAAAGATAGTAAAGTATGTCAGCTATATGGTCCGCTGAATTTAGACTTCTTTAGACAGTCTAAGTTTTTACTCTGTAATACCAGCATGCGACTCAAGCTGACATTGAATAAGCCTGAATTTGCGCTGAATGGATTTGCTAAAGTTGACAATTTTAGAATTCATGTGGAAGATATTGCACTTTACATTCGTCGAGTAGTACCGAATCCAAGTGTCATTAGAGGACATGCTGAAGGCCTTAACCGCCAAAATGCCATTTACCCCGTTCAGCATACAAAGCTTCTCACCTTTACAATGCCGAAAGATCAAAAGAATTTCATGAAAGATGGCCTCTTTCCATCGGAAGCACCGAAGCTCCTCATGGTGGCAATGGTTGAAAATGATGCATTTAATGGTAATATAAAGAAGAATCCTTTCAATTTTAAACACAATCAGTTAAGTGAAATTGCTTTACGTGTAAATGGTGTGAGTCATCCTGGTCCACCCTACAAACCAGATTTTGCTGCGGATCAATTTATGCGCAGTTATGTTGATTTTATGGATGTCTTTGGATTTTACAATACGGATGACACCAACGGACTTACTATGAAAGAGTTTAAGAGTGGATATACTATTTATGCATTTGATTTGACTGCTGACAGCGATATTAGTGCACCCTATCGTCAAGCGAACGTGCCTCATAATATTCGTTTGGATTTGACGTTCAAAAAAACACTACCTGAGACGATCAATGTATTAATTTATGCAGTGTTCGATTCAAATATTGAAATTACAAAGTATCGTGACGTGATTCTTCAGTATAATCGTTAATGAGTTGGTTGACTGCTGACGATATTAAGACTAAAGTGCAGCGTAATGCAGACGAAGCGACGTTGAAAGCTTTCGATAATGTCTATTCACTCGATACCTTACCACCTGCAGTAAATCACTATCCCATCTTTATTGTGCTAAACACTCATTCGCAGAATTTAGGCGGTGAGCATTGGAAAGCGATCTTTATTGGAGAAGACCGACGTGGTGAACTATTTGACTCTCTTGCTCAACCTCCAAATATACCAACACAGCAGTGGTTGAGAAAACATACGCGTCAATATCAGCGAAATGAACGCATACTACAACATCCACTTTCATCAACGTGTGGTGCTTTTGTACTGTACTTCATCTTAAAACGTTTACATGTATCTCGATTTGCATCTGTTATTCAAAACTTTTCAGTAAAATATCAAAATTCTCTCTGAGTAGCATTATTGTTATGATTATTATATATGATTATGATTATATATTATGATTATGATATTATATCATCAGCATTAGCGTGATGAAGGACAAGATATCTGTACAGTGGTATATACATGACATTTTGATTTTTGAAAACATTTTTATATAGCTTTGTACTCCATTTGTAAATCTTTTCTACTCTATACTTTGAAAAGGGCTGTGACAGCCGAAATATAAGTATAAAATTAACTCATCGAGTTATCAATCAAGCAGCCTCGGTTACATAGACGAATTTGTCTTACCTCGTTAAAATTAAACAAAACTTTTCATGTAATCCATCCTCTAATGAAAAAATGATTTGTAAGTTCTATCATGATTAGAAATAAAAACATCATGTTGGAAAAATTGTTTTTTATTTTACAATCCGCTGGGTACGTACATACTCAATGAGATAGTCTAGGATCACATTTGCTTGTACATGAGATTTTAGTCCAGTAATGATCACTTTACTATTATGAAAGATTGCCACATGCACAGGTAACCAACAACTAATGAGAGCTGCAGGAAAAAGTTCGGGTTCATAACACAAATTGTAACTGCTGGTAAGAATCTTCAAAAATGATACACTTTCACTCAATTGAGTAGAGATCACCATATTGTCCACAGTCAGATTCGACATCACACACCTCTCCCTCTTCCATATCCGACGTAGTAGTCTTTGTAGCTCTAAGCGCATTCACTGCGCCGATGAATGAGAAAGGGCGCCGAGAATCTGTACAGTCCCATTTGGGAAGAGTTGAAGATTCCGTGAATTGTTCATCTTCACCACTAACATTTGAGGTCGGCCCGGGTAATACTTGCTGTTTGGAAGGTGTTGGTGTAATGTTGTGAGATCGATTTTGGTGTAGAGTCTGAAGCGACGGAGAATGTTGACGATGGTGTAGCGATGGCGCTTCATGATGAAAGAATGAGTAAATTGAGCGATGTACCTTCCTTTTATACTTTTCCCAACTACCTTGATGAAATGTGAAGTTAGTATGAAGTTGGGAATGATAGAGTTGAATTCACCGATTGTTGACGCGCAACCAGATGCGATTTCCAATACGTGAATGTCTTTTCATATAGAAGTATTTCAAATCCTTCATGATATGATGTAGAGATTGAAAATGACGATAAGATAAAGCAAACTCTCTTCTCACATTTCCAGTTGAATCTTTGAAATAGACGTTTCGATCATGATCCGTTTCAATACGTTGTAGTGAATCTAATTTCCAACTCATGGTGCGTGGTAGTCATGTCTGATTAAGATTTGCATAGTAGGGCGATGAACTCACGACGAATAAATGTCATGATGGAGCGATGTATGTATCTTCTATACTTTTCCCAATTGTATTTGCGAAATGAGAAACAGTTTGCGGATTGAGAATGGTAGATTTGAATTTCATTTCTCTAATGTTGAAGCCAAACTTGATCACCCAAGGAGATGAATCTTAATGTTTCAAAATATTCCAAATCCCTCATGATATCATTGAGGTTGAGAAATTGTCGCCATGTTAATGTAATACCTCTTGATGTATGACCATGAGAATTTTTGAAGTGTACGTTTCCATCACGATCAACTCTGATATATTGTAGAGAGTCCAAAATCCAAGTCTTCATGATGTTATGCAAAGCCGCAGATCAGCAATATAAAAATGTCGTTTTATCATATTTTGCTTAGCAATGCGGCTACAAAGAGATTTGCTGTTATTGAGCCGCACTCTTTTCTACTCCCATTGATCATGCACAACAGCGAAATGGAAATTGGGAAGTGGGTGTCACTCAACTTGTTTATAGTAACTGTGTCTATACTTTTGATCATGAGGTGATGACTATTAATATGAGACGTACAGCTGCTTACCAATGTGAAAAGGGCTGCCGAGTATACATTCCACAGTGGCCAAAGAAAGATCTCTTATCATGTAAAAAGTTTATATATGATTTCTTGAATAAAGCGTGTAAAAATATTGTCCAATTTACTCCGCACAATGATGATCATAATTATGTACATCATGTAGTTGAGAAAGATTGGATTGTTGGTTTAAGTCCAAGTTTAAGAAATGATTTAGGTTACCTCGCTAGCGCCTTAACAAGCTATGATAATTTTAACGTTAATTACCACATAAGTGGTCATAAACAGTTAATATATCGAGAGGAAGCTTATTATGTAGATCTTATTCCAAAAAATGAGAAGACGTTGGTGAAGAAGATTGTGATTAAGCCAAGAAAGACAAACATGACTCCTGAAACATTATTGAAGAAATTTAATTATCTCCTTCGAGTTGATGGTAAACAAGTGGCAACATTGACTTATATCAAATCATCTAATCATATTGCAATAAGTAAATTAAATGATGATGATCTAGTATTAGTTTGTTCAAAAGATTTTCATCAGTTCTTACGACATCGTTCTGCAGCTGTTCATGGAAAATCTGATATGCAACATTTACCATGTGAAAGGCCAAATCAATTTGATACAGAATGGACCGTATCTTTATACAGAAAGTGTGTAGAGCCTTTAGGTGGTATCTTACATGAAACAAGAGTGTTGATGCCTCGCATTATTACTTCGGTTAAATTGGTTGCAGATTATTTAAATGAAGTGATTAATGAGCAACATATTTCATTTTCTGAAAAAGAAGGTACTTTGTCTCTCACTATAAGTGGAAAAGGTATTGAACTAATTATGGATAAAACTCTAATGGACATTTTGGGTTTTGATCAAAATATCTTTAAAAGTGGTACTGTAACCAAAGCTAGCGCAGACATGTCGCTATCGCGTCGTATTAACTATTTTCAGATATATTCCAATATTGGTGAAGATGTACGTGTGGGAGATGTTGAAGCTCCATTGCTAGCAATGATACCATACCAGCCAAAAAGCTGCAGTATTTTATCTGAGCATACTTTCAAGAAAGTGCATTATACAAAGCTGAAATCAAACTACATCCCACAAATTGATATTGCCATTTATGACGATGCTGGTGCGTTGATTCCTTTTCATAAAGATGCTGTGACAAGTATCACACTCCATTTCCGAATGAAGAGTTAATGCAAAAGTATGCTAATATAATTTTCCAATGTGAATAATATAGAAAGTGAAAATAAGGACTCGTTTCTAATCTACTTACCCAGTAATGCTTCTATGAATAAATTTCCCAAAAATAAACCATCAAACTATCGAGTAGAATTAAATCGCCCACTACATTTAGAAGGTGAATGGGAGGTTGGCGTTTCTAGTATTTGCTATGATAGCAATATTCAGAATGTGAATGATTTGGAAGAAATGATATTGACTCCTCGCACCCATGATGGAATAACGATGAATAATGCATTCCAGTTCCCATACAATTTAACGTCAGATGGAAAGTGGAACTATGAATGGATTCAGATAAAATCAGATTATCATAGTCCATTTGGGAATGAGAAAATTATTAAGGCATTCATCAGTGGTAATACTTCCATCATGAAGAATAAAAATCAGAAAGCTTATGAGTTTACTATCTATCATTGGAGTGGGAGACAGTTCCTTCGCTTTCATTCTTTTACTAAAGGTCTTACACTGAGGTTGGATAATGAATTCTATCCACATCTCGGTTTTGGTCATGGACTACATCTAACGTCAATTGCTACTGCAAATGTTAAAAAAGTTTATTCAAATCGAATCAACAAATTTCATTATAAATTTAAAATATTTGATGAAGATGTTGTAGAATGCGAAGAACGCATCATTTTGAAAAAGCGTGGTGTTCAACCTTTATCACTTATTGAGTTAGTAAAACGATGGAATGAGACTGTGGGTAAGAAGTATGGAGAGAAAATTATGGCGGACAAAAATAAGTTGGTTATTCAGAAATATAATGACAAACTTACAGTTTATTTCTCTCCAACCTTGCGTCATTTTGTAAGACATTATACACCTATTATTGGAAGCGGTGTGGTGTATGCTTCTCATGAATATCACACTAAAGCTGATTCAGTTAATGATGAATGGTGGGTGGACATCTATGGCGATCGCATCAAGAAAATTTACCAGTCTTATGAAGAATCTAAAGTTGCTATCAATATAATGCCGCGTCTATATCATACAGTTGAAAGCTTCATTCATGTAGTAAATCCTTATATACAACAGAAGTTGAAGCATGTGATGAAAAGTAAATATGATGTAAAGACACACCACATTTCGTTTTTAATTGAAAGTCAACGCGTTGTTCTGAAACTGGGTGATGACATTCAATGTCAATTGAGTAAAAATTTGAAAAAACTCTTTGGTTTTTCAATACTACAAACTGTGTTTACTGCTGCGCATACGATTGGTATAGAAACACCAATGAAACTTGATAAACATGAACAGCACCTTTACATTCAAAGTGATTTGATTCTATCTATTTCTGTTGGTGAGAAAAAAGAATACATTTTACGTGATTTCATTCATGATAAAGACGCTTCATATGGAATAGTCGAGAAGATGTTTGAATCTATTTTCTATCATCCCGTTGTCAAACAAATTATACCCTCTATTGCTATCAAAATTACCAATGGTTTACAAGAGTGCATCCATGTGAAAGATACTAAATCCCTCGTAACTTTAGTGTTTCGGAAAACAAAGTGAAGTCATTGTGATATGTTTATTGAAATAAAAATATGTGTATGAAAAAGTCTTTTCACAGATATAGGGGGAATGGGCTGACTGTAGGCATATATTCACAAGGAAGAAACGATCTAAAGCGATACATAAAACAGCAGTGTTTATCTACAGAAATCAACATGAAAATACTAAGTTAAGGATGATTATGCTAAGACGTCTCCTGAATGTGGTAGTGTGAGTTTAATTCTTTTGGGTGGAGGTATGTCTGTATCAGGATGTCCATGTGGAAGAGATGTGTTATGTCCTATCCAACACCTCTTATTCTCCCATGCTGAAAGCGCTCGTTTCTTGAACGTGTGCGTTTTCACAGTATGAACTTGAGATTTTAAGATTGTCATATTGACAAACGTTATAGTTTTATTTCTATAGGCTTCCCTGAAATTTTTATGTTTCATGTTAGACACCAATGATCTTGATATGCCTTTAGTGCGCTTAATACTATCGTCGCTATCCTTTGATTTCATACTGTACATTTTTGGACGGAGGAGAATCATTTCATCTATTTCCTTCCCTGCTGTTTCATCCTTAAAACAACCAAGTTTGGCTTTATTCTGTATGGAATAGAGTGGATGAGTGGGATTGTAGTTAGATGTGTCGAAATATTTTTCTAATGACTTAGCTACTTCATTAAAATTTAAATCTTTTTGAGTGGTAATACCTAAGAAGAAACTGTCTGTATCACCACCCAACAAACGAACCTCTTTTACGAGAGGACATGGTTTTAGTATTTTATAAAAGAGTTGGTACATTTCAAGCTTAGAGTTATCTAGTACAGCTAGGCCAGTATAGATGGGCTTGCACAACTCAACTTCAGATTTTATCATTTTAACACCTACAAGGTCCTCATCGATAATGTCTCTATCGATGAATAGAGGTGATGAGACGAATTTCTTAAATTTTGTAACATCATTGACTAGTTTATAGTTTACACGTTTTCTAACATCCTCCATCGTCTTACCAAATAGACTATTATTCTTATACTTATAAAAATCTTTTTCAAAATTATTTTGGGCTAGTGCACGTTTCTGGCTGTTGCTATCAATATATGGTTTGAGGAAGGCTTTCTGTCTAAATTTAATAATGCGGTGAACTCTTTTTAAAATCATGCGCATTTCTAAATAAAATTTTAAGATGCTAAAGTGAACTAGATAGTTTTCCTTATCATATTGGGTGAGTAAAAGTTTGCGGCAAGGCTTATAGTCAGGCTGACCGCATGATTCTAAATCTTTATGAAATTGTTTCATAAAGTCGGAAAACATATCTTTGGGCACTTCACCTGATTCGGGTGCGAGTGGAAAATCTACGGTTTTATGTTTAATATTATTTGGATAGATTAGATCTATCTCAAAATAATATCCCCAATCACCTTCATCTGGAATTGCTAGTATGTTAGAAGGGTTGGAGAGATGCTGAATTTCACTATCATCTAACCAGCTAAACTCAGAGTGAGGGAGTGGTTTGGATAGTGAACTACCATATAAATTATTTTGGTCATAATACTTAAGATGAGTCTGATCATCGCCTACTAATTTTGATTTTAACCATGTTTATTTACAAATGTGAGACCACCGCGAATTCCTCGCTCAAATAAATTATACATCTCTGGATCTTGTAAGAGATGAATGGTCTCACCAGTCATTTTAAAAGCAGACTTAAAGGACATGGCTGGCAGACTGACAAAGTGGACGGGATCTAACTTATCTTCTTCTAATGCCACTCGTCGAAACTCCTGAGATACATCAGCCAGCAAAAATACATCTAACTTAAGATAGGCAATCATATATTCGCCAAATGTATGGCAGTCAAATTTTATCCATGCATCTTGTGCATGATCATAATCTTCGGTCTTACATTCTGTGCCGGTCAAATCATTTTTAAATCTATCTGTGGATGGAAGAGAAGTCTCGCCGAGTTTACTAATCGCATCAAAATATGCATATGGAAAGACTCCTTTCCGTGTGATGACTTCATCGGTTAGATTTGGATATTGTTTCTTAAGATTTTGTGTTAGTGGAAGAGACTTTAGATTTTGTACGAGAGAGGCCAGTGATGCAGTCATAAATTGGTAGGAATCTAAAAATTTTATATCAAAATAGACCGTCTCCTTTTATTATCATACGGATGTCGTAGCCCTTGAAATTATGGAAAATGACGGGTAATGTACGCCGTTTCATCCTAAGTGAAAAATTCCATTTTGAACATAGTGCGTTTCTAAATTTACCAGTGATGTGATCATGGTCGCGCACTTTCTTAATCTTATCATCATCAAATGTTTTACTACATTTGGGGCAAACGTTGCAACTATCAAATTTTGCTTGATCATCTGCTGTCATATGCAATGATCTGCGATAGAGTTCACCATCATACTTTTGTTGAAATTCTACAGCCTGTTCGAGGAATTGTAGGAATTGGTAAATACAATCCTCACCTTGCCAGACGTGCATTTTATTTTTTCTATTTTGGAAATGGTCATGTCATACTTCATAGCAGGATATGGCTGCTGGCTTGTGGATGATACCATCGATATAGCATTCGATGTCAGCATAGATGACACGAAGAGGACTTAGTTCATCGCCATTCTCTCTATATGAAAACTCCTTATCTTTGGGCATGCGCTCCATTTGTGGTTTACCTCGCTTACACCATTCGTAATGAGTTTCAAATCTATTTTTACTCCTAAAGTTGCGAATGCATCTGTCACAGTAATAAATCTCTGATGAGCTAGAATTTCTTAAGTGGTGGTATAAGCGAGAAATTTTGGGAATACCGCAGTAGTGCCATTCCTCACTATCATCCTGTCTTACCAATAAAAGGTTGACAACGTGGTCATAACAACTCGAACGCGAGTTGTAGCGGACACCCTTCAATCCCTTTTCCCAAAAATTGAGAACTATTTTGATGTTGTTCAATTTTTCAAATTTTTCTATATCTTTAATTTTCATATCTTCACTATTGCAGTCATCAAACTTTAATTCATTCTCCCACTGTTGATACTTACTCTTACGGTATCGGCTATACTGTACATCATTATAGTGGAGAATGGAGAGGACGGCATACTTAAAACATTGCGATTCGCAATCTACAGAAATGACTGCTGCTTTATTTCTTAAATTTTTCGGAAGTTTAAAGGAGCCTCGTCCAGAGTAGTTCTCTAATAAAGTGATTTTAATCATGGCGGTCTCAATACCATCAAAAACGAGTCCACTATCACGCTCGTTAAATTTATCTATGTTTAATTTTAACCATTGGATATGAAAATTTATCCAAGACTTGCAGTCTACAACTTCGGTTGCAGGAGAGGAGGGTATGTGAAACTCCAACCTCTCTACTATTTGACCAGTATGGTGGTCGATTTTTACATATTTTATTTTGAGATAGATGAGCGCCTTCATTCTAAAATTGACTAAATTGTTGAAGAGCGCACCAATCAAAGATGAATTTTGATGAAACCATTCTTCAAAGTCAGTAATGGTTTCTGAGGATTCCATCTGGTAGTTCCTCACTAAATTATTTATCGACACTTCAGAGAGTCGGATAGAGGAGGTGCTGTTAGTATAACTATCGTCACTGTGTGTATGTCGAAGTCTATGTGAAGATAGTTCAAAATGTGACTCAAAAGACTGAATGCATAAATCGCAAGAAAAGGAGACATCGTTAACAGAATCATCCCCACCTTCGGAGATTGATGCTGACTTAGGTCTACAAACACCTCGCTTGATGTGTCGGACGAGATCACGCTTCCTCGTGAAGATGTGCCCACAGTCAGCACATTCCCGATCGTTGCATTCCCGCGACAATGTTGACATGGACTCGCTCGAGATGGGACTGGTATCACCTGAAAGAGAAATCATTCTATCATCTCTGTTCAAGTCTCAGTGTATTGTTACAACCTACCTTGACTCAACAACTCTAAACTTTCCTCGAGAATGGAGGGCGTTGGTGATGAAGTTGATGCCTGAAATTGAGGAAGATGCTATTAGCCACACGTTTGAGGGAGATGAGTGAAGAAATTTTCAACTTACCATTTCAACGAAATTATGTTTAAGGTTGATACTTCAACAAGATAGAGACTTCACTCAAATTTGGAATTCACGAGAGAGCAGTTCACTTGTACGCCTCAAATATAGAATTCGCCAGAGAACACTTCACTTAAACGTCTCAAAGACAGAGTGAAATGACACGAATGTCACTTTACATATATACTTTCATATTCATCATTCATTGGCTGTTCATTCTGATTGGTTGCTTGTTGATACTTAAGAATTAGAAAACATTTCAAAGTTATTATTCACAGTCAACATGACAAGCCCTCCGACAACACCAAACACAAAATTCTCTTCTCCATGCACAACACCAAAGGCGCTCGTTGCACCAAACGCTCCAACGAAGGGAAAGGTAGAGAAGGTGTACCGACTGGACAATATCAGAAAGTTGTCATTAGCAGCGGATGACGAAGAGGAGAGTGTATGAGAAGGAGTGTCCCGACTTAACAGGCGTGAGGTGGAAGTATCTCCAGTACGATACTTACGATGTGATGGAGATCACCAGCACCAAATTCCTCCACCAATTATGGGAGTGGTACACCCCTAACTCCCAGCCACGAACTATGGCGGAGTGGGAGTATATCGACAAAGTGAGGCTTGCAGTGGAAGAACGATTAAAGCAAGTGAACTGTTTTTGTTATCTATGTGAAGCCAGACTCTGGGACGATATTGACGATGAAGACCTTTTGAAATACATGCCATAATAAATTTTTATTTCATATTATCTTTGCTTTCATACTGACTTACTTGAATGGGGCTTCAGTGTATGATTTAACCATGTATACTTTTTCATTTGGAAATAGTAGCACGCTTAGTTTAACTTGTAAATCTTATAACATTTCATATGGGTGATGATGGTAGATGAAATAGTGTTAAATAAAATTCAGATAGCTTACACTTCTGATACAGGGATAGCAATCGACTGCGATCCATGTGTAAAGAGCTTGTTAGACTACGGAAGAGAGAAGTGTGTTATGTTGCGTGTGGCGCGTGAGTGTCCTCCCATTTCATTCCATTCATCAATTCGTCTCATTGATAGAGACAGGTAGAACTCATGGTTCTCATAACATATGCAATGGAAAGTTTTAGGCAACCTTCGACAGTTGGCTAAATGTCGCCCTGGCGCGAATGCATACTACGTTGAGACAGAGGCAATCACTTGCAAACATGACGCAGAGAGGTTTAACAAGATTGACCATTGCCGAATGTCCCTTGCGGTATACATAGCTACGGGTTTCACCGCCGCCCTTTACAGGAACGCCCGTCGAAAGGAAGTATTACACCGAACTTCATTTGCAACGTTCAAGTTGACTGATAGCAGATTCAACTTAATGATAGTATTCGCCAGTCTAAAGACTGCCCAGGGCAAACCGCGTGGAGGTTCTATCAAATCTTGCCCCATGGTGGCCCTTAAGAGAGCCGTTGGTTCGTTCACGTCGCATCTGAAAATAGAAAGAAAATAGATGAAATTATATTCAAGTGATAGAGATGATATTAACTTACCATAAGAGAAATTTAGCCGGTTCGTGACCCCTTCGATGGTGGTGGGTGAGGCAAGTACTTGGCCGGCAGTTTTCGCTTCCGGTGGCGCAATTCCTTTATTTCGCCATCATGCTTGATGGAGACATGGAGACAGCGCATCTCCGCCATTGCTCCCTCGTAGCATTCGAACGTGCTGTCGACATCCTCACTTTGCAGCAGAATGTCATCAACAATCCTGCTGTTGATAAGTGGTAGGTGGAGTGTTGTTCTTCTCTCCTTGTGCTGCTCGTTCTCAACCATTTTCATTTTTAGTTGGTCAATCTTGAGCTTAAGCACCCCTTCTTGTGATTTTAAATTTTTAATATTTGCTGCCTGCTCTTCAACTCGCTTTTCACTTTGCAGTGCCCTATCCCGAAAAGCCTCCAAACTTATGACCTGCTTTTTGAGGTTCTTGATTTCCTCGACTTGAGCTTTCAGGTTAAAATTTTCACCTCTCAAAGTCTCGCATTCGTTTCTAAAGCGACTCAGCTCATCTTTCAATTTATTGAGCGCAAACTCCTGGCTAACTTTGGCAGCCTGATCGTCCTTATTCCAGGCTAAAGTTGGGGCTTTAATCCCCTTCAATTTTTTCGGGGAAGATTGGCTGATTGGCTTCGCTATTTCTTTAACGGACACTACAACCTCCTCAGAGTCGGACTCGTCTGAGGTGTCTGAATCACTGCTTAGATCATTTCCTGTAGTCGGAACAGCGGGATCGGCTATTATTGCATTCTGCAATTCTTCATTTCCTGTAGTCGGAACAGGAGGATCTATGATATCTGCAATTGCATTCTGCAGTTCTTGATCCAAATCGACCAATTCAAAATAGGGGCTATGATTTTGCCTATGTCCGAAGTTGTATAATTTGGGAACTTCACAACTGGACAGTTCTGATGCCTCTCATAAAATTGTTCGTGCTGCTTGCCTCTTAAAAACTTTTGGCAATGTGTACAGCCGGAAACAACACCTTTCTCAACATGAATGTGAGGCGTGTTCTTATGCTTATTCAAGTGGCGTTTAAACTCACCACCTCTCTTCACTTCACCACAAGAGCACTTTTTAAAAAGAAATTTTGAGTTGCCTCCCATATTCTGTAGAAGGAAAGATAAAATAGAATTACTGACAAGTAACATTGACAATCATTTTAAAAATGCAACTAATATGTCATTCAATACTTGAGGATAGACAAGCTAGGCTGATGAATCCGTTACAGACATTACTCAGAGGGGATCTTATCCCGACTCCAAGGCCTCGGCCCTCAAATCCAACCTCCCGCGGACAGAGCGTGCGTCATATCACTGTGTTGGTATTCGGACCCCGATTTTGACATGAAAACCGGTGGAATTATTTACATCAGGAAGCAAGTCTCGAGCCGAAGCTCGCCTCTGACAACTTTATAAAGGTCTTTCTTGAAATCAGAAGGTTTGAAAACCCCGAAAATCGCCAAAAATAGCGAATTTATATTTTTCAACTTTTTAGCACTACTTATGAAATTTTATAAGTAGTTTATCACTTAGGGCAGGTCAATAGCGACCGAACCTTTTTTGAATCAAGTCAAACGGACTTGTAGAAGCAAAGTTACAAGCCTTTAAAGTTTTGGAGTCTTTTATGGCCTGGAGACGAAGGCCATCTCCTGGCTAACCTCTAAGTCTGACGCCTTAGCTGATATCAGCAATGAAATTTTCTAAGTCGGTTCCCAGCTTATATAGTTTGTGACGATCAGCTGATGACGTAATATCCATCATCCAAAAACTTAAAACGCTTCTATCATCGATTCTGGAGGTCCGATTGAGCTGGAAATATACCATTTCAATGTAGAATTTGACGCTGAATCCAAATCTGGCCTCCGTTTTCCCATCCGATGCTTCGTTTTGGCTCTACAGTAGGCAGCCATCGCAAAAATTCTAACTCGTTTTTTCGAAAAAAATTTGTGATAAAAATTTTTTCTCTCCGATTGACTTGAAACTCACCATACAGATGCAGAATTTCACGCTGATTCCAAATCTGAAATCCGTTTTGCTCTCCGATGCTTCGTTTTAGTGCTAGAGACCAAAACGTCCAAAATTCTAACTCTGTCGTTTTTCGCCAATGTCCCAAAATCTTAAATGGCGTCTCACATCTAAACGAAGACAGATATGAACAAGCCGATTCTTTCAGTGAATTTGTCTCACTCTTAGCTTTCAAACGAGCTATGGCACGACTAAATCCGTTCACTGGAAGCCAAGATCGAAGCTAGCTCTCCCGAGGGGGGGGACGTCAGCGAAAATTTTTCTCTCCGATTGCGTTCAAACTCACCATACCGATGCAGAATTTCACGCTGAATCCGAATCTGGCCTCCGTTTTCACATCCGAGCACTCCTTCCACTCGAAACAGCCCATTTTACAACCCAACATTCAGCAGATTGCACGAAAAACATCACATACTATAGCCTCAAGACAAATCCTGGCGGTCGCCCAAGTCCACCACGACACTCTGTCGTTCCAGAGGGGGGGGCGCGCCGGTCGAGTGTTCGCCGTTTTATTACTACTATGGAATTAATTTGACTTGTGAGTTATTGCAGTTTCAAGACTTTAAGTAGGTGCATGACGAGAAGCAGCGTCACAAACCACGTGATAGGCGATCGATAATTCAAAAATTCGGCGACAGGGACGTGCTTGAATTCAGCGATAATAACAGCTGATTGAGATACAGTTGGCAGGCCAACCGATCAACATTCAATGACGCAGTACACGAAGGACGAAGCGCAATTATCGGTGACACAAGTGAAACACTAGATATTTGTGGTCGAGGATCACTGAAGAAGCTATATAGAATTTTAGCTCTCGCGAAGCGAAGAGGGACACAGCGGAAATCCAACATCGTTGAAATGAAGGTGACCGAATCAAAGCCAAAGTGAGTAAATCTCAGCAGCACAACAAAACAAACCAAAATACTGATATTCCCACCACTCGCATCCAATAGATAAGCACAGAATCAAAGCTGCGACCCGACGACGAGTAATTTGATCAAAATTTCAATTTATGAAATGGCCAAACCAACCAGATACGAAGACCAAAGCCGAGACAGGCAGGAGAGCGCATCAGCACAACCAGCTAGCTACGGGGGTTACCTGTTACGTTGTTGAACAAGCTGAATCGATTTCAAATCGTGCTCATCGATTCATTTGTGATCAGGACTCAAGGTGTGACTGCGAAAGATTCCCCTCGCTTTCGCTAATGTTTGAGAAGTGGCCTTGAAATTGATGATTAAATCTTGTGAATTTGACATGCACACATTACGAGCTCTTGTTTCTGATATATCACCCAACACAAGATGCTTTAGGATTCCCACTTAATCCACTGTTCGACGGTCAAACAAGGTCAAACAAGATTCAAGGAATCTACTTCGTTGCCGGTCTAAATCATTGCTCTGAGCGACAACCAGAAGGATTCCACTCACATCACGATGAGAAATCACTACTGTGTGTTCAGCGGAACACTGAGGAGGTAGATAGACTTCTTTCTCTTTCCAGAGGTCGTCGACATCTGTGGATCCACACCATCGTTGTGGAGCATAACCTTCAACAAGAAGTACGTAACCCAAATCGAATTGCTCAAATGGAGGACCTGGATGGGAATCATCAAACGATAAAGCTGCCGCATCCTTCGCACAAATTGTCCGCAACACATGAAGAATGTTATCGATCTTGTTACTGATATGTTTAGGCACGAAAACGCCGAAATTGACAGTACTAGCGTCAGCACCGGTAACACCTCGAACACTGACGGATCGATGTAGGGCGTCCAAAATGCGTTGTTTGATGTCAACGTCACCTCCGCTCTCCGATAGTGAAAAATCGAAGTCAGATGCTATTTCCAAATCCTTGCGCAAAATTTTCGCAGGGCCGATTGCCATTGCTAATCGCAGTCGAGCTTCACGGGAGAGTTGAATGAATCATTTTCCAATGGTCTGCTGATCTGTATACTTATTCACTTCGTTCCCTCACAATGTTTCGTTGTTAATCTGAAATTTGAACTTGCATAGTTTTGTACCATTGATCATATCACTTCAATTCGCTGCACCATTCTAGTGTGACGTTTTGAATCAGTGACGATTCTTTTGTCGAATTATTTTGTTTTCATCTATGCGACTTTTTGTGATTCTCATTTTTTTCTAAGATAAACGCTTACTACTGCAATTACTACTACTACTATGTCTCATTATCAAAATTAATTGTATGATTGATAATAATGCCTGCTACACTATTCTAGAAATAGTAATTGTCTCTAATCTACAGCACACACACTGTTTTGAATTTGGATGATTTTGAATGAAGTTCTCTTGAAAGCTTGTGTATCCTGTTGTAGAAATATGACACAATTGCATACAACACAATTGCTTGTGTTAATATTCGTATTAACAAATGTGTGTTGGCTCATGTAGCTGCTTAAATGCCACTGAACTCCTGACTTTCTCACAAACTACAATATCTTGCTTCGACACAGTCTAATCGACAGATTTAATAGAATATCGAATTTCATTCATCGAAAATCGAGAAAAATTCGTTCATACTTAATTCAAAAATAACGTTTGGCATTCACGTTTCATATCTTTGCATACATTTCATTTCACTATCTAATTTCGTTAATGCTGTCGAAGTGAAAAAGCCTGTAACGTAACACTTCTCTGTGTTATAATCATCTATAAACTGAAAGACAACTGACATTATCCTCAACCTTGTTAATCAGTTTTCTTTGGTTTACAGAGACACAGAAACAAATATGAGAATCATAGAGATTGCAAAAAAAACAGGATTTAATTTCAGTGATGATTATTTCTCGTGAAATTCTGTTGAACGCTCGAATTAGTGATATTCTTTCGTAAGATCAGAGATGAATTCAATTTCCATACTGTCATTGAAAATCCTCGTTTATTACAAAAACGTCATAAGCACAAATTAAGAGTTAAATTTTCAGTTTTAAGCGCAAAGCCATGCTTGCAAGACAGTGCTAGTCGATTTTCGAACTTCTGGGGTCGGTATGGTTTGTCAGAAAATTTTCAAATGATACTTTCAGTGTGCATGTAATAAAGGCCTGTATCCATTTGCGATAATTTCTGATTCATGTGTGATACATAATGTCATGTACAGGTATGCACATGTGCATCATGCAAAATGCATGCACAAAAGCAGTCTAAATATACAATTAAAACGAGGTCAAATAGCTAGTAAATTTCATATTCATACCATCAATAGATACATCCAAGTTCTGTCTGACATGATGGGGAGAAGTTGTGATGGACATGTTTGATGCAAGGCGCCAAATACTTTAAGTCAGACAATTACATTTTTCAAACATACTAAATTGCATCTTAAGTATGTATTTATATATGGCTATGCTGAAAAAAATTGCAGTCATTTATTAAGCTTAGATATTAATGAACATGACTTTTTTCAGATAGAGTCTATTCTTCTTAACCGGTAGTCTATTCTTATTGAAGTATGTATTTGGAATGCGAACAATACACTTCCGAACAATTCCCACTTCTACAGGGTATAGCGAAAGTTCCACCCTGATCATATAACGAATGGTTTCCTACACTAAAAAGGAACGCTTTCAACAGCCCTTCCACGGTTTATTCCCCTCTACTGTACAATAATGTTACCAATGATAGAACACATGAGACTTTCTAAGATCAAGCTTCACTGTGCAGATAAAAAATTGGGCAACTCGCAGTCATATTGGTGTGAAATGAAGTGGAAGTCTACAGATTGTGCAGACAACTCATTGGACAGAACAGTAACACACATTGCGTCCAGGCTACGCAGGACTCAACTATCCATGGAGTACCAAAAAAATACTTCACCGCAAGTACCTCGAGTAACTGGTTCTATGCTTCAGACAATTAAAGGAGTTTATTATACATCACAGACCACCTTTGTATTTGCGTGACTAGGTCTGTTCGAGTATTTTGCAGTACGTTGAATGTGAAGGCAATCACAGTAACTATTGAATATATGGAATTAATTTTTCGTCGCACTGACTATCAATATGCAGTTATTTCTTCATATCGATTGCATCTGTCTAGGGTTACTTTGTTACTCTAAATGTGAAAAATAAATTCATGGGGAGAAGCTTTTATTGCACCTTACAGCACTTTTGAAAAAACCTTGAGAAGATGTGGTTGTTATTCCAAAAACGGAAAAATAGAAGCCCCGTCGCTTAATGTTGCCAATAGTTTTATCAGTCTTTTAGTGCTTAAGATACACACCAAAAAATAATAAAATGTTTGTGCTTTTTTAAATGTTTTAGGCCCCTTTGTATATGAGGTGCCTAAAAGTAGCAGCTATCAGCACATCTAGTAAAATCATAGTGCATGAGCAACTACGTGTAATTAATTCTAGAATTAACGGCCTCCGTCAGTTATTTTGCTGATTAACTGATTGCGCATTTCACCTGCAACATTGTGTAGTAAAGGCTTCGTTAGAACCAGTCGACGGGGTAGCAAGTTTGACAGTAAGCATAAAAGTGGCATGACTCTACCATAACAGTCACAATAGAGCTTCTTGAGACACCCCGATAAATCGATATGGCTATTCATGTTTTAGAGTACAATGCTGAGGTAAGATAACAAGGAACAAAAAAATGAAGTTAAAAGATGAAAAAGCCCATAAAATTAAGTAGAAAGATATTAAGCTACCACGTCAGAAGCATCCATGCATACTTTTTAATACAAAGATCAGATTTCAATCTTAAAATATACATGGATTTCAAGGTACGTAAAATAAAAGAATCGTTGCACGTAAGTGTATAGTACAGAAAAGTTGGACGATATTAGTTTAGCATTTGATTACCAAAAATTAGGTATGGAATTTCCTTCTTTCTTAATGCCGACAGACTGGTTAAATACATCTTGAATTATTACTTTCTAGAAAATTAGCAAAATTTTCAATTTTTGTGTGTGTCGAAAGACACATCAGCATCATTTTATTAAATTTAAAGTTATTGCAGCACAATACTGTATCATTATAAGCAAAACACGTTAAAAAATTTTCGTGCACCATCATAAATGTCGCTGGTAATCGTCTTACCCTTGCTTATTTATTTATTTCCCCGTTTTTCGTCTTTGTCCACGTAGAACCGGGTCAGAGGTTATTGCTTTCCATAGTGAATCTCACTTCCGTTTGTGTCGTCTCCCCAAGAATAGATAAGCTGCTAAAAATATGTACAGTCTATTTGCTAAAAAATTTATACAAGTCCGAGCTTTCGGGAGCCGGTTCGCATTGTCAAGGTTTGGCAGGAGACTCCTACACACGAACGGAAGTGAGATCCACTATGAAATTAAATAACCTCCCGTCAGCTTCCATCAACTAAGACGGTTATTGCTTCCTGGCGGCGCGCCTCCACTCATTTTGATTGTAGACCATTGCTGGATTCAGGTCCAGAGCGTGAATATCCTTGGAGACGACTTGCGACTATGTTTTCCCAGATCTTCCTCTCGGCCTTCTGACTTCGACCTTCAACTGGAGAGATCTTTTTGTCCAGTCATTCTCATCCCTTCTCAGAATGTGGCCATACTAACGCAGTCCTCTTCTTCATAGAAAATCGGATATATATTCCAGGCTCATCTTTTTTCTTAGGTATTCACTGCTGTGTCCATCGGCCTGCCTCACACCGCATATTCTTCTCACCACTACCTTTCCTGTTCTTTCAATCTTCATGATTTAAAATCACGTTTCATGGCCTACGCCTCACTCCCGTACATCATCGCGCTACGGACACGAGCAGAATACATCTAGCCTTTCATTGTCAAGGTGGGAGCTTTGGATGTCAGGAAAGGTCCAAGTTCATCGAACTTCTTACATTCAAACCTTACACGGTGTTATATGACAACGGCATCTTACGCTCCGCATTATGTGACAACGACATCTTTCGTCCCGATAGGTGTTATTGTCTTATATATATATATATAAGACAATGAAGATGTATATATATATATATATATATATATGAAAAATAGTAGAATCCAAAATAGAAAAAATAATAAATTCCAAAGAAGGTTCCAAGGAAAACTGAGAAATTTTATTCCCTGACACGTTTCTGCTCACTCTTAGAGCTTGTCAAATTATTATCATTATGCCATCCTAAACGTAAACAAGCACATAGCATCTTGTGCTAGTGAGCATGAGGTAAAATTTATGGCCGCACCGATATATCAATTGCCTCCTCAATGCAGTAAATATCGCAGAGAGAAAAAAGAAGAGTTTTTTCATTTCTATGCTTAAACCTCCACTGAATAAGAATGAACATTAAAATATCCATGCATATTTTGTATTATGTTGTTTGATTTAAATATAATTTCATTCCCTTTGACAAGCTCTAAGAGTGAGCAGAAACGCGTCAGGGAATAAGATTTCTCAGTTTTCCTTGGAACCTTTTTTGGAATTTATATATATATATATATTTCAAAGAAAAAAAGCAATCTTGTGATAATTTGCTTTTATCCAAACGCGTTTCAGAGCGACGGTTCAATTTCTCAATTTTAGACTGCAGCTCTTTTGAGCCTTCTTGAATGAACGGAATGGACCAATAGACTTTAGTTTTATCCTCTTTTTCAGATTCGCATGCATTTCGAACACCCTGTTCAACTTTCTTCTTGATGCGATCAATCAGATCGTCCGTAAAACCATTCAATTTGAAGATGCTACGAATACGAGTAGCAGCCTTTTCATACAAATGGCTATCTGAGCAAATTCTTAAGGCTCTATAAAACAAAGAGCGAATGGCCGCGGTTTTATAACTGATTGGTGCATATGCAACAGAAGGAGTATAGACTCCCGTGTTAGTGTCTTTTAAATGAAAGTCAATTTCAAATTTGCTATTCTTGAGAGTGAGTTTAGTATCAAGAAAAGTAAGAGACTTTTCGACACTTTCTTCGCAAGTGAACCAATTCATTTAGAAAATTCAAAAAACCTTTAGCCTCTTCGTCACTATGAAAGATCAAGAAGCAATCATCGACATAGCGACGATAGTAGATTGGCAACTTGCCGTCGTACTTACTAAAATTGCTCTCAATTATATCGAGGGCAAAAGCAGCCATTGTGGGCCATTGTGGGCAAGTTGCCAATCCACTAAGAGACATTTCAATACTCGTATCAGTGAGCATTTGCGTGGATATCCCACCGCTACAGAGATATCTATGCACGATCATAGCCCTAAGGCTGAGAATTTCACTATTGTTGGTCGTTTCAGACAGCCACTAATTCTTGAATCCATAATGATAAAGGAAAACAATAATCTATTATCAAATGAACGGAATGGATCACATGTTCTTCTTCTGAACTTGTAACATCATTATCGATGACGTAGAGTGGAACCATGCTTGATGACCTTGACTCGTGAACAGATGTAAATTTGTATATAATGTGAATTTTATGCAATTTTATAACTGTGACCGCTGAGGATGATTCAATAGATGAATCGAAACTAGTCCGGAACCAGTGTTTTTATCTTTCACTTATCAATGAAGAGACTGGGTACACTTTGCTGCAATATATATATATATATATATATATACATGTATATATGAAGAATAAAATAAATAAAATAAAAATTCATATACACGCATGTGTATATGAAGAATAAATATGAAATATATAGAAGATATATATATATATACGTGTATATATATATATATATATGTCACTTTATAGTATCTTTTCAGTATCTCTGACGCTACCATGCAGCAAAGTGCTTATTGTTATATTTGCTCATCTCTGACATGGGACAATCGAGTAATTCGACTGTCTTTGCAAATGAGAGCAGAAGGCGGCTTCTATCAACTAAGAATAGTCTAAGTTAATGCAACCAGGGACTACTAAGCTATCTATATAGATATCTTAGTAATCCCTGATACAAATTCAAAAAGAAGCAATTGACAATCGAAGTAAGCACAAAAGTTCAAAGCGAAGGTTGCAAGTATTTACACTGAAAAGAAGTCAAAAATCGATATTCGAGTCTACGACAGCTTGCTGTACGTCGACGCTCTCGATTTTCTGCATGATAGGGTTAGCTCTTCTCCCTCTGATACACAGAAGATACACAGGTCAATGGAGTGAGGTCTGGCTCCAAAACGACGTTTGTACAGATATTTGACAAGATATTATAAGTCAAATCTCTGAGCTCGTTGTGTCGGTTGATAATCACACCTCCTTTCGGGCAAGACAACGCATGTTGATTAGCTTGCCACAAACACAAGTGGTTGGCATTAGTGTTCGGTATTCGTGCGAAATTTGGTATTCGAATATTCGTCATTTCGACGAAAGAATATTCGAATAATTTGGAAAAATGCATTTAGCCTATATTTGTGTGTCATCACTCCTGACTATTGATCAGGATGATGGTTCAATGTAAACTGTTCTCAAAAGCTTACTTTAACTGGGTTTCATCATTTTATACATGCACGTGGATTGCAACTCATAATTAGGCCTACCGGTAGCTTAGTTTATTTCAACAAGCTTCGAAGCTATGTGTCTAAATATGAGAAACATGAGCAAAATTAATTGAATGACATTTCAACAAATTCACAGTCCCTATAGACCGTCATATATCAAAGTATATGGCTAGGTCAGATATAGTTGATGCTAGGCTCCTTCTAATACTATCTAGACGTAATGTGAAATGAAAGCAATGAAGTAATATCGAGAATCTATTATATTTTTTATCTAAAATTGATTACAAGAAAAAAAAACAAATAACAAAGTTGATTGCAATGTTACACAAAACAAATTTCCTCTAAAAGTGAATTAAAAAGAATACTAAAACAAGTCATTTTTCAAAAAGAGATAGCATTTTAGCTACAAGTTTTTGTTTAGAAAATGAAGCATTCGGGTGGTGCTCGGCTTCAGACGATTTCGCCTTTGACTGACAATCAGACCAGCGGTCGAAAAAGCTCTTTCAGAGCTGACACTTGTTGCTCGTGCACCTAGATTAAATTTGTCCATCTTTGATAGTTTGGGATGACGTGACTCATTCTTGTACCACCAAACTAGCGGATTGTCGTTTATCTTGATTGACTCATCATTAAGGTAGGTTTCCAATAACTTCTTTCCCGTGATCTCGTAGCGACTTATTTTTGCCCTCGGTTCTTCTGAGAAGCACCCACCATATATCGATTCTATTTTCTCCTTCTCTGATGATGTGGTTGGCTGCTGCTCGACGGTTTGAATATCTGTGTTGGTTTCCCAATTGGTAGTGGAATCTAATTTATCACGAAGACGTTTGTATGTTTTCTTCTTGGACGCTTCATTCAGAAAAGGAAGATGTTTCATTCTAGGATCCAATACTGCAGCAATCTCCATCGCAGATTGTTGCAGCGCATTTTCTTGCAGACGCTTGTTCATGTAATCACAGAATAGTACTTTCATATTCGCGATAAAGGGTAGATCTGTTGGTTGCTTCTTCATAACATTGGTAAGGAGGTTCGTAGTAACGGCGAATACTGAAGAGTCACACACTTTTCGGCACTCACTTCCTTCGAAATCGTATTCAGAATCCTCAGTGGCTCACATATAGCGCTAGCTTGTACCCAAAATTTCGGTTGGGGTACACTGTCACGGACTGTTCTTGAAGAACTCTCCATAAGAGTGTTGGTCACAGGCTTGCGCATCATTACAAGGCGATCGAGCATCTCGAATGCGCTTCCCCACCTCGTTGAGCATTCCTGCTTCAATTTTCTGTAAGTCACTTCTTCAAACTTTTTTGATTCTCTCTCGAGATTTGTTTTCTGCGAAGGAGAGTGACTGAAGTGGCTAACAATTCTTCGGGCATCTCGAAGTATATTGGCGACGGTTTCCTCTTTCAGTCCAGTGATAATTGCACTTTGCAACATATGATCAAAGCAAGTTAGGGTCAGTCGGAACTTCATATCATTGCAAGCTTTTTTGATGTTCGCTCCACTATCTGTCACTACTGCTATGTCAGAAGCGTTTATATTCCATTCCTGCAACGCCTCTGTTAAGTGAACTACCAGATTTGCAGCTGTGTGAGATCCAGCACACAGTTTAACATCCAAGCACTTAGAGGTGAGCTGCCAATCCTTAGTGATAACACATACGGTTAGGCTCATAAATGACGTAGACTGATTTTCAGATGTCCAAATGTCTGTTGTAATAGAAGAACACGTATTATTTGGGTCAGTGATGAACAATTTAATATCTTCCCGACAATTCTCACAGGTCAATTGAAGATCTTGCTTGATGGACTTTGCAGTTGGAATAGCGTATGATGGATTCAATTCCGTTACAAATTCCCGGAAATGTTTGTCTTCCACAGTAATGAGAGGCTTGTACCTTTTCACTAAGAATTTCTGCAATTTTGAAGTTATTTGAACTTGTTGAGGGGAGCTTTTGTCATATTTTCGATGCTTTTGATTGAAAAAATTAGTTATTCTCCCTTTCTCCGGTACTTCCCGAGATTGCGGTGGATTAATTTTATGAATCAATTTCAGGTGATTCCATAGATTCGAAGTGGTAGACCCACAGCACTTCAACACATGAGTCGAGTCTATTTTACAGACGGCAGTTGATGGCGCTTCACCACGGTCGAAGTGATTCCAAATATCAGATTTTCTAACAGACATAGTCTCAAACCGGTCGTAGTTGGATAAACATAAAATATAGCAAATGAAGTCAAGAAGGCAGTGACTTGTGTTGCGAATAATAGGATTTTCTCAAGTCCACTTAACATGCTGTCACAACTCATAATAGCCAATAGCAGTGAAGCCATATCTATGAGTGAAGCTTTCACTGACTTACCGCGTTCGATGCTATTCGATGCTGTCACAACTCAATAGCCAATAGCAGTGAAGCACTCAGTTACCGCGTTCCCATAGAGCTGGATGTTTTTCTGTCCACTCATCTGTTAATTAGAGGACATATTCAGCTCATGCCAACAGCCAGTGCCATAACAATAGTATCTGAAGAATTGTAATAGATCTAAATTTTCATATGAAGCAGGAATCTGGCAGTTGGATTGTCGAATGACGCCACTTCGGTATCTCGGTAGGATAGTTGAATAGGAGAAACTTTTCTATGTAGTCCTTATTACAATTCAACACCTGAAATGTGTCTAATGGATGACACTAAATGATAAAAGTTCAATATTATATCCGTGGTATCGATATATTTTCGTACAAGGCTAATAATTCTAAAAATCAGATTATGACTTCATTTTGTATAGTATTCGAATGGCATTTGATATTCGAATATTCGCTAATATTCGAATATTCATTTTCGTATTCGAATATTCGTCCACGAGATGTATTCGAATATTCGAACCGAACTCTAGTTGGCATACGCTCAAGGGGGATATTATATCGTATGCGCATAGCATCCCAAAATTCCTGCTCGGTCAAGAAAGACCCATTTTCCTTAATGGGCAAAATAGTCAACCAAATCGAAGCACCACTCTCGCAAGTTGCCTCGATTTCTATTGCAAGTGATTTCGATTTCTCTTTGCAAGCAAAAATCGACTTTATTTTCTCCAGTTCGTATTTCGTTCTCTTTGCGTTTTTCATTTTTGATATTACAGTGCATCTTTGATTATCCGGATGGTCAAAACCCAATAGGTCAGTCAAAGATCCGGATAAGCGAATTTTTAAATCCCATGTTAGCAAAAGCTTGTGGGCTTAGGTCAAAGACATTTGATTATATACCAAGATCCCCGTAGAATATGATCTACATATATCCATATAATCTGTATGCATTTATCCATCCTGCATATCTACCTAGACTGTAATACTTGATATATTTGATTCCGATTCTTCGACTGTTTAATGAAATTATGAGCATCAATTGTACATGCCTGCTATATATTCACTGTCGTTCCTATTAAAGCACATAAATACACGTACACAAACAATGACCGTGAACTGAGACCATGAATTGAAAGTGATTTATCAGAGCTGTATCCCAGCTTTGACTAGCATGCATAACCTACTTTAGAATGCTCCAATCATTTAGCTGCTTGCCTATTATTTGACTCAGGCGAGAACCGCACATTGAGCAAAAGTTAATTGCTGGTAAAGCAAGAGTACTTCGTGTATGTGTTACCTAAAGAGGAGAGCAATGCTAAAATGAACATTTGATTCCATGTACATGTTTTGATGGAATCACGGAGAATCGAACGGATTCTGAAATTGCGTCCGGATAATCAAAATCCGGATAATCGAAGATGCTCTGTATTTTCAGTTTGTCAATTTGAATTTCATCATTAACATGCACATTTTCTTTATGAATCACTTTTTTACAGTGGCATTTGTAATTAATCGTGAATGTTCATGAATCTGATCACAAACCTCACAGGGAATGATCATATTCACACCGCAAAATCTTGCAGGGAGCGAAAATAGTTTTTGCAGTAACTGTAATTTAGCAGTAATTTTCGTATGAAGTCATTAATTGCCTCATCAAGCGGTTAAAGTAATCCAGAAATGTCAGGAATCCTTGATACAAATGAACGTCATGTAGAATATATAGGACCGTGTCTACATGAGTCTTAAGCTTTGGTCAATATAATGGCTACAGTAAACCCTAGAATTTTTTTTAGTAGTTTTCAATTTGCTGCAACTGATATTTTTGTTGACAGATCTACTGTATGCACATGCGGTGTGGAATTTTATGGTGGTAGAATGAAGCATACTTGCGCTTAACCTTTGACAAATAACGTTCAAAAACAAATAAATGGACATGTAAATGGTTTGCCATTACATCTGTGCATACTTTTGCTGGTATTTACAGTGCATGCATTTGTGATTGCCAGAGAACGAAGACATTTAGTGTACTGCATGAGAACGAGAATAAATATGCATATGCCACGGAAATTGAGATTATAGTTCATATGTTATCAGGGAGGCCGAGTCGACTCCCTTATACCTCAATAATATAAAAAATGCTAGGTCATATTCCCAGGTCTAAATCGAAATCTTAATTGTTTAAATCGATGAGAGAATTTCTTTCAGTACACTTTTAAACAAGCACTAAGAATCTATCCGTATCAGAAGGCAAATGTGGAGAAGAAAATTTCTAATTAGTCAGTAACGCAATTCAAACACATCAAAACGATTACCAGATAGACCTACGTTTGATGCGATGTTCTACATAAGTTATAATCGCTTCCTTTTATAACTGTGAGACAGATATTGGATTAAGCTGACAAATCCAGGTGATAAGTCTCGTGAGATTCGCTCATTTGTTAACCTAGATTGAAGGTTTTACTCGAGTATCAACTTCTTTATAATGCAGAACACAAAGTAATAGAACTAAAATGAAATCAGTGATATGACAGAGACACGCTTTGAGAGCTGAACCTCTAAAGCTTACTGACTCACATTACTAACTCATAATTTTTAGTGTCCTGAGATGTCCAATTTCATCAACTTTCAGAAATATACAGGTCATGTGATAAGGATAACTTCGCGTGCGTGTTTCATTTTCATAACCTAATTGATGCGCGCGTGTGAAAGCACATGTAATACAATCATTGACAGCTTGAGGCCATCCATGTCAAAGGCGCACTTCATCTAATAAAACTGAATTAATTTCTTCTCAAGAAAATTGATGTAAGTTATCAATCAACAAGATTGTTACAAGGAAAACGAATTCCTTTAGCAAGACGTCTTGGACGCAGTACGTCGCTACCTTCATACTAAACGGTAGAAAATATGATATCTGCTCATTAGAGAAATTGTTTCACAGTATTTCCAAGTAAATCTATGCAAAGTATTGTTTTACTTTACCGTCAAATTTTGGTCCAGTTGTCATGCTTCCGTGAATTAAGTGAATCTACTTTAATACTGTCAGTCAATCCAGACGCACAGACGACTGTCGCTCGACACCGTTTCGGCTCAGTCATCTTCCTCATCTTCTTTGAAACTTACCCTTTCCTCGCACTTTTCATGCATTTCTTGTGCACATCGCTTCATATTCTCTGTTCACATGGGCATGTCGTTGGAAATGGCTTCATCGATTCTATGCTGCTATTTGGTTCGGCTTTCTGGTGCATTTCATGCAAGTTTGAGAGCATACAAGGAAGACTTTCTTTCCTGCATGGGACGGGATATATTGAAGATATTCGAATGTCACTCTTTTCGACTCTTCCGTTTGTAGAAATTCATTTTCTATTTCATTGCATGAACCACCATTTCACAACAGATAAATATATATATGCATTGTACATAACAGCATACATTTCATCATAATGCAATATTCATATATTGTCCATTTTTCAATCTTCTATTCAACATGAGCAAGTCACGATTAAAAAATGCTCGTAGCAGCTTTATATTTACAAAAATTTACAATTGCATAAAGCATATCATAATTGACTGAAGTATTATCACACAATGAGAAAATAACGTTCTTCATCCATGCCAGGGGATCCGATACCTAATGGGTATGTACTGAGATGGAAGAAATTCGTGATCATCATAGATAACACTCATTTGTTTATGATGCAGAGTACAATTGTTGAATAGTGAGTAGGTGAACATGGCTATAAATTTTTCGTAATAATTTTTTGTATTCATGAAAACATATACAACTATACCCTCACTTAATAGAATTCTCTCAAGCAGCACGAAGATATGTATGATGATAAAAGAACGTAAAAGAAAATACCAAATCCATGTGAACAAATCGATGATAACATATGCCTTGCGGAGTGACCAGTTGTGGATGAGTCTAATTGATGAAGAATTTTATTCCAGATGGCTAACTTTGAATAATCTGTTGTACAAATGCCAATGCATTTAAAAAGAACTGGAAATATCAGAAGTAACGATATCTGCCGATGATCTAAATAAATACTAATGACTGTTGATACCGGCAAACGATTGACATTTTGGCAGAAGCTCCATGCTACGGTACATGTTGATAACTTCATTGAAATACACATGCAAGTACATGAGATAAAAAGATATATAAAGTCAAGAACTTTGAAGGAGATAACGTTAAGTGAAATGTAAGTGAGGTAATAGAATTTGAAACCTTTAAGGTTAAAGTTCATGCATTTTGCATATTTTGTGGTATTTAGAAACACTGATGTCGAGATTAACAATGCAACAGTAGCTAATATTCAAGAAGTTCAAGTCTCGATTTTGTCTCATTAGGTTCGCGGTAAGTGATATACGAGGTCAGATGCTACTTTGTTCAGAGTTGAGACCAATGTTGATACGATTAGGTTCGCTGTCGAATTTCTTGCTGTGAACCTCGTACAGCTTGATCTGCGGCTTTGTAGCTTTCAGTTTTAGCGCATTTTCAAACTGTTGGATTTTGCCCACTAGAGGATTTTCGTTTATGACAACAAAGCGCCTCGATTTTAATATGAATAAAGAATTTCATCAATATGGGTCTGTGAAACTTGTCATGATAATTAATTATGCTGCATGCACGCAATATGCAAGTATTAATTATGAAAGTTTTAATACACTGTAAACTGCAAACCGTTAAAAGCAGCTAAGATAACCGTTAAACTTCACAGAAAGTATCTGTAATGGCAACATAAGATAAAAATGATGACGTCACAATTTGATTATCGATGACGAACGGTCAAAATCTGCTAGTATCAGATAAATAGTGTTTGTTTTTAGTTTTTACGGATGTTTTCTGTTCAGACTCGGAAAGACAGAGAAGCTCAATTTGGCTGTTAATTTCAGCGTATACTTGCAGTGGCGCATATAAGTTGTCAATTTCGTGAATCTTCCAATCATTCGAATTATTTGGCATCTGAAAGTCGTCTGTCCGATTCAATGTCACATTTTGAAGTTATTTATAACTGCAAAATATCGTTTCACAGAGACGTTGGAACAGTTCCGTTTGGAGAAGCGTCTTCCACATTTCATATAACTTATATTTCAGTTGCATTTCTTACTCAAATTATCTTGTCAATCTCTTTTTAGTACTCATAGGAAATTTTTCAGTGCACTCAACTAGTTCGGCACAGCAAGAAGCGATCATTAAGGAGACGCATAGTCAAAATTTGGCAAAATTTAAAAAAAAAATCAGAAAAATTGGCAACTTAAAATTTTTGAATTGATATCTAAAGTTCGAAGATCAGCGAGTTATGTAAATGAATACCAGCGTTAGAAAGTCACACACTAAATGTTCTGCACCGGGAAATTCATGTGATTCTGTGCGCTACTTTACAAGTCAAGGGGAGGGGGTGGGGCATATGGATGCTCTTCAGAGCCAGCATGGATGGGGTTAAGCAAGGTTTAAGCATGGATGACTAGAGTACAAGTATTCCGGACACAGAGCGAGTACTCTACCACAAGGCCACTGCGCCGGAAGACGTAGCATAGATTTGGAGTGTAACAAGCAATTATTGATGAGTTAAAAGATAATCACTTCAAAGAATTATCATTTCTACTCGCATCGATTCATAGCAAATGCTTCGGAGATTCCAATTATCCCGAGGTCTTCAATGATGCATAGCTTTTCCGCTGCTCAGGCCCTTGTACCTCCAAGCTTTCATCTCTCCCCAAACACTTTTCACCAGCTCTCTTCACATGATCGAACCGTCTCAAGCTTCCTTTTATAACCCGATCTTCCAGTTCCAACCTCATTGTATGAGACACAGACGCTTGCACCGATTGAATGCTGGATCAATTCACTTGATTCTGAACTTTAATGGATGTTCTTATGGTTCAAAAGGTTCGCAGTAGGCGCAACTCAAGCTCGACTCCCACTCAACTTTGACTGTCTGGCATGTCTCCAAGATAGTAGAACTGGCTAACTCATTGCATGTCAAGACGTCCATCAACTCCTAAAGAGTCCTGAAGTGCAATTCAATTCACACCTACACGTCGACCCTTGTGCACTCGATCAGCCACCAGCCAACAATTCACCCTAGTTAGTTGCCTTAAAACCTGTACAAGACCGACAGTTCCTATATTTCGACAGCATAAGCAGAGTGTACCAAGCTTGTGTAAGACCTGTCTGACATCTGATGTGATTTTTGCAGCTACAAATTCGCTACACAGCGAAGTTGACTTTCTTTGACTTCTTCATTATTAACAATTGCTTTACAATGATCATTGAGTGCCTGTAATATTAATCACGATTTGTGCTGATGGTCATCTTGTTTTTTATAGGTAGTAATCATAATATGCTAGATAGATACAGCATGCCATCGGGTTGAGTGTCCAGTCCTTATTACTTAGTATATGAGTGAAAAAGGCCTTGATGTTAATTGTCAATAATATTTATAAGTCAACTTACAGAATATTGAAATCAGTGACATATGTATTTCGCATATTTTAATCATCAGATGATAAGCTATACTAATGAGCTGAAAAGTAAATAGCTTCATAATGCTGTATATCGGGCATGTAGTAGAACAATTAGATACTTGAGAATTTTATAAATGGAACATGCACGTGAATACAAGCATTTAATCGAGTGATATTTCTCAATACTCAAAGACTCGGTGATGTTGAAAATTAGACCGCCATGGCGGCACATTGCACGTTTTAGGGTAGTTTAACACTAAGAATAATATTTTATTGATTTTAATTAATTTTAATTGATGAGCATTAAGGTTCAACAAACAATCCCACCATCATCCTCACGCCAGGTCTCATGCAAGTACATGAGCAACAGCTAGAATATTCATTAAAGAGATTGAAATAAGGCAATTATCAGTAAATTATTAGCGAATATGAGTAAGAGGAAAATTAAAGAACAAAAATGAACCGGACAAGAGAGAGATAGGGTTACATATAAGTGGAATCAGTCTTACCTTCTTCTCTGCTTTACGCTTCGTTTCTTCATCCATCCAATTCCGATTTCGCAGTCTTTCTCCAAATGCTTGTCGTATGCTTGACATCAGTTGCCGCACTTCAGCAAGACTGTCGTTTCGAAAGTATTTTTCAACGTAAACTCGGCTAATTATGTTTGTCATGTACTCATTAACATGAGAAACACAAAAACTCCATCGCCGTCTTTCCGGTTGACCACCCCATATATCCTGTCGAGAAAATTACAATAAGTATGCATTTTCAAACTACTGATCATAAAATTTCTCATTTTTCATTCATCAATGCATGTTAGCAAGCCCATTGTAAAAGGGAGGCATGATTGGGCTCCGTGTAACTGAAACAACGTGGAAGCGGCATGTATTCATATGTATTACGTGAGTCGAGAACTGCGAAAACGTCGCTTCCAGTTCATAAATGTGCTTGTGCAGGTGCAATTCTATTGTTGACACTGCGCTTGCATGTGGAACATATTTCCTTCCTACAGATACGATCTGATATTAGATTACTGATTGGCTCTTAACAAGTTGAGAAATAAAGCAAAGTGAAGAAATAAAATAGTGGCGAATGACCACATTAATATTTGGAAAAGCAAAATCCATACTAAATTTAGATTCAAGAGGTGAGAACAAAATCTGACTTAAATCATTACGGGAACTACAAACGTTTCTGGCTTATTTGCCGTCATCAGTGTAGTATACCCTATTGTAGAGAATCAGTAAATCAGATAGCGATAAATCGTCATCCGACCTCCATACATCTACAATTAATGAAATAATTCAAATCTTGTTCTCAGAGCTCGGGTTCAAAAATTTGAACTTGCAAACACGAATGCAAATAGCTAGTTCGTGCTGCGTTCTATGCACAAACCATTGGTAGGTGGATGTACATAGAAAGCCGGCATCTGACACATTTGGCCAGTGAAAGAATTAGATGGACATACTGGCATTTATGTAAAGTCATTTGGACAATGTAAATCGAATTCTTGTGTGCCAGCACGCCTGGAAAAACATAGCAAGTTCTGGAGAGACCATGCAAAGTATGTAGATGCGAATTCCATCATTTTAGTGCATTTTAGTGACCGATGCATCTACAAAGGATGTAATGGTGCATGGAAAGTTTGAAGCAGCTAAACTTTATTTGACGCTCCAAAGTTGTTAAGGAGTCACACTAACACTGAAGAGTTGTGTGCTGGTTAAGTCATTCTGCCACCTTGGTGATGTGTTGAGTGCCGCAGATGGATCCGAATTAGCTGTGATGTTGAGGGTAAGGGGTTGATTTGTTACTACAAGCCCTAACAGCCGCTAGCGCTAACATGACACACATACAAAACAATCCCTTCAACAACTCCTACAACAACACCCATCCCAGCGTACCCAAATCACAATCACAGCCTTCTCCGGACCATAAAGTCCAAACTCCAGCCAAGCAACCCCACATAAATCTCACATGCCACAAACATGCAAACCAACTGCACAAAACACAAAAACAACACGTTCACGATCTTGCAACTCATTGTCAGCGGGATACAAAACAAAGTAACACATTCACGACAACTAAGCTGACATCTCGTGCCCAAGAAAGCACACTAACATCCAAAATGAAAGACCTAACAATTCCCAATACACCACCATCCGAACAGATAGAAAACACAACAAAGGCGGTGGCCTCCTCACCTACATGCACAATTCCAAAGCGTGGAGACCTCATTGTCATAAAATATTTTGAAACAGCTTTACTTCACAGAACAAAATACACCTTGCACAAAACAAGCATTCCCCATCACAAACGGGCATTTTCTTCCAAAAGACAGCCACGCATTCACCCAAATAGACTAACACAGAATCAATCACTTTCTCACCTAATCAGTTATCGCACGACCAACGCAGCAAATCTCATCCTGATAGACGCAAATGTATATTCACCCACTTGGTTCTCAACACTCAGTTTTAGCAGAGGAGATGACATCGCCGACTTCTTGGCACAAGCAACTACACAAAATTCAAGACCAACACACCTACACGTCTCCCTCCGCCCAAAAACCAACAGAACTCTTCTCAAGACATATTCATTGAGAGCAGTCAAGCTGACATCCCCCACACCCTCTGAACTTGTAGAACCCTCACCAATCTGAGATACGACCACTTAACTATCCTAACCAGCATGTGCACAGGCTAAAGAAAGAAACTCTGAACACACAATCCCTAACTACAACAAATGAATCTGGAAAACTTCACATTACACATCGAACTAGCTCTCACAACATCCATCACCCAAAAACGTTCACAAATTCAACAGCATCATCATTAGAGAAATCATATCTTAAGTACAAGCAGACATGTTCCACAAGCCAAAAGGGACACGGCAAATCAAAACATCATGACCGCACTGCAGACACATTAGATAGGCCATCCAACAAAGAAACATCATTCATAGCGCAAACCCAAGAGATTCATAACTAAAACAGTAAGCGCAGAAATATCCAAAGAAGTCAATCAGCATAAACAGACATTTGGATCCGCACGATTTCATCAGGCTGGTTTAATACAAAGTAACGAAAACAAAACAGAAAAATCGAGTGACGCAAATTTCGCCTCACAACCACCAGCACAAAAAGCATGCCTGGTCAAACAGAACAAGTCATCTCAGACTCCTCAAATAAGAACTCTCTTGGATCAGACCAAATCAATATAAAACCTCTGAAACAGCTCGGCACTTCTGCCATCCAGTACCTAACAAATATCTACACATTCATCCAACACCAACGAGATTCTTGGCATATGGAAGTGATATTGACGACAGATGGTGATATTGATGACATCACGGCCACACACCCAAACGTTAAGACAGCACAAGACAAGCTCAAACCTTATCTCAACGCTCTACTCTCATAGACCCAACAAAACAACCTCCAACATGAACCCGAACAAGACATAACTCTCACTTTCCACACCGGATCCCCATGAGCACAGTGAAACCATTCACTCACGATTGACAACACTCCACTCATTACTTTCAAAAACATCCGAATCCTGGGCGTCAATCTAGACAAAACAAAGTACATTGAGAAGATCTGTGAGAAAGCAAGATCCACCCTCAACATCCCTTCATCACTCAATTACACTAATTGGGGAAAATAACAAGAGATCATCGTAGCCACCTACATCCTACAAGGCCTTCACACGTCCCCTCTAGGAATACAACTCCACCAATTGGTCACCAATCTTGTCGACAAAAAACGAACATTGACAAATTACTAGCAATACAGAGCTCAGGATCCTTACAGGATGTATACACGCCACAGACACACAGCATCTACTTGTAATCCGTTTCATAAATAGTTTGAAATTAGTCAAAACAGCAACATTGTATAGTGAACAGTAAGTTTTTGACTAATATTGATGAATTACAATATACATATATATATATATATATATATATATATATATATATATATATTATTTGTTAGTGCCCAATATATCGACAAGAAAACAATTCTTCACACAACATGTTTCATCTTTTTCAAAGACTTCCTCAGGTGTAACAAGAGGGCGGGGATGGAATCACTTAAATACATTGATCAACAACGTTCAGTATTACTTTGAATCAGTGATGTATTGATTGCTCTATTGACTTCGCGCTTTTACAGATGACTTGATTTTAGATCTTTTACCAGTTGATATCTATTGAATTGATTTGCGTGTTTTAACGATATTGATTTTATTATTGCTTTTACTTGTGACTTAACTATTTTACTGAACGTTGTTGATCAATGTATTTAAGTGATTCCATCCCCGCCCTCTTGTTACACCTGAGGAAGTCTTTGAGAAAAATGAAACATGTTGTGTGAAGAATTGTTTTCTTGTCGATATATTGGGCACTAACAAATAATATATATATATTGTGTAAGCGAAAATTAGTGTATTTTGGTAAAATGTTGTTTTGTTTACAAGTGTTGTTAAACAGTTGGTCGTTCATCAATTTTTGCATTTATTGTAAAGTTCTTTCTGTTTTTCTATATAATTGTTTTCCCTTGTGATCTAATACTTTGAAGACGACGTTGGAATACCATTTTACAATATAATATTGATTATTGGACAACGTTTCGGACCTGAAAACTCGGTCCATTTTCAAGTACAAAGAAGTTATGAAAGTATTCAAAAATCATAAGTTACAACATATAAAAATATCACTATTATCAAATAACGTTTAAATGTCTAGTTAATCCCATATCTCTTTTATTTAGTGTGGGATTTCTTTCTTTGATTAGAATGGCTTCAGCGATCTGCAACTCATTGATATCTGAGAATTTAGCTAGCACAGACATTGAGTCAATGATGTTTTTGGGTTTTGTGCTATGTGTGGCAAATGAGTGTTGTTTGATTGAGACATTGTTCTCGTGTTGTTTGGATCTGACTGACAATTGGTTTGTCGTATAGCCGATGTAGTGAGCATTGTTACAAATGTTCTCCGGACATGAATATTGGTATACGACACGATCAGTTGATGTAGATTTATCCAATTTAGTTTTTATGGCTGATGACAATTTTAGGTTTTTGTAATAAATTCTCACTTTTATCTTGCTGTCTTCTTAATGATTACATCATTAGCTTGACACTGTCATTTACAATCTTCGTAAGTCTTTCTCTTCAATTGTAGAGCTTGAAGTCAACTGTCCATGGTAATAGAAGATCACATCTACTTTTTCTTTTTTATCTTCTTTTGAGAGAAATCTGTCAAGATGGATTTTCATATATTTATCCACTAATGATAAAGGATAGCTGTTGTTCACCAAAATTTGTTTAACTGTTCTTATTTCGCTATCAAAGGATGCCCAATCTGAACACAAAGACAAAGCTCGATGAATATAGCTCTTGATGACAGAAATCTTGTAGCGCTCAGTTGTGAAGGAATTGAAATCAAGGCAAGTACCACCCGAAACCTTTTCCCGATAAACCGAGAATGTTAGGGTATCATCACGTTTGATAAGAACATCCAAAAAATGTAACGTGTCATTCGTCTCAATGTCAAAGGTGAATTCCAAAACCGAGTTTTCTTTGAATCCCACACTAAATAAAAGAGATATGGGATTAACTGGACATTTAAACGTTATTTGATAATAGTGATATTTTTATATGTTGTAACTTATGATTTTTGAATACTTTCATAACTTCTTTGTACTTGAAAATGGACCGAGTTTTCAGGTCCGAAACGTTGTCCAATAATTAATGTTATATTGCTAAATGGCATTCTAACATCGCCTTCAAAGTATTAGATCACAAGGGAAAACAATTATATAGAAAAACATAAAGAACTTTACAATAAATGCAATAAATTGATGAACGACCAACTGTTTAACAACACTTGTAAACAAAACAATATATATATATATATATATATATATATGTACAGCTGTACATGTATATACATATATATATATATATATATATATATATATATACATTGAAATTGAAAACAAGATTGTTAGGAGCGCATAATATGTTTCAGCAAATCATTTGCCATCCTCAGGTGAAATCAAGCAAACAAAGTTAAAACAATCTTTAAATACAAAATTACAAGTCATTAGGTCACCGAGATAAAATCACTGAAGTCACAAAATGAAGTTAATTCTGAAGGTCACTTGCATTGGAAGTAGCTATGCAACAAAATACACAATAGAGCCATGAATTACAAATCTAACAACGTATTAATGGACCTTGCCCTTTCATTCATGAGAGTGCTAAAGTCAGATTTCTTTATTATAATTGATTCCAGAAATCTAGGGTATTCAGTACAGGCAATGATATTTTTTATGAATTTTCTTTCTTTGGTGGATGTACATGCATGCTTATTTCGGTTGGTGTTGGGTACGCTTTCAAATGTTCGTTGATTCTGGTAGCAAAATGGCGGATAGAGCTGCCCACGTAACACTTTTCACAGTGATCACATGTGTATTTGTACACAACATTAGATTTTAACTCGGGCACAACTTTATCCATATTAGAGAAAAAATGCACAAGCGCTTTCATTTCAATCAATCTTCAGGTGCATTCAAAATCTGTTGCGATAGAGACCCTCGGCGGCCTCGGCCAAGACACGCTCACTTTCCTGCGTGAGCTTGGCAGCCGCATCACCGCCATCAACAGTGACCACCCAGAGCCCGGAACTTCAGGCAAAATGCCATAAATGCCAAAAAATGCCTTATACGGTAATTTTTTCAGTAAAATGCCTTTTTTATTTTTTGAGTGCCTTAGATGCCTGAAGTGCTTTCTTAATAAACAATTAGAGAAACGAATGGTTACTGATTGGTTTAATTTTGCGCTACCCAGCTAACTTTCTGCTGGGCGTGCAAATGCAGACTGCGTTGTATGACGAGAATGTATGAAACCCGTTGAGAAAACCGTGTACGCTGAGCGCTAGGAGACGTCAGCAGCTTGTCTCTATGGTCACGATCACCTTTTCCCTCCAACGTAACTGTTGCTTTCATTCGACTGCGTAGGTGGTATCTGTGAGTGTCATTTCAGCTTATTTTCCGTCGAATTTTATTCTGGTCAGTGTTGCGATACGCGCGTGTTTACACGCGCGCGCGTTTTTTTGACAATTTGCGCGTGTAAGCGTGTTTTTTTCCATTTTTATCCATTTTGTGCGTTTTTTTAAGTTTTCGACTTCTATTTTTAATTTTTGATAACAGAAAACTTTGGTTCTAAAATATCAAAATCAAGATATCAAAATTTCAAATTACATGCAGTTTCTAGATAAGCCACATGTATAGCCTATCAAAGATCATTTAGGTTCATTAACATCTCACTCAATGGATAGCCTATAGGCCCACTGCTCGTATGCATCTACCACTTAAGGCACGCGTGTATTTGACTTGTACTGAAAAATACCAAAGCTCTTACTATCTGATCTGCAAATTTAAGCTTTGTAAAAATTCGTTTCATCAAATATTAGCGATCATAGTTGCCATTTCGGATTATTTGTAAGGAAATACATGTGCGCGTGTTTTTCGACCTTGCGCGTTTTTTTACCCTACGCCAAGAATCGCAACACTGATTCTGGTCTTATACCATAATGCCTAAAGAAAGGGCGACGGTACAACAGAGACTGACGAATTTCATTAAAGAGTTTGGTGAAGAGATATTTTCGTCAGATGGATCAATTATATTTTGTAAAATCTGTGACAAGGCCGTGAACTACGAAAAAAGTATTTCGTAACACAGCATCTCGTCGGAGGAAGGCATTCCAGCCTCGCAGCAAAGCGTTCGAAAGAAGTCTTCCACCATCACTTCTCTCCTCAAGCCTGCGCTTCAAGCGGTTCGGAAACAGTCACATGTTTCGCTAGATCTTTGCAACGCACTCGTGTCCTCGAGTATACCTCTTTGGAAGTTGGAAAATCCTGCACTGAAGATTTCCTGAGAAAATATACCAAGGAAAATGTACCGTCAGAATCAAGTTTACGCAAAAATTATATCGACGTTGTGTACCAACAGCGGATGGAAATGATTCGAACCGCTGTGAGTGAAAATTACATATAGTGTTCAATTGATGAAACGACTGATGCTACTGGACGCTGCGTTGTGAATGTTGTCATCGGAACACTTGACGTACACCACTCGTCGAAGATATTCTTGCTTGCGTGTGAAACAGTAGATAAAACCAACAGTTCAACTATTTCTCAAGTGGTTGTTACCAACGCGTTGATTCTCTTTGTGGCCAATGGTGTGCAGCACAATCGTGTTCTTCTTTTCGTGACGGATGCAGCACCGTACATGAAAAAGGCAGGACGTGCACTCAAGATCTTGTTTCCATCAATGCTGCATGTTACTTGCCTAGCGCATGCATTTCATCGCATTGCCGATGAAATTCGCCGACTGTTTCCCGCGATGTTGACGCTCTTATAGCCAATGCAAAGAAAATATTTTTGAAGGCTCCAAGACGTGTGCAAATGTTGAAGACAGTTGCGCCAAATCTGCAAATGCCACCACAGCCCGTAATTACTTGGTGGGGGACGTGGATCTCAGCGTCTTTGTACTATTCCAAGAATTTTAAGGAATTCAAATCTGTCATTGAAGAACTGGATGAGAATGAATCCGCTTCAATTGCAATCACAAAGAATTTGATCCAAAAACATTCTGTCAAACAGGAGTTGACGTACATCGCGACACATTTTGCGGTTTTACCTGACGGAATCCAATTCCTTGAAAAGCAGAACGAGCCTTTGGTCTCTATGGTCAACCAAGTCAACGACCTTCGACAGCAGCTGATGTCTGCCACAGAAAATAGAGGCGAAGCCATTCGGGCGAAATGCGAGAGTGTGATCGCGTCAAATCCAGATCTCCATGTTTTGAGAGCTGTATCAGCGACATTGCAGGGCGAAATTCAGGACAATGCAACTGTATGTAATATTCAAATGACTCCTGAAATTATGGCATGCTTTAAATTTGCTCCGATAACATCTGTGGACGTTGAGCGTTCTTTTTCAACTTTGAAGAATATTCTGAGTGACAGGAAGGAGTCCCTATCATTCGAAAACTTAGAAAAGTTGTTAATAATTGCATGCAATCCCATGTAAAATTTGTGAAAATAAATGCCTTTTTCTGGACTTTTAGTATCAATTTTTGATTTTTTAATGCCTTTTCGCCTGCCTATTTTGTCTGCTTTTAGCGCCTGAAGTTCCGGGCTTTGTGACCACCGCTCAACGCTCTTCTTGAGGCAGCGACTTTCAATAGCTGTGCAGAAGGGGAACGCTGCGTGCGTCCGCGAATCCTGTGACGTCGCCATTTGAACTTTTTACTAATGTATATGTAATTACTTGCTTGTTTGATGGCAAATAAATGCTTTATATTTTAAAATTCAAAAATACATTTGAAGTGAAACTTATAGATGATAACATGCATAATACAAAAAATAGGCTATAGATACAAAACGTTTCATAGATTTCTTGTAGATGAGGTATTAAGCTTAGGCTTGAATAGATCTATGAAATATCTTTCTTTACATTTGCGCTCTGTGTCATTATCAAATTTGAATCTTATAAAATGGGAAATCTTAAAATGTCCCTTGCCACATTTCTGAAGATGTTCACTCAGCTTTATTTGTCTGTAGATGGGATTATTCAATTGCTGTTTATGGACTCTAACTCCAGCTCTTAAGGATGTACCTGTTTCACCTATGTAATATTCTTTGCAGCCATGATAAGTTATAACATATATCAGATTAGAAGATGCACAAGTCATATCATTTTTTATAACAAATGTTTTTCCATTGAAGTTGTAAGAGTTGCCTTCCATTAAAAATTGGCATGTACCACAACGTTGGTCATTGCATCTTGTGACAGAAAAATGTCAATATCATTTTCTAAAAATTTCGATTTACAGAGGATTTGTTTCACATTTTTAGATTGCCGTTTGATGTTAAGAAATAATTTGTCTTTGAAGATGTCTTTAGTCTGTGGATCACTTTCAAAATTGAATTTAAATGATTAATCATGTGAAGAACATTTATATTTCAAGGATTATTTGCATACGAAAGGAATCAGGGAATTGTTATTATTTCTTTTTACATCATTATAATTTAGTAAGGTTGAACGATCAAGTTGTAATGTCTTGAATATGCCATCTTCGGTTAAAGAATTTGGATAACATTGCTTTTTCAAAAATGATTTCAAGTCATCTAGTCGCTTTTTGCGGATTGATATATCGCTAACAATGATACATTTTCTTCTAGCAAAACTGTATGGAATTGAATGCTTAATGTGAGATGGACGACAAGAACCAAAATTCAAATATTGGTGCGCATCTGTTGGTTTATAAAAAACATCTGTGAGAATCCTACCTTCATTTTTAATTGCAAGGATATCCAAGAGAGGGATCTCATTTTCACTGAATTCCATGGTAAATTTTACATCAGCATTTAATTCATTTAAAATATGATGGAAAGCATGTAATTTATCTAAATCAAATCCCCCTATTAGGAAGCAATCATCCAAATAACGTCTCCAATTTTTTGAAGTTGATTTTGTGAAATCTTCTCCCCATGTTTCGATAACCCTTTCTTTTAATTTTACCTCCAAGTATCCAAGTGGCATAAGTGGGTGCTACTTTAGTACCCATTGCTGTACCTCTTATTTGAATACAATTTCCGTTTCCGAATACAAATGTATTGTTTTCCAATATCAATTGTAAGCTTTCCAATATAAAGTCTTCCATGATTCTCTGACAAGTCAAATTTGGGAATTGTCTAAGCCAATATTTCACAGCTGTCATACCTAGATTATGAGGAATATTAGTGCATAGACTAACAACGTCAAAAGTTACTAATATAGAAGATGGAGGGACACTTTTTGGAAGATGATTTAAGAAATCCAAATCATCACGAACGAAGCTGTCAATATTTTTACACAGAGTTTCATAGATGAGCTTTTTTTACACCTATGATACACTCTGTGTCTGAGATCCTTGACTGATTATGCTTACCAATCAGTAGTAAGGCCAACAGTGATACCTGGGAAAATGTTGCTGCTACCAGGAAAAGATCAAGAAAATGAAGTTCGAAATTCTGTCGACAATACAACAGGTGATCTATTAGGGTCGACTAGATTAATATTAATGGTTCGCGGGCTTCGCTAAGAAAAGATTCTGCGATACTGAGTCAGTCAAAAGCTATTTACACTATCACAACATGAAATAAATGCAATTAACGTTTCTACGGTTCTTTGCGAGTGATGTCTCACCACTAGAATAATTGAAATTACTTAAAGTAATTGATTACTTCAGAAAACAGTGAGATAAATCGATCTTGAGCATTTCGCAGAAACTTTACTATTTAAAAAGTACAATGTCGATTGATAAAGCATATCCAGTCCAACAAAACTCGAACTTCGAAAGTCATATGTGGCTTTATTGTAAATATATCAAAGTTTCATATATAATATCTATCAAGGGGAATAATTTCTTACCGCACATCAACTTAACATTTTCAAGTACAATTGTACTATAAATGCTACTTCTCGATACTACTTATATGATATTGACATCATATATTGAAAAAATGTGCAAAATCAAAATTGGCCAATTTATACCACTTAAACTATCGGTTACCTGATCAAATTTCTTCTACAAGTAATTGAGTATGTTTCTGAGTTCCAGCATCAATTTGGAGCAATAACTGGAACACAGAAAAAAGCTAGCCCAGCTTGAAAACAGCCATTTTCGGCATTTTTTGAAAAAACACGATTTTTGAACACCTGGTGTAGCTCTCTGTATTCTGGTTGCCGCTTGAGATCACAGATGTGAACACACAGCAACACAATTATCATGGTTATTACGGGTAACAAGAGCGGATCCTGCTAGAAAATCAAATTTTGAGAATTTCAAAAATTTGAAAAAAAATTAAATTTCTAAAAATAGCTCTGGATCCCGCTATATTCAAAATTGGAAGCTAAGATTTCAGATTTGGTGTTTTCTATGGTGTGGTAAACATGTATAGTAATACAGTGATTATATTCATTCATGTAATTAAAATTGAATGAATTTGTTTCTTGTATCATAATAAATATTTTTCTTTGTTCACGTATGTTGGCCCAGTAAGGGCCTTTTCCTTAAAGGGACTGATGGGTGCGTTCCCTATTAGCCAGATTCGTTTCCTCTAAGTTCTATTACCCTTCGGATGAAATTAGGCATACTGTCGATCAAATTTCTGATCACCTGTTGATCAACCTGATTCCACTCCTGCCTCTCTAATATTCCAACCGATTCAAATCATTGCCAGGACAAATTCGTCGATTAACTCGCCGTTTCAAGATGGACCAGACATGCTCGATTGGATTCAAGTCAGGAGACCTTGCCAGCCAGTCTAAGGTTCGTATTCCTGCCTGTCTTTTATACAATTGAGTTGCCCTGGCACGATGTCATGGAGGATTGTCATCCATGAGAATCCAATCAGATGATCGATCACTCAAACTGAATGCTGAAGGATAAATATGTTCTTCGAGCACTCAAACGTAGCGTTCGGAGTACATGTTTTCCCTCATGACATGCAGTGAACTGCGACCATCACTCCGAATGGCTCCCCAGATGAGGAATTTCCTGCAATTGCCCTGACTCCTCAATGTAAAAAACCGATCAGAAATGTCTTGCCCAGACTTAAGCCAAAGGAGTAGACGTCCATCTTTGAATTTTAATCAGACAGCTGCCTCATCCCACCAAGGAACACGTAACCACTGATTCTGCCAGTGCCAACGTTTCATTGACCACTGGAGTCTCTTGTGTCTTCACTCAGACTGCAGTTTCTTGTGTCGCTCGGACAGATTCAGCTTCGATGTTCTCTTACAACTGGAGTAGCTCAACTCCTTATGTCGTCTTCAAACAGTTGTCGTGGAAAGATTTGAACCTCCTGAGAACTCAGATAAAGAGATAGAGGGATCACTATCGACCACACTGGTAATGTAGCGATTTGACCTACGAGAAATCAGCCCTGGTCGCAGAATTGACACCCGTTTAGAAAGACTTTGAAAACATACAATGTTGATATTTAATGAAATTACCTTTGTAAACTCGTGGAATGCAGCAGAAATTTTTGTGCCAAGTCTTTCTCTAAAAGTATCCAGCACGTTGACGATCATAAACATAGCCAAATTCCTGAAAATTATAAAATGTGTTAGACAACATCTCAATTCATTCATGGTCAGTATAAATTCTTTACTTTTGAAATATTTAACTCATCCAAAGATGCTTTATTACGGAATATGAGATTTACGGAAAATTGAAAGCATGAAATATAAAGTGCCGCACGTCTACATTATGTATCGTTAACGCTATCATTGCCAACGATAAGTTGACTGATCGTAGGTGTTTTGTCCCCATTGCCACGACGAGTTAGCTCATCGCTATAACATCAGCTATCTTCTCAGTCAATTGTCACACTAATTTCTCATAGTTGTATATTTCAGGGCTGGTATATGCTTTCTTAACACGAACCTTATTATTGGGGCAGAAAGTCACTATGATGGTTACATATTACATGTACTGAAAACATACACATTTTCGAGAGAATTTCAATTTAATTGGGTAAACTCATTATATATCAAATGAAATGATGAATGAATGGTTTAACCAACTACTCCACCGTATTGGGGACTTGGACGGTCCTGATATAGTCAGACTTTAATCTGGAGCGTTGTGATCTTTTAGTACGGATGCCCTTCCTGACGACTTCCAATGACACTGTCGGGACTCGACCTCTAGACCAGACGATCGCTAGGCCAAGCACTTAACCACTGTGCCGCGGAGACCTTACTCACTCTATGTCAGCAGCCATCAATCCCAAAAAGCTTAGTCATGTGCATTTAAATTCATATTTACATTTCCAAACTAGTCTGTAGGATCATAGCCGATGAAAGGAATACAAAAAATGAAAGATTAGTAGGCGCACATATCTGGAGGTAATGTATTTGATTGTAAACGGCTTTTTCCTATTCAATGTGAGTGGTATGGATGCAAGATAAACAAAACTTCATCTATGAATGTTACTAATACTAGCACATGCATAAATGTAGGTACATTTATACGAATGAGCCAAATAAATAAACGTACAAATAACATAACACATAAATGTATTGATACATAGTAATGACAATATCCACATACCAAATATTTTACTGATAGCATACGAGATCTATTGGCATAATACATGTACATGTAAATGAATGCTAATCTTGTGCCAATGCATGAACATATTGCGGTAAGCCATTTGATGTGATAGTTAATTCTGCCTACCGCTACCTGAGAAGGTGCTTGAAGACCTTTAATATTTGATAATGAGGCTTGAAACATGAATCAAATCGCTAAATTATTAAACTGATAGAATTAATCTGAAATTAGACGTGATTAAGGCAGACCCGAGTAAACTCGTCATCGGCAATGGGAGTCACACAAGGTTGCTAGCCCCGACAGCGAGCATGTTAAAGAACAGGTGCAGCCTCATATTTTCGGTCTGAGTGGTGTGAAAGGGACTGTTAAAAATCAGCAACCAACAAATCGACATAATTTCAGATCAAATGCGCAATTTACAGATATGTATACACACAGGCCTGCATGTGCACTGATATAGTCGCATACATTGCTCGCTATTCAATAGTTAGTGCTAACAGTATTTTTTTGATATATTGGACTACGGAGAGGAGGCCGATTCGCACTAAATTTCACTTTATCTGATTACTTAGGCTAACCATGTCGGTTAATTGGATTATAACAATTAAATGACTAAAAAAATTAAAACCATTTTGACTTTCTATTTGTCAGTTTTCGACTTAATTACACTAATTTGTGATTTTGAATAATATTATTTAACTCGAATTTCATTTCAGAAAATTTAGACCAACTTTTTCAAAAGTACATTTAGTCACCGAAGGGATATTTTGTATCTGAATCAGATCTAGTTCTGAAATATATATGATCTGAAATTACAAATGAACAATTAATAATCACAGCTGCGTCTTGCAAGTAAACAAATGGTCCTCACGAAATGTTAACAGATCCTCTTAAAGATTCTTAATAAAGGTCTTATTGGCGTTGGTTAGTGTCAGAAACATGACCAGCCTTTGAAAATGATCATCCGCTTAGACAAGTTCTTTTAGGAGAGTTCTCAGCAGGCACTTCATTGTATTGCCTTTATACACAGTATGTAGATACAAATATTGAATGAAAGGTGTTTGGAGGTTCAAATCAAAATCGGCAAGGCGTTCATGAGTAGATGACATCTAGCAGACATTGCTATGTAATGAAAAGCATGATAATCGAGGGCTATACTCGCCGTCAACGAACAAGATGAACCGAAAGTCCAACGGTACGACAGCATTTCTGCTGAATTTCTGATAGGCAGAATTCGCGCGATTCAAGCGGATACGAATTTTCGCTCCAAGCCCTGGCTTGTACCGGAATATCGACGTACTTCATGAATGGCAATTAACTCAAATGCCGACCACGTATCTACAAGAACGCGGATCCTTGTCGCAAGGAAATTAGGAAATTAAGTCAAAGAACAGCAGCTATATTCATGGCAATAATACTTTACTGAGTGGAACTCTCGAAATGGTGGTTGTTCAGGTATGTTCCCATTTTTCAACTGAGGATCTGCCTCAAAGCTTACATGTATTGATTCTATTTGCATTATCTACACATGCATCATTGTAATTTTTGTAGACTGGCTTGAAGAGTCTTTCATCGATCATGTTGTATGTACTCATGTGAATTTGCTTTGTCACATTTGAAATAAAAAAATACCGATAAAAACAGGCGATTACTAAATCTCTATTACTTGTATCTTCTTGTATTTGTCACTCTTAAATAATCTTCAAATCAAATAAAATTTATGTTAAAAATAATTTAAGTCACAGGGTTAGCGACCATCGTTATTTCATCACCATTATGATTTTCAGTAAATCATTCATTAAAGCGGGACAACATGACAATCTAAGTTTCCAATTCTTGATAAACATCGAGCAATATCTGTCACATATTTTAAGGCTGTTCGGTGCAAAGCAGAATGCTGCCGTCATTCTGGTATGTTATCGATACTTCTATTTATTCATGATGATGCAATTATCAATGAAAATCATTTTTTGGCATGCACTTTTCATTTACCAAGTTATGTTCGGTAAGGGCAAATTCAAGTTTCATCTTTAACTACAGTCGTGTTTATGATAAAAATATCGAAAAGGTCGACATGTCTGACTTATGTACTATTCCTGGTAAATAAATCAAGTAGGAAAATGTTGCGTGGTATATCTATCATTCATTGCTGTTAGTATATTTTGGTTCAATGACTGCAAACTTAACAACTAAAAGTATTTATACAATAATTATGTTAGTCACGCAGTTCAAACCGATGAGATTCATTCATACTTTTTAATTTTCGGGTTATTCTTTATCAAATCCTCCATTTTATTGAAATATTTTGGTGTTGAGACGATGATAGGTTTGCTTTCAGGAAGGGATATATTGCTTCCAGCTAGAGTTTCATTGAAATATTGCCGCCAGTTGAACTGGAAAATGAAAATACTGAGGTTATCGTTTTGCAGCAAACATTACATGTCAAATTCTCTTACCGACGGCGTTTTATTTTGTAACATGTGCAAATTCCATTTGTTGTAGGCCTTCCATGGATCACGCTTATCCTCTCGTTTCATCAACATTTCTGATATTTGTATTTCCATTTTTAAAATGCTCTCAGGATCAACACCAAGTGATGCTCCTAGATCTTCTTCAACATACTCGATAATACTCTTGAAAAATGATTTATAGGCTTCGTGATTTCGACTTTTCCCATTTAATATGGTCATCAAGGGGAGAAATAGTCTTGGCTCTTGAAGCTGAAAATGTAGAAAATTACCCATAAATTGTATCTATTGCATAGCTTATCCCAGTCGGTCCATCTTTTTCCAGTAGAAGAGAGCATATTTATCATCTGGGCAGAGTTATTTCATTTCTAGAATCCTGAAGAAATTTTATGTAGTTTAGCTTTGCTTCAGTAATTTCCGCTAACTTAGCATTTTAAAAATTGCCGCAGCTGTGCTCCGCTACAAGTCCAACCCCCTCCCAAAGCATTTCCTACCGGCATAATCTTCGGCATTTATTGACGTTATTGATTTATTCAGATGATGTGTGAGATTATGCGATTTTGCATAAAGAGAAATATGACGGTGCTTCGGTTGCATGAATCAATTAATGTTACGTCATGACAAGCTTTAACTTTGATTCAAGTGTCAGTATTACTGACAACGAAGTAGATTATCCATTTTTGCATAATTTTACACGTCGCGCTATCTGTTAAATAATTCTAGTTCGCACAGATGACACACGGGTGTCATTCTATGTAATTAGGTAGGAAACGCAGAATGATTATCGTGTATCACGATTGATACCGGCCGGTCAGTTCCAACCGTGTGTTCAATAGCACATTCTATAACTATCTCATAATACGATTTTTAATGAAAAAATGTACTAGAGCATCAGACAACAACCTACCTCAATAGTGTTTGTAGTACTCTGCTTTGCATCAATTGTCCTGCCCATTTGAAATAAGGAGAAATAATCATTTCGATGCGCATTGGCGACGAGAGATTCAAGTGAAAGAGGAGGCCATTCAGTACCAGATCTTGGTAGCAAACCAATGGCTTTGACCAACTCCTTGATTTGATCCTTTTCAGGCTCGTCTTAAAATGCAGACAGAAGTTTCTTAATTAATTTGTTGTCAGTAGATTGTATTAAATTGAAAGAAAAAACTATTAAGATGAAGTAACAGATCGGCAGAATCACAAGCATCATTGCAAAATGCGATAAAAGGACGTAGATTCAAAGGAGCAGAGGGACGCAACAGCAAAGAGTCAATAGCAACAGCAAGTGAGTGATTAGTGAGATAATTCTTTCACTTCCAATATTTTCCAATAATTCCAACATTTTCAATGAGACCAAAATGCTAATCGCTTGAATTTTGGGAGAAAAACAAATAGGCCTACTCAATGTTTCTTGCGTTTTTCTGCACGTGTATCAGTTCAGCTTCGGGCGTTCACAAAGAGGAATGGAGAGACAATGTTAGGTACGAAGAGAAGAGGGAATCAGAAATGAAGAAATCAGAAGATGCGTAAGAGTGATTGATGTGGTGCAAGAGGCGCAGACCCTGAAATGGAGCTGAGCTGGCCACATAGCAAGCGGGAGAAACAACGGAAAGACGATCAGACTGACGTAGTGGACACCTAGTAAAAGCATAGAAGGACAAAACGAAATGCTTCACAAGAACAGCGAAGGACAGAGCATTATGGTTCAGAATATGGATGTAGACCAATTTCCAAAATGGATAAAGTCGGCCACAGTAAGACCATATTTCTTCTAAAGGACACCTATGCAATCCCAAGACTAAAAAATTAGACTGCTATACTGTTAGACTGATGAATTCAATTGCCAATTCATTTATTACATTCAATCAATGATTTCCGACAATGAAGCATTTAAGGCATTGAACTCCAGTGAGTCAATTACAATAAAGAGACTGTCAAATAAGTCTTCTACTCTCAACAGTCAAACAGTCAATCAACAAAATGGCCTTACAATAGATTTTGACGAAACCATTACCTCATGCAATGTCATTATCTGTCACTAAATACAACAAAATGTGAGAAGTGCACTTACCTTTCATACACGTGTAATAAAAATTGCGTGCCCGCTCCACTAATCTATTAAGTAAAGGACTCTTTAACCGTTCTTGAGATTCGAGTAGTTCTGAAAAATCAAAAGTAATTCGTTTTAACGAATCCAACCACTCTGAGAAAGATGTGAAACATTTTTTTTGCGCAATCAGAACACACTGATAGTTTACTGAAGATAAATGCCTTTTTTCACTAGTTATATATTCATGCATGTATGCATTATTTACAAATAATAATTGTGTTTATGTATTTTTTGTTGCATTTCATTTATTTATATTTCTGCTTGAGTGTAGTATAAATCATGTATGCTACTGCTGTAACTTCGCGTTACTGTCACAATTAATTTTGCTATTAATTCTCTTGATAGATCGAGGCAATTTCTCTTTCTAGTTGTTAATAATGCGTATATTCTATTTGTCGATATGCCTAACGACGCTTTGCATAAGTCATTAGATGAGACATGATCTGATATGTCGCAAAACCATTTAACTGTCCTGAATTGAAAAGAGGGTGTCAAGCGCAACAAAATGTAAAATGTGATATGGCGATAGGAAAGTAGAGTCCATACTTCGCAATGGCCTCAATCTACCTTAAGAGCCATCACAATCCAAGTCGTTGCAAGTCTACGTCAAACATTTGAAACAGTCAATCGTGAGGCTCGCTTGAAATCAAAACTTTCTCAGAAAATGCAAAGAACAATAAGAGTGTAGTCAAACGAACCTCGCGGGATCCATGTGGAAGGTTTGTTATGGCAAGGGGTTCGTTATAGCGAGGAAGGGGTTAAAAAATGTTTTTTAGCCCAAAGATCCTGCTGATTTTGAATTGTGCCGTCTAAAGTGCACTGGGAATATTCTTTTTGAACTTTCATCTTGTAGACTTTAGAAATTGAATAACTTACGTTTTGGCCATTTCATATAAATTCCCTTCAAGCATCAAATGATCGAATGAATGAAAAGCACGCATTGCAATCAGTGTAATATGTAATGTACATGTAGGCCTACATTATATGGCAAGATTTTCCAATACAGAGCGATTTCTCTTTGTGACTTGCCGTTGCATTCGTGCAGACGTCATCCTATCCGCTGATAATTTAAATCCAGTAGATGCAGAATCCTTCAATTTTTGTGCGGCTGTTCGATCTGACTTCCAATACAATCCAGGTTTATTGGCTTCATAGATTTGATCATGAATGTATAGATTTCGATCTCGATGAGATGAGTCAGCTCGGGAAGATAAAATTCAAGCGCTTCATTTTCGCATAATCTGGATTAAGCAATATATTTTCTTTACTCGATTCCTATTGAAAACAATAAAAAATTGGAGTTCGTTATAGACGAATGTTCGTTATACGAGGGTTCGTTATAGCGAGCCAAATGGCCATGCAGAAGATGTGCGGCTCGTAGTATTTGAACCACGACCTAGGTTAATTAGACCTATGCTATACCAACCGAGGTACGAGCCGCTTCCATGCGACTGTGTCAATTAGCAGGATAAAGCCCTCACCAGCACACATCAGTTGTCATAGCAATTGTGATCAGTGAATAAATAATTCGATAGTTCGTCAAAATTGTGACTGCCGATATTAAGGGAAGTAGATGTTCACCAAAGCATCTGCAGCCACTTCGTGAATGCAATGAAATACTAGGGAGTGATGGATCCAATTACGTGTAGATAGGTGATCGACAATTAAATTATGTCAACGTATCATATTCAATGAAGGATTTATCAAGTGGATGGCATGAATTGCTCATCACCTTATGTGTGTGAGTTGATTTTCAAATATCTCGAGTCTCAGAAAACAGACCTAAAATTCGATCATAGAACTCAACAGAACAGATAAAAAAGCCGCTCACGCTTAATTCTCAAATTAATTCTCCAGCTATACTTGAAGTTCCATGCACTATCAGAACTCCTCCATGCTGCTCTCCAGTTGAAATTTCCACATGAAAATTTGTAAAAATCTGAACACGGATCAGTTCTTTGGTCCATATTCTCCTTTAACGATAAAGCTGAAAAAACGTAAAACTTTTATGCACAATTTGGATGTAAATTTTAAGTGCTGTCGATGTAAGCATGCTTCATATTCTGCACTGTACATGCGACCGTATGCTATCAAAAGCAGATAAGTTGTAGATGATGATATGTAGATGCACATCATTTTATTTGATTGAAGAAAACATTCATCTGATTTTCAAATTCGTTGATAATTCCATGACAAATCAAATTGGTAAATAGAATAATAGGCTGTTGGACGACAAATCGCTGCTGAACGATGGCAGGTACTGTTCGGCGGCCTTTAAAGTTTTAAAGTCAGTCAATTCGGTCGGTCGCTTTTTGTGAAAACCCACGGCTTCGCCTTTATTTGAAATGCTTGTTTTATTAATACATGCGTAAGTTAAGGCTTAAGCTGTTTGATTGAAACCTACTTTAAGATGCATGTGCAAGAGCAGACACATATACATAATATAAATTGTGTATGCAGCATATGTGCAGTAAGTATCATGCACATGTGCTTCGCAAAACGTACATGCACAATGAAATTGACCTAGAAATAGTGAATATGTGCGCGCGAAAGTAGTTAAAAGTATCGAAAAATTTCCAGAAAAGCCTATCTATAATCATTCTTTCAATAGATTTACCAACGCCTTATCTGCATTCCCATAGGCACACATTATGATGGAAAGTTTGATAAAAATACTTTGAAATCACAAGCTTACTCTCGCAGCACATTTAGAGCTCAATAACTTTTTCATCTTAGGTAGAATGCGTTGCGTTGACAAGGCCTATGAAACGAAATACAAGATCAACGTTCTGATGCAGGGATTTTAACATAACATTTGACAATATACAGTGCACTGGGCTTTGACAATTTTATAACCTACTCAAAGTATTTCTATGTTGACATAAGTTAGTATATAATGATTTCTTCTACACTGATGATCAGTGCTGTTTCTTACAGACTTTAAAGATTCCTTCTATAATAATATAAAGTATATCATCCAAAAAATAAGACTAAGAAACCAAACGGACGAAAAACACGATTACACTCGCAAATCATCAAAAACACGCGCGAATCGCAACACTGTTCTCAATAACAGTTCTGGAATTGCATGAGTTACAGGGAAACGTTTCAAAGTACTGTTGTTGTTGGCGGAAAAACACGAAGATGTAGGAATAGTCCTTCAGAGGACCAGTAAAGTCAGCGTGCATCCTACTACAAGCCATTTCAGGATAAGGCCAAGATGACAACTCCGATTTTGGTAGTGGTCTGTGGTTTTGGCATTGCTCACAGTTGTGTCCTGTAAGTCACAATCAATCTTAGACCAATAAACAAAATCCTTGCCACTTAATTCATTTCAACAATGACAGGTTGATTAGGGAGCAAAGCATGATACACAACATTCAAAGTAGTATTTATAAACTGAAAGTTTTATCGCGATAATATTCAAACTTTGAATGCTGCTTGCAATCTCTATGGCACAATTAATAGTCATGATTTGATTTATAGACTAACAATCAATAGCGCTATTATGTTGACAAACGATGCGTTTCATTGAAAGTAATCCCGCAAATCATCTTCAAAGAGTGGTAAATTTCACACCTTCGAATAAAAAAAGTGTTTTGCAAAATAAGGCGTACCTATGACCTTCCAGTGACCTAATCAAACGATTTTTGGTGAAACTTTTGGAAATACGCTAAAGCTAAAAGTCATCAGGTTAGGTCACGCGATTAGTTAGTTTAAGACGAGCACAATAAAAATGCGACCCGCCCGAATCGTCCTCTGGTATTGATAGGATTCAACGGTGATGCTAATAGAGCGTTCTATATTCTATAAAATTTGCCCACTCATACACTGATGTACTAAGCTTATTGAGGGCTTATCAAATTAATCAAATTCATTAGCACAGCATCAGTAGAGGAAAACAAAATGAATGATAGCACGTGAAAACGTTACTCTTTGTCGGCAGAGATGAGAAAGCCAAAAAAAGGAATGCACCCGACCTTTCCGCGCAGAATAAATTATTTCACGAGTCAGTTACACGTAGAAGAGAGTGAAGAAGGTGAGTAGACGGAATAATAGAAAATATCAGTAAATAAGTCGTACAAAAAAATCAGATTTTATCAATCTTGCATCAATGGATTGAGCTAAAGAAACTCCCAGCATTATAGTTGAAGCATTATGTCAAAGACATTCAATAGAAAGCCTCACATGTTTCACAATAGCGTGTTTAAAAAGAAATGTTTCCCACTAATACACTGAGTTACTATAAGATTGGGAAGAAGTGAGAACCTCAAAATTTTGGTCAGATAATCGGAACCTCAAATAAGGTCGAAGTCAGCCAGATTTTGGCAATCAAGGCAAAGCCGACCGGTGTCTTCGCTGTGTCTTTCATTTCCTTTTAAAATAACTTTCGTTAATTCCACGAAATATCAGATGCTCAGCCCAAATACCAGGGATTGGAAACCGAATGATGGTTTTTCCATCTGAAACCTGTCGCGAGTGCCTCCGGTTACCAGGTATTCAGTTACAACTCAGGTAGCCCGTGAAATTCGTTTTTATTACATTATTTACGATGAGCATATTTTCGGTTTACTGAAAAATCAAGAAAGCATCGTGCGCATAAATTAATACGAAAATGGATTACCGTATCCTCACTGAGTGGTCACAGCTTTGGTGCGCCGCAGTAACCACCAAGACATCAAGTTCGGAAGTGCTTTCAAAATTGAACACAGACATGCACGCAAAAATATTTGTCTGTTGTCAGTGTAGTATTCAACATGAATGCCACATTGAGGTAATTAAATGCTATTTAAGTCGAAGGATGAGCGAATCAATGACACTTATGCGATAAACATTCCAGTATTAATGCACTTAACTGAACAGGCATATTAATTCATATTTAACACATTCAAGCATGTTCCTATTGATGTATATTTATGTCACTTATGACATGAGTTCGATTTCAAATTTTCCTCTTCTCGTGAGAGGCAAAATGTGCATAAAGTCACAATTCATAACTACCTTTTTTAAAAATAAATATAATGATCATTAAATTAATGGTGTTGGAAAAAAGGCGCCCACACGAGGACATTGCTTTAACCTATCGGTTTCTGATGTTGCTGATGTAAACGCCCGCTGTCATTTTTTCAACCATAGAATCGTGTCGATCTGGAACGCTCTGTCTGAATCAAGTGCTGTCTCCTTCATTTCTTTTTAAATGTAACATATTAACTGAATCCGCGAATTTTTCGCAGTACTGAACTTGTTTGTGAACTGCTTCTATTATTTGTATTATTAAAGTTGTGAACATTTTGAATTTGTATTGTTGAGGCTGCACCTTAATGTTGCTCTACAACCAGAGATGTCTTTTCTACCTTTCGTACAGAACAAACTTGAATAAACAAATAACTAAATTCAGGTGTCTAGTTAATAAATAAATGATTGAAACAAACTTATTCAAATTTAAACTAGATATTATAGATCATTAACGAAGAAATCAATAAATAACAGAAATCACATTATCATGTCAAACACAAAAGATTTCAATCTTTTCAAATCATTGCAAAAACAGGTTGCAAAATTACAACGCAATTCGATTTAATGCGTACAAATGAGAATAAAAATATAATAAATAATAATATAACTGACATATTGTATCATTAATTTATATAGTATAATGTAAATAAAAACTATATTTTTCATTCCGACACTAAACCTCTCACTTTCTCATGCTCAATCTAAAGTGGCTCAATGTTTAAATATTTGACATGGCAAACACAGAATAACTAAAGCAAAAAATCTGTAAACCGGGAGAAACTATCTCCCGAAAAATGCTTCGCTCCATCCTAATTCATATGCTAAGTGTGCGCAGTTAAGCTCGTGCACAATTAAATACATGTGCAATTTCTACTAGATTAGTAAGATTGTGAAGAAAATACCAACACCAGATGATTTTCGGGGAATTACCCATGGTTTCTGTTCAACCCAGGTTAAGACTCACAACACTAGTAACTCGCTTACGTATTAGCGTGGTTATCATTTGCATCAAGTCGGGTAGCGTGGGAAGTGATTTGCCCTCAGGTAGCAATCCCTACCAAATTGGGCTGATCATGTACGGTGTTATTGGATCAGTTACACGATGTCATTCAAAGATGCACAAGTGAACAAATTTTATTGAAACAAATGTTGTCAAGCCTACTTGATAAATTGAACATTTTTCAGCAAATGATGCTTTTACATCATTATTAAGTTGAACAATGTCTTCGTTTTGCCACATTATGAAAAATGAAAAAATGAAGGCAATCACAACTTTATCGCTGTGTTTGTTGAATAAAAGCATGTATACACTGTAAACCAGCACCTCCTAAAGCGAGCTGAATCGCCTCCTAAAGCAAGACACTATTCGTAACTAATAAAAAAATCCTAAAGCATGCGCCTTTTAGAAGGCTAGCCTCTCACCTCCTAAAACATGTTTTCAATGCCATATTCTACTTTTCCCTTATGACAATGCATACTACTATCTTTATTCAGCAATAGACGGGTTACGCATTGAGATTTATTGCAGACAAAGCTCTCATTAATTCATTCAATATTTATCTCTTGCTTTACAAACAACCCTCTGAAGAAATAAGAACCCTTTAACCCCTGTAGTACTGTTATACAAGAGAACAGGATATTAGTGTTGTACAATTCGAATACATAAAACAAACTTTACTGAAATTCACTTGAAATTTATAAAATTGACACCCAGTACCAAATTGAATACAATCACAGGTCTATTTATGTAACAGATGCAGCGAAATCTCATGTATACATGTACAATGAAAATTTTGGCCTGACCACGCAATTTTCGGTGAAATAAATACAAATGCTACATAATATAATCAATGTCGGGACAGTAAAAAATGTCAGAAACATGCAGGATATTTATTACAGAATTACATGTATGTAGATAAAAGCATGTGTGAAATCGTAGATCAACAGTTGCAATAAAGATAAAGTAACAAATAGAGTCTCAAGATGCGAATATCGAATAACAATCAAGTGCTAGATATGCAAATCAATCTCTATTATTGTTCAAGTAAATTACGATTTAAACTAGCGGATATTGCAGCTCTGAAACATCATGGAAATAATCAAGGAATTATTATAGAAAGATGGAAACTAAGTAATTCAAAGTAATTTATGGCACCAAAAAAATTCACAGAGTTTTGCACTGATCTTGGTGAAGATGTGACGCACACGAAGAAGTCCTTCCAGCAGTTTCTACGGTGGCCAAGTACTGTCGATTGCGTTGGAGATTATACGTTAGAAACAAGAGTGCATGTACCGTGATGGCATAGATGCTGCATCCGTCAAAGCACATATATAATATTTGGACACCATATATTAGTATTCACTGATATTCCAGTCGAGATGATTGCTGAAAAGAAAAAGGAACTTTAGTTACGAACTATGGAGTGAAAGGAAGAAAATAATTAACTTTAAGATACAAGGATCTACATGCTACATGCAGCAGGCTGAACAAATTAATATTTCTTCAAAAATTCGAAGTTTTTGATTTGACAGACAATTGAAAAAAATAGAATTTCTTATAATCATGCATACACAGAGCATATCGTATTTTTTAATTATTTTATTTACGCTATCTATTTTGATATACGCCTAGATAATATAATTTATCAACGCTGAATTGAATACATGCACATGTATTTGATAAAATGATTGAAACCTCTTGTTGCAGAAAATTGGCTCCTTTGTTAGTTATTCGATGTTCTACAGATCATGGAAATTCACTAGCTTCGGATCTCCAAAAAATAGCACATATTATGCTAATAATCCATATTCACAGGAACTAACTTTCGTTTGAAAGTTCTAATGCAATACTGCACATGTTTCTTATTGACTCTCCCACTTCAGACAGCATGCACTGTCTTGCAAACTGCTATGTGTCGACAACAAGTAGCCGTACTTATTAATCAGATGAAAACAATATGAGCGTCACGAGTCTCTACCAAACATGCATGAGCTAAGTTGACTTCAGAAATAATAACTGGTGTGGCTTATATGGCCTAAGATCGTCGTTAGAAATTTTATAAAAATTAAAAAATGGAATTTCTCCTTTTCTACGGTGATTTAATAGCCATTTTGAAGGCGTCTGAAATTGTTCAACGTCAGAGGTCTTGGTTTTATGTGAGTATAGTTCGTTTGAGGAAACCAGCATGATATGCTGATCATGAGATGATTTTATGAAAAAAAAGTTCCATTCAATAGGCGGACATTTTCTTGCCATCAGAATTACCTTATCATGTATTTTTACAGAATAGAAACATTCTATATTAATTAATTAATCTTCTCTTTTTGTGTTGATGACTGTTTAGTCTTTCTTATTTGTGCTGGAGTCTATTTTTGCCTTGATATCATGCTACGTTGAGAACTTAATAATAATGACTAATATGAATAGAGTATGAAAGAGACTTTCATTGCTAAAATGGATTTACTTTTAAAAGTAGCCAACAGGATGGACTGAATATTTATAGAAGTCGAACACTTAACGCCGTGCATTAAAAATACGTTTGCATCCAATAGTGTCTGGACATTGCAGAAAAACCGCGGATATTTGAATACTGAGAAGAAGGATATTTATTGGCAGAAGATTTTATACAGAAGTATAGAAGTTCTAATTTGTCAGTAGTCCGTTGGCCCATATTTCAACATCCGGAATTTCACATATTTTGATGAGTATTTATTAAACGAATTCACAACTACGAGTATATAGCAGCAGAATTTTAATAGATTAGATAAAAACGTTTAAAAGATTGAATGAGAAATTTTAAGCATACATATGTTTACAAAGATGTTTGTTTCTTCTTAAATGTATGAATCAGGAAAGACTGAAGACAATATTTCTACTACATCCTTAAGTGTCGTATATTGCATTTTTTCGATGTCTATACTATTATCTGACTAAAGATTATCATGACAGTTAGTGATAAATGGCTACATTAGCAGGTTACAGTCAACTAATTTGTGCCTCCAATAAACAAAATACAGAATTGATTGTTGTATTTCTATTAAAATTCATTGAAATAAACGAATTTTCGAATATTCTGAATATAATTGACCACACATATATGATACATGTGTACATCAAAGCATTTAGAACTTTGCATTGAATCTTAAACTTGATATGCTAATTCAATTAACCCTTCACATGCGTGCATCTACTATTTTTCTACCTTCGTTCGGAAACCTTATTGGACACGCCACTTATAACAGATGAGTACTTTGCGCAGTTTCTAAGAATGCGCATTTGCTTCTCAGAGTCCTCACCGAGCACAGATAACGCGAATGAATGCATGAAATTGACAAATACAATGTTTGCCTACTTCAAAAATTTTCAGCTTTTTGAAATTTATAATTTGCATTATTCGCAAGAATTAATTTAGTCCCGTTATGAAAAGTGGCATTTTAACTACAGAAGTCGCAGACTCGATTTAAATTAGTGCTATACAGCATGCATGCATTACAGCTCTTTCGAATAGGCTATCAGAGCAACAGGAAACTCACCTCATTTTTCAGAGCTGACGTTAATTGATGAACCAGATTGATCAGTATATCTGTCACGATTGACTATCACGAGAAAATGTAGAATGCAGATTTTTGACCATTTGGTTTCAAGTCATTATATTTCTTTTCCATTTATCCAGCATTTCGATCGACGTTGATGGGAAAGATGGTATGACATCATGATACCCATATATTTGCAATTTACTGCTGCACAACTTCAACAGATAATTTCAATGAACAATTTAATTGCAATATCACTGACGGAAAGTCAACTTGCCACTCGAAGTCAAAGCCAGCTACATAACCTCGATGAGATGAAGCGGAGAATGATTCACGTATACATACAGCAACGAGAACTTATGATGTCCTCAATAGCAGCTATTGTTATGCGACACCGTTCCTGCTGTCTGGCAAGCAGTGACTCACGCTCTCCTCTATGCAGATGCTTACGTCTAAGGGTTATTGTTCTCTTCAGTATGCTAGCCTACTAATTCAACTTAGCCTTCTGAAATTTTAGTGTGTGGCGCTTTAGGATGCAGATTTCTTCCGCTTTAGGAGGTGCCAGATTACAGTGTACACGCCCGACGCTCAATGCTACAAGCGCCTAAACATGATGTTAATTTTTTTAATAAGCTCTCATGCAACTCCATTTGAATTTCGAACATTTCAAGCGGAAGACGGTCCCATGATCTCGGGAAGGTTTTGATCTATTCCTCTGAGAGATTTCCACGCTAAACTCGCCCAACATAGAAAAATCTTTTCTGGTCCTCCTTTCAGTGGACTTGGATTATTGGAGAAATTTTAGAGAAGTAACAGTTTTTAAAGCATCCTCTAGGTTAACATCTCCTAATTGCAGAGTCGCGACCGAAAAGTGGGCCAGAGATTTTGTAATGGGTCGTGATGAGTATATTATTATTATTATCATCTTATTACACCCATAAGTGCATGAAGCACTAAAGCAAATTATCAAATTTACAGCAAGTAGGTGTACAAAGAAATGCCAACATATGGGTAAGTGATCCACGATTGGGCGCGAATATTCGAATCCGCTTGAACGAATCCGATTGAATCCAATCCGATCGCACGAAGCCTATGCGTACTATATAGAATTCCATAATAGATCTATAGAAAATGATGTCGGCGGTCAAGCTTGCAAGTCGTCTATGACACGCTGGGCAAAATTATTTACCGGTTGAACCTTAAAAGATCTTTTGAAGATCTTTAAGTTATGACCACGGGTCCTTGAGGTCACAGGGTTGAAAACCCCTTATGCAAATTATGAACACGACTATCAAGTCGAAAGTAAGGCGGCGAAGTTGGAGAGTTGGAATTTCCAAGATTCAGAGGCGGTCTTCGTAGGGTTGCCACGACATACATGTATGTATCACACATCGAGCATCAGGATCACGGGATGCTAAAGTCAACAGAATAAAGTAAAGTACCATGGGAGGTGTACATGAGGACAAGTTTGTGAGATTTCAAGTCGTTCGAGATGACCACACCAAGATCTTTCGAGGAGCCCGTAACCTTGAGGGACTTGCTATTAAGTGCGTAGACTAGACATTGAAGGTATTACGAAGGCCATTGGAGATAAGTAGTATATAGTGTGACATCCGGCGCGACGCTTCGCTTCGCTTGCGCCGGATGTCACACTTTTGCGGGTTTTTTCAAAATTTTCAAAAAATCAAAATTTTAAAAATTTAGGTAGACTTCAAATTTCACGTGGCCGAAGGCCGAAGGCCGAAGGGCGAAAATTTAGGTAGTGACAAATTTTCAAAAAAATCAAAATTTCAAAAATTTAGGCGGTCTCAAAATATCACGTAATCGAAAATTTAGGCGGTCTCAAAATATCACGTGGACGAAAATTTAGGCGGTCTTAAAATATCACGTAATCTAAAAAATATCACGTGGTCGAAAAATATCACGTAGCCGAAGATCGAAAATGTAGGCAGATAAAAATCTAGGTAGCCCAAAAAATATCACGTTGTCCTAATATACCAGAAGATTGTATTCAAAATATTTCTTTAAAAATGGAAACCTCAACAGGGGAAGCCTCAGAAATGGAAGGAACTTCGGCGGGGACGGCGACGGCAACGGCGACGACGAAAATTGAAGAAGCCTCAGAAATAGAAGGAATCTGAGTGATCTGATGTCCATTCATTGTCTTTGTTGATCCGTGAAAAAATTATTTTTTATTTCCATGACATACATATCTTTTATTGTTAAAAAAATGATGTTACCAAATGTTGGTGGAGGTGCATATATCCCGAATAATCGTGAATTAGAAATAGAGATAGAAAATTATATCATGAAAACTGGAGATGTTTTATCTGGTCCATTGCATCTTCCTATTCTTCCGCAACAAAATACAGAGTTAACAAATAAACAATATGTTGATACACAAATCAATGACTTAAAAGAAAAATATATAAACGATGTTTTGATTCCACTGATGAATGAATTAAAGTTGCTTAAACTTAATGACAAATCATTAAACGAAAAATTATCAAAACTTGATAAAAAGGATAGAGAGCTAGAAGCAGATATAGCAAAACTTTTTAAAAAGATTTCAGAACAATCAAAAATTTTAATATTACTTTCTATAAAGTTAAAATCTGCAGTCATTAAAAATAAACATCAGATACAACTATTGAAAGAACAATTAGAAGATGAAATAGAAAAACTACCTGAAAGAATTAAAAAAAAATTAAAGCAGTTACAAACTACATTCCAAAAAAGTGTTGATGAATTGAGTTCTAAAATTACTCAACAAATGAAAAAGATGAATAGAATAATAAATGAAGTAAACTCACTTAATCAAAAAGTTGATGAAATGAAAAATCTTAAAATCAATCTAGAAAATGAATTAAAGAAAAATCTACAAGAAAACTCTAAAGAAAATAAAGAACAGTTAGATTCTGTTAAAAGACAATTAGATGTTCTTAAAATTAAGTTAAATGCTCTTAAAACGGCGTTGAAGATGAATCAGCAGAAAATGCAAGTTAATAGAAAAGAAATTAAAGTACATCACACGCTGCTTGACGCAATAGATAAAGTGCAACAATCAATTAATAAAGTTATCTCGAAGTTGTTGTCCATTCACAAACGTAAATCTTGATCGGAGCGAAGCTCCTCGAGGCTTTAGCCGATCGGACCAAAGGTCCTCAGGTTACTAACCAATCCTAAACGTAAATCTTAGCGCAAATATTAACGTAAATATTTTTTCCCAAAAGTCAAATTTAATCCTAAAAAATGCCTATAATTTATAAACACAATCTTAAACATTTTGCTTCAAATAAAAAAATTGCTCATGAACCATCTATGAAATCTGTTTACCATTATGACAGTGTAGAAACAATCGGAACACAAAAGTTCCTAGGCACCGCAGGTGCCGTTCAAAAAGAAGGGGCTGGCATCTTTTCTGGTATCGGCAGTATCGTTAACTTGATTAAAAATAATAAAGATTTGATTACATCTGCTGCTAAAGGAGCAGCTGCTATAGGTAGTACAGCTAGTGCAATATCAAATGCTGTTAAGTCTCAAAACGAATTAAAACAATTAGAAACTATTCGTAAACTTAAGAATGATTCTGAAGAACTAAAAAAATTAAAAAAACTTTCAGAGGAAACAAAAAACAAAATTGCTAACATAGCTGTGGGGGGTGAAACCTTGAGGAGCGGAGCTCCGTCTGATAGTAAACAGAAGAAATCAGGCGTAGCCATAGAACGTTCAATTGAAGAAATAAGAGGTAATGGTGTTAACAGCAACCTTCGGTCTAACCAGCAAAGCTGTAGCGGAGCTGGTCTAGCAAAATTCTAAAATTATATTTTAGTAAAATTTTTTCTGTGTGTGAGAAAAAACAAAAAAGTGAAATTATTTTTTATAAAAATGTCTTCTCTTATCGAAAATAAATTTAGATTAGACGATCCTCCGTTCGTCAGTTACAATCAAAAAAAGAATGACTATATAAGAGTTGCTATGAATCCTGGATCTTCTAGTAGAGTAAATACTGGAGAAGATTTAATCTTTGAAGTTGATAATCAACAAAGCTATTTATATTTACCGGATTCCTTTTTACACTGTGAATATTCTTTATATAGTGATGCTGATTTCACAACACCATTACCTGCTACCGATAATATTGCATTAGAGAATAATTTTTTCCAAGATTATTTACACAAATGCGTTTAGATGTTGCAACTCAAAATATAGAAACAATAAGTGATTCTCCAGGTGTAATTGATACAATGCTTAGATTTGTAACAATTGGTGAAAATAATAAAAAGCATGAAATCGAAGGTTGGTTTCCTGATACTAATGATGGTATAATTGTTGATGATTTATCTCACGCTGGAACAGATGCAGCAGGAATTGCGAAAGATGTAGAGAATATTGCAAAACATTTAAATAAAACAAACAATAGTGCATATAAAGAAAGACGTGAATTTAACAAGAAAAGTAAACAGACAGTTAATTGGTCATTGTCTCCATTATTCGGATATTTAGATTATGATAAAATATCATATCAATTAAAATTTAAGTTAATAATTCATCGGACAGCAAATAATGAATTAATTTTTTTTGGTAAGACTGGAAAAAAGCATATTTAAAAATTGATAGACTTGAATTGTGGATTAAGCATATTACTCCTAGTTTAGAGGTCGAATTAGCTATTGCAAAAAGATTACATACTAACAAACCAATTCCAGTAAATTTTCTAAAGCGTACTGCTAGTTCAGTAACTTTTTCAGAGCAAAGATTTAACTGGCATTTTACTAGAACTTCGAATACTCCAAGATATCTATTACTAACATTTCAAAGAAATAATTCTCCAAGTTTTGATAAGAACAACAATCTTTTTCATATTAATACAATTCGGAGTTTACAAGTTGCTTTAAATCAAACCCGATATCCAATTGATCCATTAAGATTCGATGATACCAATAATCAATTTATGGAAGGATATGATGCTTATAGAAATCTTTGTATAGAATTTGGAGTTGAACCACAATTAACTCCTGGAGATTGGAGACATTTATATCCAATTTTCTGTTTCGATTTAAGTGCACAATCAGAAGATATTATTAAAAATGGTTGTGATGTAACAATTAATATTGAAAAAAAAGATTCCACAACTTCATTGATGGCTTATGGTTTATTGCTAGAAGATGTAAAATATTCTATTGAAATTCTTAATGGAAAGATGGCTAGGATCGGTTAATAACCTGAGGACCTTTGGTCCGATAGGCTAAAGCGAGAGGAGCTTCGCTCCGATCGGTTAGTAACCTTAGGACCTTTGGTCCGATCGGCTGAAGCCAGAGGAGCTTCGTTCCGATAGGTTAGTAACCTGAGGACCTTTGGTCCGATCGGCTGAAGCCTCTGAACAAAGTTCTATTGGTTAATTAAAAATTCTTAACTTAAAATTTTTCCTAACTTAAAATTTTTTATTAAAAATGTCGGAAGCGAAAAGTAATAATAATAAAACTGTTGAATTAAAATTACGTAATATTGTTGACAAAAATACCCCTAAAACTATTACGATTAACAAAAAAAAGTATTACATAAGTAAACCAATGATAGAGAATATTCAATTACAAGAAGAAAAGAATGGTGGAATTCTCCCATTAATTCCACTAATAATAGGAGGCATAGCAGCAGCAGGAAGTGTTGCAGGTGGGACAGCTGGTATTGTCCAAGCAGTAAATAAAAATAAATCAGAGAAGGCAGCATTAGAAGAACAAAAACGTCATAATAGAGAGCTAGAGAAAGTTGCTAGGGGAGAAGGAATAGTAGATAATTTTATTAGTAAATTAAATTTAGTTGATGAAGGAAAACGTGTTCTTAAAAATATTCTTCACAATGTTGATGATTTGATTGAAATTAAAGGAACTAAAGATGGTTCTGGAATATATCTAAGTCCTAGTATGATTCGGTAATAACCTCAGAACCTTTGGTCCGATAGGCTAAAGCCTCTGAACAAAAGTGATCGGCTAAAGCCTCAGAACCTTTGGTTCTATTAGGTAAAACATTTATTTTATCTTTTAAAATGAATTCTACAAATTCCGAAAATTTAATTAGATTAAAAATTTCAAATCTAGATCTAATGGATTATCTCTTAAAAGTACATAAAACCTCAAATTGCCAGCACACCGGTCGGCTGCACAGCGGTCGGCTGCACACTGGAGGGGATATACAAAAAACATTAGAAAGCTTTCCTGGATTTATTTGGAGTAAATATTCAAAAGAAAAACATCTTCCTGGTCATTCATATACCGGTCCAGGAACTCGATTAGATATAAGACTAGATGAGAATGATAATCCAAAACCGGGTGAAGAACCAATAAATAGAGTAGATGCCGCAGCTTACAGGCATGATTTAGCTTATCGAAATCATGATCTAAGTTCTCGACATGCAGCTGATAAGAAGATGATTCAAGAATTAGATAGTATTCAAAATCCTTCCTTTAGAGAAAGAATTGAAAGAATGTTTGTTAAGAAAGCTTTACAAGCTAAAATATTATTCGGACAGGGTTTAAATGAAACGACAGCAAAGCTGTCTGAGAGCAACGCTCGAACCTACGCGTCCGAAATGTCGAATGACCTAGATCGGCATAGTGGAACCTATGCCTCGGAAATGTCGAATGACCTAGATCGGCATAGTGGAACCTATGCCTCGGCAATGTCGAATGACCTAGATCGGCATAGTGGAACCTATGCCTCGGAAATGTCGAATGACCTAGATCGGCATAGTGGAACCTATGCCTCGGAAATGTCGAATGACCTAGATCGGCATAGTGGAACCTATGCCTCGGAAATTCACAAGGAATATAGAAGGCCTAAATATTTATTGAAAGTAAAAGTATAATAAAGATGATATTTGGAGTGCTGATCTTATTCATATGCCGAATGAAGGAGGGTTTAAGTACGCATTGACCGTTATAGATTTATATACACGATACGCTTGGGTAAAGCCTTTAAAAAATAAAAGTGGTCTGTCAGTTAAATATGCGTTTGAAGAAATCTTTAAAGAAAGTAAGAAAAAGCCAAAAAATTGTTTGTTGACAAAGGGTCGGAATTTTATAACCGAAACGTTCAGCCACTATTTCAAACTGTTTATTCAACTGAAAATGCAGGGAAGGCCGTAGTGATAGAAAGAAAAATAAATTATTCAAGAAATTTACTGAGCAAAGAAATCAGAAATGGTTGAAGATATTACCAGGAGTTGTAGAAGAGTACAATAATAAAGTTCATTCTGGTATTGAAGAAACTCCAAAGAATGCTTCTGACGACCCTGATTTGATAAGAAAAAAATATTCGAGAATAATTATTCGAATGAGAGTAATCCGAATTTGCAGAAACTTAAGCCGAAATTTAAAATTGGAGATAGAGTTAGAATATTTAAATATAAGAATAAATTTGAAAAAGGCTTCGTCGGATACTGGACTAAAGAAATATTTGAAGTTTGTAAAATAAACCAAACTTATCCGATTACTTATGAAATGAAAGATTTAGATAATGAAGATATCAGAGGCCGTTTTTATCAAAATGAATTACAACGAACTGATTTTTAATTATCATTATTATTATTATTATTATTATTATTATTATTGGAACTAACGTTTCGGGAATGAAATTCCCTTGTTAGGCGTAGCCATAGAACCTACGGTTCGTTCAATTCTAACATAATATCAAGATATGGCACTCCTTCCTGTAATTTCAATAAAACATAAAGACATAATTGACCACAATAAGTAGTTCCCGGTTTTTGAATTTGAAATGTATTATAAGTTCCATTGCCAAGTAATTTTTTGACTTCGTTTGTTGGAGGCAATCCATATGAGTCGAACCAATAGTTCTCAGCCTCCGGGCGGTCAAAATAGTAATTATCTCCATTTTTATTTCTATGTCCCGCTGACCAATGTACGCCTTTTTGGTCTGAAGTGTGAAGATTCGTTATGAAATTTATAGTTATTGATGGAACTTTGTTCCGGGAACTGAAGGTTCCTGTTGGCTTATTTTTGATCAATTGTAATTCGTCTCTCATTAGAACATGAAAATTCTTTATTCCTAATTCATTTGCGATTTTCTTTAGGTCGAAATTTGTCGTGGTTTGCGTTCCATATAATTTAAAAAACTCCTTTATGTTGCTCATTTTTAATGGAATAAAATGTCTTGTTTAACAATGTTCCATTTTATTTTTATGAACTCCCATTAAGAGGATATTGTTTGTTTTATCTGTATTAAGACAATAACAACATCTGTTAGCACATTTCTCAAACCGCATGATTGTTTTAGGGGATCATACGGGTTATGCACTCATAACATGGCGTTAAGAACATAAAAGCAATCTATTAATTCATTCTCTGCTTTGAGGGAATATTCTGTTGTTATAGCAAGCATTCAATACAATATCGCAGTATCGATAGTCCAGACCGACTGTCGAACCAAAACCGCAACTTTTCTGGTTTTGGTCGGTAGTTTGGTTTTGAATCTGGCTCGCGTTATGGCCGATGAAATGATTTACAATGCGGTGCAATTTCCTCATTGTCATTCAAGTACATTTAATCATACGCGTCATGTCATACCCGTATGTTGTCAAGCAAACTTCATACACCTACAATGCCGCTTTGCTTAGATCACCATTCATAATTTTCACTTGCTATTTAAACACACACAATTCATAAAACGTGACACATTACAATCTTAGTTTAAATCTTATCATCACAATGGTTGGATCTACTGAAAGATCTGTTCGATTGGAGACAAAGCGGAGAAGAATTCAGAAGTTAACAAGGGAAATCATACATCTGCAAGCAAAAAGTAAAATATTCTTACACTTGGATATGAGAAGAATTTTTGAATATATCGGAGACTCGCAAGATGTAGAAAATATTAAACTTAATTGAACAACGGCAGACAGTAATATTTTCTTTAAGGCGTAGCGCGTAGCCATAGAACCTTATCACAAGAACGGGACGAACAAATTATTGAACAATCAACAATATCATCGAACAACATCGATACAACAGGGCCGCCAACTTATAGAAAATCTCAGCAAAATATTCAATCTATGTCAAATATGCAACCTATTCAAAATATGCAGCCTATTCAAAATATTCAATCTATGTCAAATATGCAACCTATTCAAAATATGCAACCTATTCAAAATATGCAGCCTATTCAAAATATTCAATCTATTCAAGAAATTCAATCTATTCAAGAAATTCAATCTATTCAAGAAATTCAATCTATGACAAATATTCAATCTATGTTAAATATTCAATCTATTCAAGAAATTCAATCTATGACAAATATTCAATCTATGACAAATATGCAGCCTATTCAAGAAATTCAATCTATGACAAATATTCAATCTATGTTAAATATTCAATCTATTCAAGAAATTCAATCTATTCAAGAAATTCAATCTATGTTAAATATTCAATCTATGTCAAATATGCAACCTATTCAAGAAATTCAATCTATGTTAAATATTCAATCTATGACAAATATGCAGCCTATTCAAGAAATTCAATCTATGTTAAATATTCAATCTATGACAAATATGCAGCCTATTCAAGAAATTCAATCTATGTTAAATATTCAATCTATGACAAATATTCAATCTATGTTAAATATTCAATCTATGTCAAATCTACATAAGCTGGCGCAAAACAAACAAACAATTTGAAGAGAAAAACCTTCATATAAACGCTGTGAGTGCTATAATTAATTAATTATATTTTTGGTTGTAATAAGTTTTTGGATGTAATAAGTTTTTGGATGTAATAAGTTTTTGCATGTAATAAGTTTTTGGATGTAATACGTTTTTGGATGTAATAAGTTTTTGGATGTAATAAGTTTTTGGATGTAATAAGTTTTTGGATGTAATAAGTTTTTAGATGTAATAAGTTTTTGGATGTAATAAGTTTTTGGATGTAATAAAAAAATATTATTCCCACGTGTCATCATCATCACTTAAATTACTCTCACTGACGATTGTTTGAAATATTTCAGCTTGAATATCTTCTCCGTTATAAGGTAACATAATTTCATTTTCATCAGGTGCTTGACGTTTAAGAATATTTATTTGACCAGAAAATTTTTTTTCTTCAGTATTATTATTTTTTATCAGGAATACTAATTCCAGTTTCTAAAGATCTTTTCCATGGTTTATTAACTGTAGTCGATAATGTTTTACCCGAATATAATTTTATAAAATCTTCTACTTTTACTTTATCTTGTGAATATCCTTTGAATGTTTTCTTTTCACTAAGCCTCCCTTGTTCATCTACAGTAATACAATATTTTATTTTAGGAGCATTGCAAAAATAATTCCACCATTTCCATAATCATTTTTTCCTTGACACAATTCCCCACCAACATATCCAGCAGCATCTAATTTATTGAAGAGCTCATTAGAAATGTATATTGAATCAGTGTTTTTTACAATTAATGGAAAACCACAATTAAATGCGGCATCTTCTGTTTCAATATCATAAACATATTGTGGTTTATTATTTAAGTATCTTACAGTGGTGACATCTTTGGTAATATCATTTTTAACTTGACACGCAGTAAAACACAATGGTTTATCTTGTCTTTCGCTTACTACCAAATTAATACCTAGAGATGATGCCAAATTGTATAAACCACTAAAGGTTTCTTTATTTTTCTGTGTAAAACAAATAGTTGCATATTTACTTGTAAAAAAAGATTTCTTGCTCCCATCTGCTGCATAAAACCCAACAAAGAACCAATATCTAATATTATATTCAGCATTTAGAACATTCCAAGGAACACGCTTTTCTCTAAACTGATTATAATAATTTTCACTAAAGTATGTGGCATATTGTTTTGGATTTTCAAAATTAAGTTTGTATACCCTAGATGATCTCATTGTATCATATATTTTACAATCATTGTTATAAGCTTGATTAATATATGTTTTTAATTTCATTAAGAGGTTAAGGTCTTGGTTATTTAAAGTACAACAATATCTGACTCCTGATTCATAATTATAGATTCCAGCAGAACCATCTCCTAAAAAGAACCCTTCTACAAATGCTCGCCTACATATTAAATTAGGTGGATGATTCACATAAATATCATATAAAATTTGTTTCAATGTGATTGTATTGTCGTGTAAAAATAATTTATTATGTAGTAAATTTGTTCCTATATTTAATTCTTGTGGCTTTATTTCATTACCTGTTTCATCTAACAATGAATGATCTTCAGTAACATCTACTATTCCCATTTTTGTTCTTATTCGATAAATACGTTTATTTGTAAGATGTCTAATAATTTTTTTTACTTTAATTTTTTACTTTTATAAATTTCTAAATTATCAACAAATGAAATTTCTTTCATATCATCATTAATTTCAAACGGATTAATTTTATAGTTGTTTACAATACTATCTATGCTAGAAATAAATAATAAATTATTCTTTCTTAATATTACAGGCGTGTCAGCTGTTACTGAATCTGTATAATGAATGCATTTTTCGTTGAAACCATTAATTTCTAAAATAAAGTTATTCATGATTCTTCTAGAGTGAGAAAGAATGAAAGAACCTAAGTGTGATGGCATGAACGACGTCTTCCCATCTTTTACAATATTAGTTTTAAGAAATTCATCATCTTCCATTTCTACTTTCGCTAAATATTGTTCATCATTTAATTTTTCATAATCTTTTACTTCTTGAGTGAAATTTTTTCTCAATGTATTCTCATTCCATAAATGATATTTAGTGGTTATATCTTTTTGTACGGTTTTTCCATATAGTAAATTCATCAATAATTTAATTAACTCATCACCTACAGTATTTCCTTCTGTTTTATATGTTTTTCTCAAATTAAAAAGTTTTTCAATATAATTTCGAAATGGTGAAACTTGATAATTTTTTTCATAAATTATACCATCAGTAATATGTAAGATTTTCCCCCCGCATCTAACAATTTCTTGTATGTCTACAGAAGTTAATACATCATAACATATACCATTTCTAAACCTGATTACTTTTACATGAGAATTATTATTTTGATTTTTAACTTTATCTTTTATAGGAACTGGTTGAAAAAACATATCATTGGGATATTGAAACACAACTGTAAATATTCCAGTTTTAGGTCTAAATGTTTGAGTATTAAATTTATATACTATTTCTCGTTCTTCTTCTTGACGAAATTTTCTAGCTGATTCAGCTTTAGGATATTCTGAATTTTCATCATACATAGCTGATGGATATAAAGATGTTGCATCAAAAGCCATTAGAAATTCATTTTTTTGTTCAAGTAGTTGATTTGAAATTTTCTTACAAATTTCAGTTTTATCTCCTAAATCTCGATACTGTTTCATTAAATCTATTAAATTACTTCCAAGGGACAAAACCCCACCAGCGTAGCGACCAGGGGACAAAGCCCCACCAGCGTAGCAACCAGGTAAATACTGTTTTAATATTGGTAACAAGATGCTACAAAATGGTGATATGTATTTTCTTATATTTGCTGAAACTCTTCCACCTTTAACAGATTTTCTAATATAATTTCTAGCCCATAAATCTATATGAGAATGAATATTTATATTGTCATTTTGTACGCTTTTCATCCAACCGTTAAATGTTAAAGCAGAGGATGTCAAATTAGTAGTTATATCTTCACCAACTAAATCTTGCATAACATTATTATATTTGTAGATACAAAAAACTAAAGAAAGAATATCGTTAACTAAATATGGTCTCCATTCAATTTCTTTTTCTTTATGATTTTCATGTGTTATGTCTCCAATTTCATAATTTAATTTACACACATTCGTAGGAATTTTAAAATTCACACACCATTTAGAAAGACTTGTTTTTACATGTTGATTATAATAGACATTATAATAGACAATATAACATTTCATTATAATAGTTTGAAGTGCTAATTTACCTGAAGGTGAATCTTTTTTCATATTGTTTTTAAATCTAAAAGATTTTTGAATGTATCTACTAACACATTCAGTTGTATAAGGATTTTGTAATGAAGCAGTTAATATTCCTCTTGAAGTTTTAAGAGGCGGTTTAGATAATTTAAAATTAGCTTTTATCGGAAAATAGGAATCAAAACCTGATGAATTGTGAGCTATTAAAGTTACTCTCGAATGATTAAATTTTCCAAGAGTTTTAAAAAATTGATGGATCGGACATGCGTCCTCTGGGTTTCCCCCGATCGGACATTCATCATCCTCAGTTCTCGTAAATATTTTCACACAATTTTGAAGTTTATTAAATTCTAATTCAGTTAAATTATTATACTCATTAATCTGTTTTTTAAGTTTTTTAATTTCATCTTCATCTTTTGATCGTTTAATTTTAATCACATCACTTAACAAACGTGTTTCTAATTCTTTCAATCTTTGTTTCGGTAAACAACATATAAATTTATTAAAATTAATGGCTCCTACAGCATAAGGAATAGGATGAGCTGTTGAACAGTTAGGATCAGGAAAAGTTTCGAGATCCCAAATATATGTTGAACTATAGTCAATTGTTTCTTTGTTATGATTTTATATGGACGCGTTGTTAGATTTTCATCAGTAACTGTTTTATATATGGGTTTGAAATTATTTTCAATTTCTCTAATAGCTTTTAATTTATGAGATTTATTAATTAAACAATAGTGACCAATTGTTGAACCTGCGTGAAAATAATTGTAATAAACATAATTATGAAACGTTTCAATTCCTCTAGGATTTAAATGACGATTGGCAGGACTATAATATTGAACACATTCTCCAAAATATTTATTGAATTGAGAAAATTTGCAGTTTGACATTACTCCTGTTCTAGATGTGGCTTTCTCTTTATATAAAAAATTATTAAACATTTCTTTCATCATTTCTCCTTGTTCTTCATTAAAACCTCGTAAAACATTGTAACATTTAATAAAACAAAAATCTTCAGAAGGAATATAACAATATTCACCGAAATATTCTTTGATTCTATATTTCATATTAATCCCTCCCCCTCTATGCGATCTTTGTACTAACTTCATTCCAAAATCTTCATATTTAATATTACCTGTAAAAATCCATTCGTTAGCATCGGATTTCTCATCCAGATTCGAAAACCATATTTCAAATGAATTTTTATTATAGAAGGTTACGTAAAAATTTTGAATTATATTTTCCTGATCTTTAACAACTTTTCCAAGTAAATTAATAATTTTACCATTTGCTAAAAGTTTCCGCATATCATTTACTACATTAATAAAAGATACATTTTCATATTTAATTTCATTTGGATTAAATAAATTACATAAATCATCACCAAGCTCATCCTTAATTCTATCATCAAAAAAGATATCAGTAATAGGAGTTTCTAATATTTCTTTTGTTCCACTTTTCTGTTTTTTAATATTACGTCTAATACTACGCCTAGTACGTTTCTGTTTTTTAATACGTTTACAACGTTTGCTATGTTTAATTTGTGCATCAAACTCAGCAGTTTGTTTCTTGATTAATTCATCAATCCTAGACGTTTGTCCGAGAGACATTTCACGATTCATATTTTTTAAAAGAAAAAATGAATTTTTACATAGAACCTCGGTTCCGTTTTTACATATACACAGGAATATGTAATTGATGTAATGTTTCTAATTCATGTGTTGTTAAATGTTCTTTCTTAACCAACCACCATAAATTATTATACGCCAAAAATATTCGGAAACTTCTTAAACAAAGTGGAAAGTCCTTTGTTTTAACACACGGTTTAATACCATGTTTTGTTTTATAATCTGTAACGAGCGCTACGTATTTATGATGATAATAAAATCTAACTTCTTTCTTCGAATTTACAGGATTTGTAGGATGACGATGATCTTTTAAAACTGGTACATGTTCTATCTTGTAAACATCCAACATATTTTTTTTATTTTTATTAACAAAAAATTTATAAGAAAAAATTATTCGGTCACTCCGTTTGATCACTCCGTTCGATCACTCCCCAAAAATATTTTCTATCGACTTTCAGTCGGGGCGAAGGTTAGTCAGAGAACAATTGTTCGATAACTCTATCATGAATTTTTTTATCAATATTAATTGTAATGAAGCCATAATCTTTTGACCAAGCATTGTTACACGATTGTTTAAATTCATCTTTATTTCTTACACATAAATCTCTTAACAAATCACTTAAGTTTCTTGCATTTATTTCAAATAGTATAAATATATTTGCATTCTTTCTAATAACACTTCCGTCTAATGAATACATACTTTGTGTTAAATAAAAAACACTACAATTATTATGTCTACCTCTTGTGAAATAATTTCCCTGAACTGACTGATTTCTATCATTAACACAATCATCAAAAATTACACAATGTTTCATTGTTTTATCTAGTTTACTAGGATCTTGCATATTACCACTATCATCTATTAATTGTATCTTTATATGCTTATTTTTATTGGATTCCACTAACTGATTATTTTTTGCTGCTTCTTCACACCACGAACTTATTTCTTCTTCATATTCAGAATTTTCATATTCTTTGAATAATGAAGCAATTGCTGTTTTTTAAAGATTATTTTCAAATCCATATTTTAAAAATTGATAGACGGGTTGTTCTGCTGTTGTTGTATAAATTATAAGATTGTTATAATCCAAAAAATTTGGAGTCGTTAAAATTTTAAATAATAGATATGTTTTTCCACAGCCTGATCTTCCACAAATAACTGACAAAACTTTATTAGATAAATTTGGATGATGATTAAATTTGAGTTTTTTTAATTTAATGCGGGCACTTCACTCATTTTTTAATAAAAAATTTTATTTTTATTTTAAAAGAAGAAGAAGAAAATTAAACTTCTCTAGCCTCGCGTGGGAGTTTATACCTCCCGAACCAAAAGATCTATCATAATCTCTTCACCTCCAAAATTTATTTCTTGTCCTTTCTCATCAGTGATTCTAATGTTAATGTTGTTAATAGTTTTTCTTGTAATAGGGAAATATATTAATGTTTGTGGAATTACATTTAGTCTATAACCAATGGGTACAGTAAAAGCTGGAAAACTGAATATCAAATTTGACAATTTACCATTTATATATCCTCCTTCAATAATGTCACAATGTACAACAATTGAATTTATTTCAGTTATTTTTGGAATCTTCTCACCTAAATGATAACCTTGACTATAAGTTTGTTTATTAAATCCTAATAGCTTTGACAATGATCTATCATGATTAAAATCAACTTGATGATTTTCATCTAAAGTAAGAGAAAATTTCTTAACTGCCGGTTCAACTGCAAAATGTAATTGTTTCTTATCTTTAAATGGTATACCTAAATGTCTCTTAATTTCATTTGATATTGATTCAACTTTGTAAGAACCAGGAAGAAAAGTTAGTATTTTCCACGTTTTGCCTTTATCAGTAGAATATCTAAATTGATCATTCATATCTTTGATAACATTTTGAATAGTGTTAAATGTGGAGAAACTAGTCAATGCAATTTGATAATTTTTATTTTGTTCCAAATGTAGAATGGGTTCTAAATTACAAGTGTGTGATGAGGTAGTTGTTATAATTTTTAACGTCGTACTAAATTTTGATGAACCCAAAATCTCTGTCAAATTTTCTTAATGATTATTAATTTTGTCTAAATCTGCTGAACACATTTTTTAGTTAAAATTTTGAATAAATGTCTTTTATAAAAAAAAATTAAAAACAACAACATATTTCAGCTACGGGCGAGCCCTTAAAGACATCAGAGATGTCCCGTTATACTTTTATAATCCTCTTCATTTAGAATCTTCTTTTCTAACAGTCTTTTCAATATAGCATGAATTTCATTGAAACTAGAATTATGTCCTTCTTTTATTGCCGATATTAAAATATTTAATCTATTTAGTAATTCTTGTGGATCATCTGGTAAAAATATGGTTGTTTCTGTTTTCTGTTTTTCAGATAAACCTTTCCCTACTTTAACTCCCGTTGATAATAAATTTTCTAATTCTCTATAACGTTTAAGAGTTTTTCCTGCTTTAACTCTATCTAACATAGCTTTATATTTTATAAGATCTTCTACAGCATAATTATTTAAATCTGCTCCTCTTAGGAGATCAACAAAATTTCTATCTAAATTAAAAGGAGATTTATCTGGTGAAAAAATTAAACCTCGAAAAGGTTGTGGAAATATTTATTTTGTCCGAGATAAAATCTAGGTATTGTTTTTCCATCTATAAATGAAATAGAATGTTCAAATTGCATAGATTTTGGTAATTTCTTATTAATGTTTGATTCTAGTAATCCATAGTCATCTAATATAGTTTTGTGCTCTGGATCTGTTATATCAATTTGTTTATCATTATTTGTAAGTTCTTTTTCAAGAGTTTTAAATGGTTCCATAGTTTTTTCAAAATCAGTTTTTACTTGCTCGGTTTGCTGCATTTTTTCAAACATATCAGATTGAATACCAGCTTTTATCATTCTATGTTGAAGATGATTTTCTTTCATAATATTTCTTTGTTTTATCAACTCTTCTAATTGTTTTATTCTTTTAAAATTATCAGCTCTAATTTTATCCATTTTTAAAATATAATATTTGAATTTTGTGGTAACATTGGAATACAGCAAAAACATTTTACTGAACAAATTATTTTTTTATTGCTTTGTTGTCTGACATCTTTTCGTTTAAAGTTTTCTCGTTTTAAGTTTTGTTTAATAAAGTTTTGTTTAATAAAGTTTTGCTTAAATTTTCGCTTAAAGTTTTTAGCTCTTCTAAAAAATTTTTATCATTTTCTTCATTAGAAATTTTACCATCAGTAAAAGTTTTACCATCACTAGAAATTTTGCCATCCTGTTTATTCTTATCATCAACTTTTTCTGACTGTAATTGAAATGATATTTGATTTACTTCATTAGCTATTTGGTCAAATTTTTCAATCTCATCTAACGTAATAACATTATCATCACATACTCTTTGAAAGTAGTAATGTAGTTTATCATAGACTTCTTTAATATGTAAATGCTTAGTTTTTAATGATTTTCGTTTCTTAGTTATTAAAGGTTTATCTAACATTGTAACAAGTGAAGTTGCAAAAACACCCGTACCTGTTAAAGCTGTAGCAACAACAGGAATTACTAAAACACCTGAAGATATAACAATTGTTAAAGCACCTAAACTTATTGTTAAGAATATGCCAATTCCTTGTGTTACATTCTTAACTTTAGTCCATCTCTTTCTTAATTTTTTATAATGCTCTAATCTTAATAATAATTGAGATTCCTTATCTTTCATATACCTAACTCTATCTTTGTGTTTTTCTTTGTTCATCTTTTCGATGTTTATCTTTTCAATGTTCATTAAAGTAGAACTACGTTCATATGATAACGAAGGATATATTCTTGCGGTTTCTTCCACTTTTATTCCTTCCATTTCTGAGGCTTCCCCTGTTGAGGTTTCCATTTTTAAAGAAATATTTTGAATACAATCTTCTGGTATATTAGGACAACGTGATATTTTTTGGGCTACCTAGATTTTCATCTGCCTACATTTTCGATCTTCGGCTACATTTTCGATCTTCGGCTACGTGATATTTTTCGATCACGTGATATTTTTTAGATTACGTGATATTTTAAGACCGCCTAAATTTTCGTCCACGTGATATTTTGAGACCGCCTAAATTTTCGATTACGTGATATTTTGAGACCGCCTAAATTTTTGAAATTTTGATTTTTTTGAAAATTTGTCACTACCTAAATTTTCGCCCTTCGGCCTTCGGCCTTCGGCCACGTGAAATTTGAAGTCTACCTAAATTTTTAAAATTTTGATTTTTTGAAAATTTTGAAAAAAAACCCGCAAAAGTGTGACATCCGGCGCAAGCGAAGCGAAGCGTCGCGCCGGATGTCACACTATATACTACTGAGATAACGTGAGATTTGGATGGATTCGACGTAATTGCCATTTCTTGGACCACGCTGAAATCCCTCCAGGTCAGCCTGTAGTAACCGGATCGCTTCTTGAGGGCTGCCACTGTTGACGTTGATGTAAAGTTTTATGATATCTGCGCATTTGAGAGTAGAAGATTGTGCAACAACATCATCGGTATCATTTATGTGAGACAAACAGATCAATAACAATAACGTAATCTTGAGGGACACCAGAGGTCATGTATGAGACGAAGAATATACACAATCAACAACAACATTCTCTAATCTATATATCATAAAAATATTTTAAAGAAGTTGTTCAGACCACCCTGGATGCCTATACACTCTAAACCAGCACCTCCTAAATCGCACACTGAAGCGAGACACTATTCGTAACTAATAAAAAAATCCTAAAGCAAAGCGTTTTAGGAGGCTAGCGCACTAGTGTTATTGTTCTCTTTAGTATGTCAGCATTCTATTTCACGCAACCTCCTAAAATTCTAGTGTGTCGCGCTTTAGGATGCAGATTTCTTCGATTTTAGGAGGTGACAGTTTACAGTGTAGCGCGCAATTAGGTCAATAATTTTTGGTGCGGTACCTTTTTAAAGGCCTTCTCAAAATCAGGGTACATCGCATCAGCCCAATTGCTGTAGTCGATGTTAGAAGTGACATCTTCTAAACACTTGAGAACCAGGTGATAGCAAGCAGAATTCGACCGGAAACTAAGTAGTGAGTTCTTTATCAACGAATGCGTATTCCAAAACTGTCACAAACAATCTCTGATTACACATTCCATAAGTTTGGAGGCTGTGCAAGCAAGACCGACAGGACGATAATTAGCCATCTGCTTGCGACTTCCTTTCTTATAAATTTAAAAAATAGCATGTGCTTGTTCCCAAATACTTGACAGAATACCTCGAGAATAAAGAAAGAAAACATGCGTGACTGTAGAGGAATCAAAATAGCAGCACCTTCCTGAAAGCAAACGTATAAGAGACTATGTGGACCAGGAGACGCAAAACTCTCACGTTTGGAAGGATGGAAAAAGATCTTTTTCTGGTGAAAAGTCAACTGTGCAGTTTCATGAGTACAGGGGTGGGCCGCCATGTATGGATCTGTGACACATTTTGTCACATCTTGATATTCGGGATTTGTCACATTTTGTCACATACCGATGGGCGCAAATGTCAAATTTTGTCACATGCTCATTGAAATGAAAGTCACATTTTGTCACATGTTGATGAAAACACATGACCAAAATTTGACACATGCCAGCACACAAAAGATTCCAGGCAGTTATCAATTTTGCCTTTAAGACTGATTTTTTAAGTAGAGCATTATTGAAAATATATATCTGACGGGGTTATAACTGGACAAATCGAGAAAATCGTTAATTATTAATCTTTATTATTTCTGTTGTTCCATATGGGTGGTGTTCGTGGCACAGTGGCTAAGTGCTTGGCCTAGCGATCTTTCGATCCAGAGGTCGGGCCCTGAAAGTATCACTGGAAGTATAGTGAGGACGGGCATCCGGGCTAAAAGATCACAAGTGTCCAGTATCCAGATTGAAGTCTGACTTATGTCAGCACCGTCCAAGCCTTCAATATGGGGAGTAGCGACGTTAAACCATCATTTCATTCCCATGAAGAATTGCCATTGAAGGTGTACAACATTTACCCCAAGCTTTGCTGTAATAATGAAGCAGAGCATGGGTAATACCGGGACACATTTAACTTTGTTTTAAGTGAAAAAATGGCACTCAAACATTGTAGTCTTATTACAATTGATTCTTTTTATAGTCTTGAATTTATTTATGATTCATTACTAATGGCAAATATGATTGCATAATAGACACGCACTCGAAGATGTTTCGCAATGTGAATTCACAGACCGAAGAGGAAAAATTCGTTTTCAGTGAATAAATGCCACTCAGTTTTATAGCGATTACTATTGCTTTTGTTCCGTATTCAGATCAGTGGTAAATATAAACACATGCGCGTGCATTATAGGAAATATACATTCACAGTGACTGCTATGATCTGGACATGACCATCAAGAAACATGTGGCTACATAAATGAATGTTACAATTAGGCTCACACAACGCGTCGAAGTCAACTGTAAAAGTCGGACAAATTACAGGACGACTTGCCTGGCGGCGAAAGTGCAGTCGCAATTTGGGGCAAGAAAGGGGGAAAAGATCAATCTTACATATCCCATTATATAGCTTTTTCCAATCAACTGTTGACATAGAAATATCAAATGTGATATAGTGCAATCAAATGTAGAAAATAAGATCCTATATAGGGAACTCTATGCTACTGCTGCTTTCTATGATTCATTCATACTGTCACAAATTTCTATCTTTGACTTGCTTGAATGAATTTAAATTTTTAACACATAGCTGACATTCAAAAGATTGAAACTTTTGTCACACTATCAAGATAGCAGTCATGCCTTATGCGAAAATATCTGCAACTGACAAGCAAAGATTGTTTGATGCCTACAATCGCGGTGAAGACTACGTGGAGCTTGCTCGACAATTGGGCATAAAGCGTTCATCCGCATGGGCAATAGTAAGTAGAGCTCTCAAAAGAGACGGTGAGGTTGCAGTTCAGAGAGGAGGTGTCAGAGCAAATAGAATAAAGGTAAACCAAATTCTTACCGAGACAGCGGTGAGCATTGTGAACAATCACCCATAGTTCACACTTGATCAGATCATATATGAGCTGCATGCTAGTTTACCTGACCAACCAAGGTTGTCACGAACGACACTGTCAAGAATTTTGAATGGGCAGTTGATCTCAATGGAAAAGTTGGAAGACTCTCCAGTAGAGAGAAATTCTCAAACTACGAAAGAGAGAAGAAGAGAATTTGCCCATTGGATGATGGAGGACGGTGTCAACAAAGAGCTCATATTCATCGATGAGGCAGGTATCAACCTTTGGTTAAAGCGTTCTCGAGGTCGTTCACATGTTGGAGAGCGAGCATATCGTGTCGTAAATGGCAGGCGCTCAAAGAATTTAACAATGACTTTTGCTGTAAGCCATACCAGAGGAATTCTCTCACATAGACTTCAAGAAGGAGGTATGACTAGATATGAAAAGTTTTCTTTAAACATTCCCCATGATGGCATATCAAGCACTGTAAATGGCACGGATTTGAAAAGTCAATAAAAATTAATTAATGCATTAGAAATTTCAATAATTGAATTTCAAAGATTCAGAATCAAACAATATTTTAAATAGATTTATAACACTTCGAAAAAGTTGTAGGTCTCACTTTTAACAAAATCGTTTAACTGCTCGTTTAATTAATTTGTGTAATTAGATGTATTTATCATTAATTCATTGATAATCTATTTTTTCGTAAGTACCTGTCAGTGAAAAATACAACTTAATGCAGTTTTCTAGTATCCAGAGTTCGATCAGTTCTATATTCATTCAAAGTTTGAGACAAAATAATTGATGAAAGCACAAGAATTACTCTACATGTAAAATTATCTTGTAAAACATTAATCATATCATGTAGGTAATCAATCACAATGGCATGTCATTTGAAAAATAGCATGTGGATTATTTGATGTTCTCAAATTGATTTGTATATTTGATTGCCTATTGCCACATTTGTTTGACCTTGCCGCATTTGGTTACGCTCAATATCTATATTTGATTGGGCTTGCCACATTTGTTTGCTCTATATTACTTTTGATAGATCTAATTTCTACATTTGATCGGAAAAAGCTATACAAATTATCATCAAAGAATATAGGAACATAGGATAAAGATTGAAGAAAGACATTGGAACAAACGAATTTAATGCTCCTCTATGACTTGTCATATTTTGTCAGAATATTATTTCCATGAATTTGTCACATTTTGTCACACTAACAGCAAAAAACACACATTTTGTCACATTCTATTTTGAGATGAAAAATTGTCACATTATGTCACATCGGCCCACCCCTGTGAGTAAGAGGGAATCGGTATATCAGGAAGAGGACAAGATTCTTTTAGAAAATATTACTTGGTAAAATTCCCTGAAGGTAATGGCCATTCTTTCAGGATCATAGACAACATCATCGGAAATGGGAACTTTAATCAGATGTATGAGGAAGAACGATGTTTTCACTTTACATATTTGAAAGAGAACTTGGGATTATTGCTTCTTGTTAATGACACTTCATATTGTTTGATGGCTGACGGATCTTAATAAATTGGAGCAGTAATTTCAAGGGCGGTGGTTCTTCTATGTGACATTTGCCAGAAGGGATCTTTCAAACTCTCTCCTCAATGTCTTCAGTTTACAACTATCTTGGAAAGCGGAGGAGGTCTAAACACTGCATGAAAACGATTCAGAGGAACCGAACAAATAAGTGCATGCTTGACGGTTGAAACGAAAAATGACCAAATTTCGTCTTCATCATCAGATACACACAAAACATTCCAATTGGCCTGTTGAAGGACAGTACGATAGATGTTCCAGTTGGCTTTATAGAAATTGAAACGGGGACTACGAACTTCGCAAAAGTTAAAAGATCCTCCAGGTGACATTTCTGCTAGCACCATATTATGATCGGAATAGCCAGCACATTTGATGAGATCTGGTGAGGAAGAGAAAATGAAATCAAGTATGGAATACTGGCGAGTCGGATCAAAAACATGTTGATGAAAACAAGCTTCAAAAGTTGCAGTAAGAAACTTTTTCTGCGGAGTTAGAACAGCTCAAAATGCACCATCCTTAATTGAATGGAACAGTGAAGCAAGTTATTGACCACCTGGGAGCTTAACGGCCAACTGTAATGGGCAGACGACAAAACTGCTTGTGAAAAGCTTCTCCATAAACTCTAAAGCTATGGTTGCAGCGGTCAATTGCTCCAATGGACTAATATTTATCTATGTAATCGAACTCAGAGAGTCCAAAACAACACCATCACTTCAGATGAGGCAGTTGTTACAAGTGGCGTGCCTCAATGTTCAGTTCTTGGAACTGTGTTGTTTTCTTTATGTCAATGACGTTCCTGACTGCCTGGTTGGATCGACTTCTGCCAGCTTTTATGCTGATGACTTGGAATTCATGCCAACCAGAAGTTACACCTCCTCTTCACAAGTATCCTCACACCTTCCACATACTCTTCGCGAATTTGATAGTTCGTGCAAAATGTGGCTTTCCTTGCAAGAAAGCTTGCTGTTTACTGTTGTAGATCGATATGCACCCATCGTCAACTGTCATCTTGACAGCGTATCCCTGAACAGTTCAATTACTGTGATAGACGTTGGCTTTTGATTTCATCAGATCGCAGATTTAGTGATCATTATGCGCGTGTCAGCTCAACCGCTCATGCCAGAGCATGTTGCATCCTAAAATCTTTCGCTTGTCATGACTCCTGTATCTTAATGAAAGCCTTCGTTGTCTCTGCTTGTCATCTTTTGAAGTATGGAAGTATCATCTTTTCATCCTACCTTAAACACGATACTTCACGTATTGAGCGTGTCCAACGATACTCTACCCGCATCGTTTGTAGATGCACATGTATTAAATATTACAACTACTCTCAGAGATTACAATTTTCAAAATTAAAATCACTAGAATATAGGCGTCTTCTGCTTGGCTTGTATTTCTTGCATGAACTGCACTATAATCATTTCGACTTGTCGCTGAACTCCTTCTTCACCACGTATCTTTCATCTCACATTACTCGCGTCAATCGCGTATGAGCTGTCAGATTGTAGCAGTCTTAAAAGTTAATTCGAACTATCTTAGTGGACTGTTTTTCTTCCGTGTCATCAAAATATGGAATTCATAGAACGATTCAATTGTGAAAGCTCTAGCCTTCGTGAAATTCAAGAACAGGCTCAAATCTGTTGATCTCAGTTAATTTTGTTCATACTGTGACCGTTATATGTAATTTCACATATAATTATGTGACATACACTTTTTAATTGGTGGAAAATACTTGTCCATATTTTTGTTCCATAGTGAAGACTCTCATCATAATGAAGATCAAGAAGAGACTTAATTCCATTCATCCGTGAGAATCTGTCTATACAAGGTGTCCCACAAGTCTGGACACATAGGAAATTATGAGTTTCTTTGTGTGCAATGCATTTGTACGTAAATCCTTCTGATTAACATCTTTAACTTCAATGTCATCAGCGACAAATAGCTGTGCAAATGAACTATCTATCATTGTGTTCAGAACATGTGACTAGTACATGACTATGAGATATATGACTATATATCTAGACTCTCATATAGAGGTTGGCTAGTCAATCGCATTTCCATTTCACGTCTTATCAGCGAGCATGCCATTGACAATTGAAGAGCGCATTGAAGTAATTTTGTTGGTTGGGAATCGTAGCACGAGAGACGCAGCGGATTTGTTCAATCAGAACCATCCTGAACGAGAGCCCATCAGCTTCAGTTGTGTCGCAAAACTTTTGAGAAAATTCAATGAGACTGGCAGTGTGCATGACAAACCCCGGTGTGGCCCTCCCCGACGAGTCAATGATGAAGATACCGGTACAGCAGTCTTGGGTGCATTTAGCAGAAGTCCGAAAAGATCCATCCGCCGTATGTCCGCTGAAATCGACATTTCAAAGTCAAGCATCCATCGCATTCTGAAACTCCATAGCTGGCATCCATACAAATTGCATTTGATGCAGAAATTATCGGAAGACGATCCAGACAGAAGAACTGAATTTTGTTCCTGGGCGATGAATATGTATGAAGAAAATGACAACTTCCCATATGAAATTTTATTCACTGATGAAGCCAACTTTTACGTTTCTGGAGAGGTTAACAGACAGAACACACGCTACTGGTCATCAAGCAATCCTCACTGGTTTGATGGATCCAAAGATCAAGGAACCAGGCGTCTTATGGTGTGGTGTGGTATCTGGAAAGATCAGGTTGTTGGTCCATTCTTTTTTGAGGACACAGTACGGGGAGAAAATTATTTGAGTCTGCTACTCAACGAAGCACTACCAAGTCTACCAGATGACGGTCCTCCTTGGTTTCAACACGATGGTGCCCCGGCCCATTACTCGGTCATTGTTCGTGAATTTTTGAATGATCAATTTCCTGGGCATAGGATTGGTCGAAGAGGAACGGTTGAATGGCCGCCAAGAAGTCCAGACCTTTCTCCGCTTGACTTCTACCCTTGGGGACACTTGAAAGCTATGGTGTATTCCGAAAAGATTCAAGACCTTCATCATTTGCGGTGGCGCATGCAGGAAGCCTGTCAGCAGATTACCCAAGAAATCATTCAGCGAGTCTTGATGGAGTGGAGATATCGACTGGAATTGTGTGCTGTGAACGGTGGTGGACATTTTGAACACATCCTCTGACTTTCATGCATTTTGTCCACTAGTATTTACTTTAACATTGAATAAATGATTAATATGAATGGAATATGCGATTTTCTCCTATGTGTCTAGACTTGTGGGACACCCTGTATTATGAGCATGATCGTTGAAATGTAAATTTTGTAAAGATAATTGTGCTACATTAATTTTTATATTTGACGGCAAAGATTTACGTTCTTTTGTTCCATTGTGGAGACTCCAACCCAGTGAATTTTGATCATGTCATGACCACTCTGCAAATTCGTGAATATACATGTCACATGCATTTCGTACATGATGGTTAACTTTGCGCATGTGCATTTTGTGTTGCACGTGTTATCAACGCTTGCTTGTAAGTGTCCTTGCGGCTATTGCTTTGTGTTTTCTGTTGTAGTTCGAGAGAAACATTTATGAATTATGAAAGTAGCGAACCTTGGAAGCCAGAATAATTGGACACTGAGATCGAACTACAATGTGATTTCCATCGCGGTCCTTTCAAAATGAGCTATAATCGCACCGGAACTCTTGCCTATAGTTGCCTCATTGGTCTGCACGCAAAACCTACTTTTCGAAATTAAATGGTGGAAAGTAAAAAATAAATCAAGATAAATCAGATCGTACACCAGAAACGTGCTACGATAGGGTAGAGAATCATCGGAAATTCAATTTTCCACGATGTAAACAAAAATATAGCTCTCCCTCAATTTAGACGATTTTTTATTTTTTAAAAATAAATAAAGTTCCCCGACGCGTTTCGTCACGGTGGACAGTATCAAGGGGTAAGTAAATACACAGGCAGTTGGCTTAAATATAAAAATTATAGGCAGTGACGACTCGCTAGATCAATTCATGTTTGCGGTTGATTTGTGGCTTGTTCAACGCTATGAAGCGTGCTTCGGCCATTTTAGTTTGCATCGAATTCTTTTGTTTATTTAGGACAGAAAGCTGGAAATTATCGATGTTCATCATTCTATCGGCATGGTCAGTCAAACTATGTTCAGATAGTGCACTTTTACGATCTTGACAGTTCAAACTAGGTCTGTGTTCATCATGCCGTAACTTTAAAGGTCGGCAAGTTTAGCCAATATAATTTCTATGACAAATTTTACATTCAAAATTATACACGATGTATTTATCACTACACATATATTTAGGTCCAATATCCTTGCACAGTTTACAATTACATTTGTTTTTGTTTTCAATAGTATTTATGCTATTAACTAAAGTTTGACCGGGTTTGCAGGTAACACGAACAGGAAGTTCATACTTACTGACCAGTTTATTAATTTTTCTTAAGTAGCTATCACTAATGAAATCAACACAAAGGTTAATTTGATTTTCATTACTTTTAGTATTGGATTTTGATTTTGGTGTAACTGAGTTAGGCTTAAATCCATTTTCATACAGACGTTTTTTCATTACATTAACTGACTCTAAGGAAGTATCCGAACAAAGATCTTCAGTAAGTAAAACTCCACTTCTGGATAGCGCAAGATGGCCGCCATCGAAAAAGTCGCTCACGTCCCCCTCCCCTCCCCCCTCTAGAACGACAGAGTGTCGTGGTGTGCCGGCCAGGTAGGTCCAGGTTCGCTGACGTCCCCCCCCCCTCTGAAACGACAGAGTGTCGTGGTGGACTTGGACGACCGCCAGGTTTTGACTTGAGGCTATAGTGTGTGTTGTTTTTCGTGAAATCTGATGACTGTTGGGTTGTAAAATGGGATGTTTCGAGTAGAAGCAGTGCTCGGATGTGAAAACGGAGGCCAGATTTGGATTCAGCGTGAAATTCTGCATCGGTATGGTGAATTTGAAAGCAATCGGAGAGAAAAAATTTTCAACATTTTTCGAAAAAACGACAGAGTTAGAATTTTGGACGTTTTGGGCTGTAGCGCCAAAACGAAGCATCGGATGGGAAAACGGAGGCCAGATTCGGATTCAGCATGAAATTCTGCATCTGTATGGTGAATTTGAACGCAATCGGAGAGAAAAATTTTCGCTGACGTCCCCCCCTCGGCACCGACCTTCCAACTTTGCTTCCAGTAGACGGATTTTGTCGTGCCATAGCTCGTTTGAAAGCTAAGAGTGAGACAAATTCACTGAAAGAAACGGCTTGTTCTCATATGTCTCTTCGTTTTTGATGTGAGCCCCCATTTTTTTTTGGAGAGATCGAAAAACGACAGAGTTAGAATTTTGGACGTTTTGGGCTGTAGCGCCAAAACGAAGCATCGGATGGGAAAACGGAGGCCAGATTCGGATTCAGCATGAAATTCTGCATCTGTATGGTGAATTTGAACGCAATCGGAGAGAAAAATTTTCGCTGACGTCCCCCCCTCGGCACCGACCTTCCAACTTTGCTTCCAGTAGACGGATTTTGTCGTGCCATAGCTCGTTTGAAAGCTAAGAGTGAGACAAATTCACTGAAAGAATCGGCTTGTTCATATCTGTCTTCGTTTAGATGTGAGACATCATTTAAGATTTGGGAGATTGGCGAAAAAAACGACAGAGTTAGAATTTTGGACGTTTTGGGCTGTAGCGTCAAAACGAAGCATCGGATGGGAAAACGGATTTCAGATTTGGAATCAGCATGAAATTCTCTATCAACATGGTGAGTTTCAAGTCAATCGGAGAGAAAAAAATTTTGCAATGGCTGTGGGCTGTAGAGCCAAACCGAAGCATCGGATGGGAAAACGGAGGCCAGATTCGGATTCAGCGTCAAATTCTACATGGAAATGGTGTATTTCCAGCTCAATCGGAGCAGTAGAACCGGAGATAGACGGATTTAAAGATTTGGATGATGGGTATTACGTCATCACCTGATCGCCACACACTATATAAGCTGGGAACCGACAGAGACTTGTCATTAAGACGAGAGCGATTGTCAGAGGTAGGTCGTCTCTCTGAGCTCCGATGATAGCTTCGGACATTCCAAATTCCGGGTTTCTGTAAGAAACTGACTTAGAAAATTTCATTGCTGATATCAGCTAAGGCGTCAGACTTAGAGGTTAGCCAGGAGATGGCCTTCGTCTCCAGGCCATAAAAGACTCCAAAACTTTAATGGCTTGTAACTTTGCTTCTACAAGTCCGTTTGACTTGATTCAAAATAGGTTCGGTCGCTATTGACCTGCCCTAAGCGATAGACTACTTATAAAATTTCATACGTAGTGCTAAAAAGTTGAAAAATTTAAATTCACTAGTTTTGGAGGTTTTCGACCCTGCTGAAGTCAATGAAAGCATTTTTAATGATGTCTGAGCCAGTCTTCTCATGGTATAAGTGGCTTTTCACTGAAAGCGAGCAAGACACGGAGAGTTTTGCTGTAATATTCCACTGACAGGGTGTTCCTTCGGGACGGCGGACGATGCCGTAGTGATAAGTGTGGCAAGGGAGTGTGTCATAGTTTACATCGTAACCGCTGGGACAACTCATGTCTCATGTTGGGCATTTGACACAGTTCTCGACGTAGCACTTTGAACGCCAATCGGTTGAGTCTTAGCTATCTTGTCATGGGTGGCCTCTAAACATCTCCATTGCAAAACGCTGGTGAATCAAGCTCTCTACGGCTTGCTATCAAGCTGCTCAAAGCCTGTCAACCTCTTACCAACTCTACAGGTTTTCATGTCTGAGCCAGTCTTCTCATGGTATAAGCGGCTTTTCACTGAAAGCGAGCAAGACACGGAGAGTTTTGCTGTAATATTCCACTGACAGGGTGTTCCTTCGGGACGGCGGACGATGCCGTAGTGATAAGTGTAGCAAGGGAGTGTGTCATATTTGAGACCGAAACCGCTGGGACAACTCATGTCTCATGTTGGGCATTTGACACAGTTCTCGACGTAGCACTTTGAACGCCAATCGGTTGAGTCTTAGCTATCTTGTCATGGGTGGCCTCTAAACATCTCCATTGCAAAACGCTGGTGAATCAAGCTCTCTACGGCTTGCTATCAAGCTGCTCAAAGCCTGTCAACCTCTTACCAACTCTACAGGTTTTCATGTCTGAGCCAGTCTTCTCATGGTATAAGCGGCTTTTCACTGAAAGCGAGCAAGACACGGAGAGTTTTGCTGTAATATTCCACTGACAGGGTGTTCCTTCGGGACGGCGGACGATGCCGTAGTGATAAGTGTAGCAAGGGAGTGTGTCATATTTGAGACCGAAACCGCTGGGACAACTCATGTCTCATGTTGGGCATTTGACACAGTTCTCAACGTAGCACTTTGAACGCCAATCGGTTGAGTCTTAGCTATCTTGTCATGGGTGGCCTCTAAACATCTCCATTGCAAAACGCTGGTGAATCAAGCTCTCTACGGCTTGCTATCAAGCTGCTCAAGTCCGTCCACCTCTTACCAACTCTACAGGTTTTCATGTCTGGCGAATACTATCATTGAGTTGAATCTGCTATCAGTCAGCTTGAACGTTGCAAATGAAGTTCGGTGTAATACTTCCTTTCGACGGGCGTTCCTGTAAAGGGCGGCGGTGAAACCCGTAGCTATGTATACCGCAAGGGACATTCGGCAATGGTCAATCTTGTTAAACCTCTCTGCGTCATGTTTGCAAGTGATTGCCTCTGTCTCAACGTAGTATGCATTCGCGCCAGGGCGAAATTTAGCCAGCTGTCGAAGGTTGCCTAAAACATTCCATTGCATACGTTATGAGAACCATGAGTTCTACCTGTCTCTATCAATGAGATGAATTGATGAATGGAATGAAATGGGAGGACAGTCACGCGCCACACGCAACATAACACACTTCTCTCTTCCGTAGTCTAACAAGCTCTTTACACATGGATCGCAGTCGATTGCTATCCCAGAATCATGTAAGCTATCTGAATTTTATTTAACACTATTTCATCTACCATCATCACCCATATGAAATGTTATAAGATTTACAAGTTAAACTAAGCGTGCTACTATTTCCAAATGAAAAAGTATACATGGTTAAATCATCCACTGAAGCCCCATTCAAGTAAGTCAGTATGAAAGCAATAATGCGAAATAAAAATTTATTATGGCATGTATTTCAAAAGGTCTTCATCGTCAATATCGTCCCAGAGTCTGCCTTCACACAGATCACAAAAACAGTTCACTTGCTTCAATCGTTCTTCTACCGCGAGCCTCACTTTGTCGATGTACTCCCACTCCGCCATAGTTCGTGGCTGGGAGTTAGGGGTGCACCATTCCCATAATTGATGGAGGAATTTGGTGCTGGTGATCTCCATCACATCATCAGTATCGTACTGCAGATACTTCCATCGTATGCCTGTTAGGTCGGGACACTCCTTCTCACATACACTCTCCTCTTCGTCATCCGCTGGTAATGACAACTTTCTAATGTTGTCGAGTCGGTATAATTTCTCCACCTTCCCCTTCGTTGGAGCGTTTGGTGCAACGAGCGCCTTTGGCGATGAGCATGGAGAAGAGAACTCCAATTTTGTGTTCGATGTTTTTGGAGGGCTTGTCATGTTGACTGTGAATAATGACTTTGAAATGTTTTCTAATTCTTAAGTATAAACAAGCAACCAATCAGAATGAACAGCCAATGAATGATGAATATGAAAGTATATATGCAAAGTGACATTCGTGTCATTTCACTCTGTCTTTGAGACGTATAAGTGAAGTGTTCTCTAGCGAATTCTGTTATTATTTGAGGCGTACAAGTGAACTGCTCTCTCGTGAATTCCAAATTTGAGACGTATTATTTGAGTGAAGTCTCTATCTTGTTGAAATATCATCCTTAAACTTGATTTCGTTGAAATGGTAAGTTGAAAATTTCTTCACTCATCTCCCTCAAACGTGTCGCTAATAGCATCTTCCTCAATTTCAGGCATCAACTTCATCACCAACGCCCTCCTTTCTCGAGGAAAGTTTAGAGTCGTTGAGTCAAGGTAGGTTGTAACAATACACTGAGACTTGAACAGAGATGATAGAATGATTTCTCTTTCAGGTGATGTGAGACGCGACAAAGCAACGAGTGGGAATGTGCCGACTGCGGACATATGTTTACTACAAGGAAGCACAGTCTCATCCAACACATCAAACAACGTGTGTGTCAACGCAAAGCGGCATCAATCTCCGGAGGTGAAGTTGATTCTGACGATGACATCTCCTTTCCTTGCGATTTGTGCCCTCTTTCTTTTGATAGTCACTTTCAGCGATCTTCGCACAGACTTCAACATACGCATGCAAATGATCACTACACCAACGGTACCTCTACCATCTCCCTCATTAATGTTTCACATAATAATTTAGTACGCGACTACTGCATGGAGTCCAATACTCAAATAGTAGATTTTCCTGAGTGGCTCCTTCAAAATTCTAACATTATCGAAGCGCTCTTCAACAATTTAGACAATTTTAGAATGAAGGCGCTCATCTACGTTAAACTAAAATATATTAAGATAGATTTTCAAACGGGTCAAGTGACGGAGAGAATACAGTTTCATGTTCCTTCCTCTTCCGCAACCGAAGTTGTAGACTGCGAGTCTTGGCTAAAATTTCACATTCAATGTTTAAAATCAAATGTAGATAAATTCAATCAACGCGACAGCGCTCTCATTTTTGATGGTGTGGACTCAGCCATATTCAAAATTTCCCTATTAGAAAGTCATGCAGCTCGAGGCACATTTAAACTACCAAAAACGTTGTATAATAAGAAAGCTGTCATCAATGTCGATTGTAAATCACAGTGTTTCAAATATGCAGTCCTATCCATCCTTCACTATAATGATATCAACGCGAATCGAAATCATACCTATAGCTATAGACAGTGGGAGGATGAACTAGACTTTGAAGGTTGTGATAGTGACAACATGAAAATCAAAGATGTAGAAACGTTCGAAAAACATAATAAGATTAAAATTGTCGTTCACGTGTGGGAGAAGGGGTTGAAGGGTGCCCGCTATAATTCACGTTCAACTTGTTATGAACGTGTAGTCAACCTCTTATTAGTAAAACAAGATGATAGCGAGGAATGGCACTACTGTGGTATTCCCAAAATCTCTCGCTTGTACACTCACTTGGGGCACTCTAAAAGAGGTGAACATTTTGTATGCGACCGCTGCATCCGCTCCTTTTGGAGTAAAGATAAATTTGAAACTCACTATGAATGGTGCAAGCGAGGTAAATTACAAATGGAACGCATGCCCAAAGATAAAATATTTTCACATAGGGATAATGGTGACGAATTAAGTCCCCTGCGTGTCATTTACGCAGACATAGAATGCTACATTGATGATATCATCCACAAGCCAGCAGCCATATCCTGCTATGAAGTATGGCATGACCACTTTAGAAATAGACAAAACAAAATGCATACTTGGCAAGGTGAAGATTGTATTTCAAAATTTCTAGAATTTCTCGATAAAGCTGCTAAATTTCAACAATCATATGATTCCCAATTGCAGCGTAAGTCACTACATATGTCAGATGAAGACAAACAGAAATTTGAAAGTTGCACATCGTGCCCTAAATGTCATAAAACGTTTGATGACGATAAAATGAAGAATGTGCGTGATCATGATCACATCACTGGTAAATTTAGAAACGCACTCTGCTCCAAATGTAACTTTTCACTTAGGTTGAGACGTCGTGTACTACCCGTCATTTTTCATAACTTTAAGGGCTATGACAGTCATATGCTCATAAAAGGAGGGTTGAGCCAGATGAAATCGTGGCAGTTTAATGTAATAGCGCAAACGAGGGAAAAATTCATGGCAATGACAGCAAAAGTAGCAGTAGATAAAACTAAAGAAAATAAGACAGTCTTCTTCGAAATAAAATGTTTAGATTCATTCCAATTCATGTCAGCGTCACTAGCTTCTCTCGTTCGTAATCTCAAGTTTCTTCCCCATAGTCAAACTTTGAAGAAACACTATCCAAACTTAACGGATGAAATAATCACTCGCAAAGGAGTCTTTCCCTATGCGTATTTTAGCTCAATGTCTAAACTAAATGAAACAACCCTTCCTTCCATTGACAAATTCCAAAACGATTTGACGGGTCAAGATTGTCCAGTAGAGGACTATGAACATGCTCAAGAGGCATGGTTAAAATTTGATTGTAAAACGTTTGGCGATTATACGATCGCTTACTTAGAATTAGATGTCATTTTGCTGGCTGATGTCTTTCAGGAATTTCGACGAGTGGCATTAGAAGAAGACAAATTAGATCCTGTCCACTTTGTCAGTCTACCAGCCATGTCCTTTAAATCAGCCTTTAAAATGACTGGTGAGACCATCCATCTCTTACAAGACCCGGAGATGTACAACATATTTGAGCGCGGAATACGCGGTGGTCTCACATTTGTGAATAAACATCACATAAAATCTAAAACAGTAGGTAATGATCATATCCACCTAAAATACTATGACCAAAATAATTTATATGGCAGTTCACTGTCTAAACCACTACCTCATTCCGAGTTTAGTTGGTTAAATCAAGATGAGCTTGCGTATTACTCCAACCCTTCAAACATTCTGAAGATTCCAGATGAAGGTGATTGGGGATATTATTTTGAAGTGGATTTGATTTATCCAAATAGTATTAAAAATAAAACTGCTGATTTCCCACTCGCACCTGAATCTGGTGAAGTGACTGAAGATATGTTTTCACCATTCATGTCACAATTTCATAATAACTTAACAGAGTGTGGACAGCCAAGGTACAAACCATGCCGCAAACTTTTACTCACCCAATATGATAAGAAAAATTATCTCGTACACTTCTGCATACTAAAATTCTATTTAGAAATGGGCATGCTTCTAAAGTCAGTTCACCGCATCATCAAATTTAGACAGAAAGCCTTCCTCAAACCATATATTGATAGTAACAGCCAGAAACGTGCACTCGCCCAAAATAATTTTGAAAAAGATTTTTATAAGTATAAGAATAATAGTCTATTTGGTAAGACGATGGAGGATGTTAGAAAACGCATGAACTACAAACTAGTCATTGATGATCAAAAATATCACAAATTGACCTCATCACCTCTTTTCATTGATAGAGACATTATCGATGAGGACCTTGTAGGTGTTAAAATGATAAAATCTGAAGTTGAGTTGTGCAAGCCCATCTATATTGGCCAAGCTGTACTAGATAACTCTAAGCTTGAAATGTACCAACTCTTTTATAAAATACTAAAACCATGTCCTCTAGTAAAAGAGGTTCGTTTGTTGGGTGGTGATACAGACAGTTTCTTCTTAGGTATTATCACTCAAAAAGATTTAAATTTTAATGAAGTAGCTAAGTCATTAGAAAAATATTTCGACACATCTAACTACAATCCCACTCATCCACTCTATTCCATACAGAATAAAGCCAAACTTGGTTGTTTTAAGGATGAAACAGCAGGAAAGGAAATAGATGAAATGATTCTCCTCCGTCCTAAAATGTATTCCATGAAATTAAAAGAATGTGCAGATAGTATTAAGCGTGCTAAAGGTATATCAAAATCCATTGTTCACAAAATGAAACATCGGTCCTATAAGAAGACCTATAAAAATAAAACTATAACGTTTGTCAATATGACAATCTTAAAATCTCAAGTTCATACTGTGAAAACGCACACGTTCAAGAAACGAGCGCTTTCAGCATGGGAGGATAAGAGGTGTTGGATAGGACATAACACATCTCTTCCACATGGACATCCTGACACAAACATACCTCCACCCAAAAGAATAAAACTCACGCTACCACATTCAGGAGATGTATTGACATAATCAACTTTAACTCAGTATTTTGATGTTGCTTTTTGTAGATATACATGGTTGTTTTATGTATCGCATGGGATCGTTTCTTCCTTGTGAATATATGCCTACAGTCAGCCCATTCCCCTATATCTGTGAAAAGACTTTTTCATACGCATATTTTTATTTCAATAAACATATCACAATGACTTCACTTTGTTTTCCGAAACACTCAAGTTACGAGGCATTTAGTATCTTTCACATGGATGCACTCTTGTAAACCATTGGTAATTTTGATAGCAATAGAGGGTATAGTTTGTTTGACGACGGGGTGATAGAAAATAGATTCAAACATCTCGACTATTCCATATGAAGCGTCTTTATCATGAATGAAATCACGTAAAATGTATTCTTTTTTCTCACCCACAGAAATAGGTAGAATCAAATCACTTTGGGGCGACCATATCATTTTCAAATGACTGTGGAACATTGATTTCCATGATGAAGATTTAAACAGTTAGATTCGATGACGAACAAGAATTACTAGTTTGCAAGTTAAACTAAGCGTTCTATTATTTGTAAATGAAAGATATGGTTTCAACAGTTTACAGATTAAAAATAAAGTTTCAATAGTGTATGTGTTAGAAATAAAGTTTAAGCTGTTTGTATGTTAGAAATAAAATAAAGTTTCAAGAGTTTACAAGTTAAAAATAAAGTTTCAACAGTGTGTACGTTAGAAATAAAGTTTCATCTGTTTGTAAAATGAGATTGTAGGATTTACTAGTTTGCAAGTTAGACTAAGCGTTCTACTACAAACGCGTTTGTCAAGCTTGATTCTATCATGTCAGGACTACACACATTTGATTTACAAAACATGCTTTGAATATTTATACGATGAAGTTCTTACTTTCATTTATTTCTAACGTACACACTGTTGAAACTTTATTTTTCAACTTGTAAACTGTTGAAACTTTATTTTGTTTCTAACATATAAACAGCTAAAACTTTATTTCTAACGTACACACTGTTGAAACTTTATTTTTAACTTGTAAACGGCTGAAACTTTATTTCTAACGCACAAAGCGCTTAAACTTTATTTCCATCATACACACTATTGAAACTTTATTTTAATCTGTAAACTGCTGAAACGATATTTTTCATTTACAACTAGTAGAATGCTGAGTCTAACTTGCAAACTAGTAAATCCTACGATCGTACTTTACAAACAGATAAAACTTTATTTCTAACGTAGACACTGTTGAAACTTTATTTTTAACTTGTAAACGGTTGAAACTTTATTTCTAACGTACACACTATTGAAACTTTATTTTTAATTTGTAAACTGTTGAAACTTCATTTTATTTCTAACATACAAGCTGATAAAACTTTATTCTTAACTTGTAAACTGGTGAAGCTTCATTTTATTTCTAACATACAAACAGATAAAACTTTATTCTTAACATACGCACTATTGAAACATTAGTTTTAACTTGCAAACTATTGAAACTTTATTTTTAACTTGTTAACGGTTGAAACTTTGTTTTATTTCTAACATACAAACAGATAAAACTTTATTCTTAACTTGTAAACTGATGAAACTTCATTTTATTTCTAACATACAAACAGATAGAACTTTATTCTTAACATACACACTATTGAAACTTTATTTTTAACGTGTTAACTATTGAAACTTTATTTTTAACTTGTAAACGGTTGAAACTTCATTTTATTTCTAACATACAAACAGATAAAACTTTATTCTTAACTTGTAAACTGATGAAACTTCATTTTATTTCTAACATACAAACAGATAGAACTTTATTCTTAACATACACACTATTGAAACTTTATTCTTAACTTGTAAACTATTGAAACTTTGTTTATAACGTACATACTATTGAAACTTTATTTTTAACTTTTAAACTGGTGAAACTTTATTTCATTTCTGACATACAAGCAGATAAAACTTTATTCTTAACTTGTAAACTGGTGAACCTTCATTTTATTTCTAACATATAAACAGATAGAACTTTATTCTTAACATACACACTATTGAAACTTCATTTTTAACTTGTAAACGGTTGAAACTTTATTTTATTTCTAACGCACAAACGCCTAAAACTTTATTTCTAACGTACACACTGTTGAAACTTTATTTTTAATCTGTAAACTGTTGAAACTACATCTTTCGTTTACAAATAGTAGAACGCTTAGTCTAACTTGCAAACTAGTAAATCCTACAATCTCATTTTACAAACAGATAAAACTTTATTTCTAACGTACACACTGTTAAAGCTTTATTTTTAATCGACAAACTGTTGAAACTTTATTCTATTTCTAACAAACATACAGCTTAAACTTTATTTTTAACATAAACACTATTGAAACTTTATTTTTAACTTGTAAACGGCTGAAACTTTATTTCTAACGCACAAGGCGCTTAAACTTTATTTCCATCATACACACTATTGAAACTTTATTTTAATCTTTAAACTGTTGAAACTATATCTTTCATTTACAAATAGTAGAACGCTTAGTCTAACTTGCAAACTAGTAAATCCTACAATCTCATTTTACAAACAGATAAAACTTTATTTCTAACGTACACACTGTTGAAACTTTATTTTTAACTTGTAAACTCTTGAAACTTTATTTTATTTCTAACATACAAACAGCTTAAACTTTATTTCTAACACATACACTATTGAAACTTTATTTTTAATCTGTAAACTGTTGAAACCATATCTTTCATTTACAAATAATAGAACGCTTAGTTTAACTTGCAAACTAGTAATTCTTGTTCGTCATCGAATCTAACTGTTTAAATCTTCATCATGGAAATCAATGTTCCACAGTCATTTGAAAATGATATGGTCGCCCCAAAGTGATTTGATTCTACCTATTTCTGTGGGTGAGAAAAAAGAATACATTTTACGTGATTTCATTCATGATAAAGACGCTTCATATGGAATAGTCGAGATGTTTGAATCTATTTTCTATCACCCCGTCGTCAAACAAACTATACCCTCTATTGCTATCAAAATTACCAATGGTTTACAAGAGTGCATCCATGTGAAAGATACTAAATGCCTCGTAACTTGAGTGTTTCGGAAAACAAAGTGAAGTCATTGTGATATGTTTATTGAAATAAAAATATGCGTATGAAAAAGTCTTTTCACAGATATAGGGGAATGGGCTGACTGTAGGCATATATTCACAAGGAAGAAACGATCCCATGCGATACATAAAACAACCATGTATATCTACAAAAAGCAACATCAAAATACTGAGTTAAAGTTGATTATGTCAATACATCTCCTGAATGTGGTAGCGTGAGTTTTATTCTTTTGGGTGGAGGTATGTTTGTGTCAGGATGTCCATGTGGAAGAGATGTGTTATGTCCTATCCAACACCTCTTATCCTCCCATGCTGAAAGCGCTCGTTTCTTGAACGTGTGCGTTTTCACAGTATGAACTTGAGATTTTAAGATTGTCATATTGACAAACGTTATAGTTTTATTTTTATAGGTCTTCTTATAGGACCGATGTTTCATTTTGTGAACAATGGATTTTGATATACCTTTAGCACGCTTAATACTATCTGCACATTCTTTTAATTTCATGGAATACATTTTAGGACGGAGGAGAATCATTTCATCTATTTCCTTTCCTGCTGTTTCATCCTTAAAACAACCAAGTTTGGCTTTATTCTGTATGGAATAGAGTGGATGAGTGGGATTGTAGTTAGATGTGTCGAAATATTTTTCTAATGACTTAGCTACTTCATTAAAATTTAAATCTTTTTGAGTGATAATACCTAAGAAGAAACTATCTGTATCACCACCCAACAAACGAACCTCTTTTACGAGAGGACATGGTTTTAGTATTTTATAAAAGAGTTGGTACATTTCAAGCTTAGAGTTATCTAGTACAGCTTGGCCAATATAGATGGGCTTGCACAACTCAACTTCAGATTTTATCATTTTAACACCTACAAGGTCCTCATCGATAATGTCTCTATCAATGAAAAGAGGTGATGAGGTCAATTTGTGATATTTTTGATCATCAATGACTAGTTTGTAGTTCATGCGTTTTCTAACATCCTCCATCGTCTTACCAAATAGACTATTATTCTTATACTTATAAAAATCTTTTTCAAAATTATTTTGGGCGAGTGCACGTTTCTGGCTGTTACTATCAATATATGGTTTGAGGAAGGCTTTCTGTCTAAATTTGATGATGCGGTGAACTGACTTTAGAAGCATGCCCATTTCTAAATAGAATTTTAGTATGCAGAAGTGTACGAGATAATTTTTCTTATCATATTGGGTGAGTAAAAGTTTGCGGCATGGTTTGTACCTTGGCTGTCCACACTCTGTTAAGTTATTATGAAATTGTGACATGAATGGTGAAAACATATCTTCAGTCACTTCACCAGATTCAGGTGCGAGTGGGAAATCAGCAGTTTTATTTTTAATACTATTTGGATAAATCAAATCCACTTCAAAATAATATCCCCAATCACCTTCATCTGGAATCTTCAGAATGTTTGAAGGGTTGGAGTAATACGCAAGCTCATCTTGATTTAACCAACTAAACTCGGAATGAGGTAGTGGTTTAGACAGTGAACTGCCATATAAATTATTTTGGTCATAGTATTTTAGGTGGATATGATCATTACCTACTGTTTTAGATTTTATGTGATGTTTATTCACAAATGTGAGACCACCGCGTATTCCGCGCTCAAATATGTTGTACATCTCCGGGTCTTGTAAGAGATGGATGGTCTCACCAGTCATTTTAAAGGCTGATTTAAAGGACATGGCTGGTAGACTGACAAAGTGGACAGGATCTAATTTGTCTTCTTCTAATGCCACTCGTCGAAATTCCTGAAAGACATCAGCCAGCAAAATGACATCTAATTCTAAGTAAGCGATCGTATAATCGCCAAACGTTTTACAATCAAATTTTAACCATGCCTCTTGAGCATGTTCATAGTCCTCTACTGGACAATCTTGACCCGTCAAATCGTTTTGGAATTTGTCAATGGAAGGAAGGGTTGTTTCATTTAGTTTAGACATTGAGCTAAAATACGCATAGGGAAAGACTCCTTTGCGAGTGATTATTTCATCCGTTAAGTTTGGATAGTGTTTCTTCAAAGTTTGACTATGGGGAAGAAACTTGAGATTACGAACGAGAGAAGCTAGTGACGCTGACATGAATTGGAATGAATCTAAACATTTTATTTCGAAGAAGACTGTCTTATTTTCTTTAGTTTTATCTACTGCTACTTTTGCTGTCATTGCCATGAATTTTTCCCTCGTTTGCGCTATTACATTAAACTGCCACGATTTCATCTGGCTCAACCCTCCTTTTATGAGCATATGACTGTCATAGCCCTTAAAGTTATGAAAAATGACGGGTAGTACACGACGTCTCAACCTAAGTGAAAAGTTACATTTGGAGCAGAGTGCGTTTCTAAATTTACCAGTGATGTGATCATGATCACGCACATTCTTCATTTTATCGTCATCAAACGTTTTATGACATTTAGGGCACGATGTGCAACTTTCAAATTTCTGTTTGTCTTCATCTGACATATGTAGTGACTTACGCTGCAATTGGGAATCATATGATTGTTGAAATTTAGCAGCTTTATCGAGAAATTCTAGAAATTTTGAAATACAATCTTCACCTTGCCAAGTATGCATTTTGTTTTGCCTATTTCTAAAGTGGTCATGCCATACTTCATAGCAGGATATAGCTGCTGGCTTGTGGATGATATCATCAATGTAGCATTCTATGTCTGCGTAAATGACACGCAGGGGACTTAATTCGTCACCATTATCCCTATGTGAAAACATTTTATCTTTGGGCATGCGTTCCATTTGTAATTTACCTCGCTTGCACCATTCATAGTGAGTTTCAAATTTATCTTTACTCCAAAAGGAGCGGATGCAGCGGTCGCATACAAAATGTTCACCTCTTTTAGAGTGCCCCAAGTGAGTGTACAAGCGAGAGATTTTGGGAATACCACAGTAGTGCCATTCCTCGCTATCATCTTGTTTTACTAATAAGAGGTTGACTACACGTTCATAACAAGTTGAACGTGAATTATAGCGGGCACCCTTCAACCCCTTCTCCCACACGTGAACGACAATTTTAATCTTATTATGTTTTTCGAACGTTTCTACATCTTTGATTTTCATGTTGTCACTATCACAACCTTCAAAGTCTAGTTCATCCTCCCACTGTCTATAGCTATAGGTATGATTTCGATTCGCGTTGATATCATTATAGTGAAGGATGGATAGGACTGCATATTTGAAACACTGTGATTTACAATCGACATTGATGACAGCTTTCTTATTATACAACGTTTTTGGTAGTTTAAATGTGCCTCGAGCTGCATGACTTTCTAATAGGGAAATTTTGAATATGGCTGAGTCCACACCATCAAAAATGAGAGCGCTGTCGCGTTGATTGAATTTATCTACATTTGATTTTAAACATTGAATGTGAAATTTTAGCCAAGACTCGCAGTCTACAACTTCGGTTGCGGAAGAGGAAGGAACATGAAACTGTATTCTCTCCGTCACTTGACCCGTTTGAAAATCTATCTTAATATATTTTAGTTTAACGTAGATGAGCGCCTTCATTCTAAAATTGTCTAAATTGTTGAAGAGCGCTTCGATAATGTTAGAATTTTGAAGGAGCCACTCAGGAAAATCTACTATTTGAGTATTGGACTCCATGCAGTAGTCGCGTACTAAATTATTATGTGAAACATTAATGAGGGAGATGGTAGAGGTACCGTTGGTGTAGTGATCATTTGCATGCGTATGTTGAAGTCTGTGCGAAGATCGCTGAAAGTGACTATCAAAAGAAAGAGGGCACAAATCGCAAGGAAAGGAGATGTCATCGTCAGAATCAACTTCACCTCCGGAGATTGATGCCGCTTTGCGTTGACACACACGTTGTTTGATGTGTTGGATGAGACTGTGCTTCCTTGTAGTAAACATATGTCCGCAGTCGGCACATTCCCACTCGTTGCCTTGTCGCGAGAGTCCTGAGCTGGAACTCACATCACCTGAAAGAGAAATCATTCTATCATCTCTGTTCAAGTCTCAGTGTATTGTTACAACCTACCTTGACTCAACGACTCTAAACTTTCCTCGAGAAAGGAGGGCGTTGGTGATGAAGTTGATGCCTGAAATTGAGGAAGATGCTATTAGCCACACGTTTGAGGGAGATGAGTGAAGAAATTTTCAACTTACCATTTCAACGAAATCAAGTTTAAGGTTGATACTTCAACAAGATAGAGACTTCACTCAAATAATACGTCTCAAATTTGGAATTCACGAGAGAGCAGTTCACTTGTACGCCTCAAATAATAACAGAATTCGCTAGAGAACACTTCACTTATACGTCTCAAAGACAGAGTGAAATGACACGAATGTCACTTTGCATATATACTTTCATATTCATCATTCATTGGCTGTTCATTCTGATTGGTTGCTTGTTTATACTTAAGAATTAGAAAACATTTCAAAGTCATTATTCACAGTCAACATGACAAGCCCTCCAAAAACATCGAACACAAAATTGGAGTTCTCTTCTCCATGCTCATCGCCAAAGGCGCTCGTTGCACCAAACGCTCCAACGAAGGGGAAGGTGGAGAAATTATACCGACTCGACAACATTAGAAAGTTGTCATTACCAGCGGATGACGAAGAGGAGAGTGTATGTGAGAAGGAGTGTCCCGACCTAACAGGCATACGATGGAAGTATCTGCAGTACGATACTGATGATGTGATGGAGATCACCAGCACCAAATTCCTCCATCAATTATGGGAATGGTGCACCCCTAACTCCCAGCCACGAACTATGGCGGAGTGGGAGTACATCGACAAAGTGAGGCTCGCGGTAGAAGAACGATTGAAGCAAGTGAACTGTTTTTGTGATCTGTGTGAAGGCAGACTCTGGGACGATATTGACGATGAAGACCTTTTGAAATACATGCCATAATAAATTTTTATTTCGCATTATTGCTTTCATACTGACTTACTTGAATGGGGCTTCAGTGGATGATTTAACCATGTATACTTTTTCATTTGGAAATAGTAGCACGCTTAGTTTAACTTGTAAATCTTATAACATTTCATATGGGTGATGATGGTAGATGAAATAGTGTTAAATAAAATTCAGATAGCTTACATGATTCTGGGATAGCAATCGACTGCGATCCATGTGTAAAGAGCTTGTTAGACTACGGAAGAGAGAAGTGTGTAATGTTGCGTGTGGCGCGTGACTGTCCTCCCATTTCATTCCATTCATCAATTCATCTCATTGATAGAGACAGGTAGAACTCATGGTTCTCATAACGTATGCAATGGAAAGTTTTAGGCAACCTTCGACAGCTGGCTAAATGTCGCCCTGGCGCGAATGCATACTACGTTGAGACAGAGGCAATCACTTGCAAACATGACGCAGAGAGGTTTAACAAGATTGACCATTGCCGAATGTCCCTTGCGGTATACATAGCTACGGGTTTCACCGCCGCCCTTTACAGGAACGCCCGTCGAAAGGAAGTATTACACCGAACTTCATTTGCAACGTTCAAGCTGACTGATAGCAGATTCAACTCAATGATAGTATTCGCCAGACATGAAAACCTGTAGAGTTGGTAAGAGGTGGACGGACTTGAGCAGCTTGATAGCAAGCCGTAGAGAGCTTGATTCACCAGCGTTTTGCAATGGAGATGTTTAGAGGCCACCCATGACAAGATAGCTAAGACTCAACCGATTGGCGTTCAAAGTGCTACGTTGAGAACTGTGTCAAATGCCCAACATGAGACATGAGTTGTCCCAGCGGTTTCGGTCTCAAATATGACACACGCCCTTGCTACACTTATCACTACGGCATCGTCCGCCGTCCCGAAGGAACACCCTGTCAGTGGAATATTACAGCAAAACTCTCCGTGTCTTGCTCGCTTTCAGTGAAAAGCCGCTTGTACCATGAGAAGACTGGCTCAGACATGAAAACCTGTAGAGTTGGTAAGAGGTGGACGGACTTTGAGCAGCTTGATAGCAAGCCGTAGAGAGCTTGATTCACCAGCGTTTTGCAATGGAGATGTTTAGAGGCCACCCATGACAAGATAGCTAAGACTCAACCGATTGGCGTTCAAAGTGCTACGTCGAGAACTGTGTCAAATGCCCAACATGAGACATGAGTTGTCCCAGCGGTTTCGGTCTAAAATATGACACACTCCCTTGCTACACTTATCACTACGGCATCGTCCGCCGTCCCGAAGGAACACCCTGTCAGTGGAATATTACAGCAAAACTCTCCGTGTCTTGCTCGCTTTCAGTGAAAAGCCGCTTATACCATGAGAAGACTGGCTCAGACATGAAAACCTGTAGAGTTGGTAAGAGGTTGACGGACTTTGAGCAGCTTGATAGCAAGCCGTAGAGAGCTTGATTCACCAGCGTTTTGCAATGGAGATGTTTAGAGGCCACCCATGACAAGATAGCTAAGACTCAACCGATTGGCGTTCAAAGTGCTACGTCGAGAACTGTGTCAAATGCCCAACATGAGACATGAGTTGTCCCAGCGGTTTCGGTCTCAAATATGACACACTCCCTTGCTACACTTATCACTACGGCATCGTCCGCCGTCCCGAAGGAACACCCTGTCAGTGGAATATTACAGCAAAACTCTCCGTGTCTTGCTCGCTTTCAGTGAAAAGCCGCTTGTACCATGAGAAGACTGGCTCATACATGAAAACCTGTAGAGTTGGTAAGAGGTGGACGGACTTTGAGCAGCTTGATAGCAAGCCGTAGAGAGCTTGATTCACCAGCGTTTTGCAATGGAGATGTTTAGAGGCCACCCATGACAAGATAGCTAAGACTCAACCGATTGGCGTTCAAAGTGCTACGTCGAGAACTGTGTCAAATACCCAACATGAGACATGAGTTGTCCCAGCGGTTACGGTCTAAACTATGACACACTCCCTTGCCACACTTATCACTACGGCATCGTCCGCCGTCCCGAAGGAACACCCTGTCAGTGGAATATTACAGCAAAACTCTCCGTGTCTTGCTCGCTTTCAGTGAAAAGCCACTTATACCATGAGAAGACTGGCTCAGACATCATTAAAAATGCTTTCATTGACTTCAGCAGGGTCGAAAACCTCCAAAACTAGTGAATTTAAATTTTTCAACTTTTTAGCACTACGTACGAAATTTTATAAGTAGTCTATCGCTTAGGGCAGGTCAATAGCGACCGAACCTATTTTGAATCAAGTCAAACGGACTTGTAGAAGCAAAGTTACAAGCCATTAAAGTTTTGGAGTCTTTTATGGCCTGGAGACGAAGGCCATCTCCTGGCTAACCTCTAAGTCTGACGCCTTAGCTGATATCAGCAATGAAATTTTCTAAGTCAGTTTCTTACAGAAACCCGGAATTTGGAATGTCCGAAGCTATCATCGGAGCTCAGAGAGACGACCTACCTCTGACAATCGCTCTCGTCTTAATGACAAGTCTCTGTCGGTTCCCAGCTTATATAGTGTGTGGCGATCAGGTGATGACGTAATACCCATCATCCAAATCTTTAAATCCGTCTATCTCCGGTTCTACTGCTCCGATTGAGCTGGAAATACACCATTTCCATGTAGAATTTGACGCTGAATCCGAATCTGGCCTCCGTTTTCCCATCCGATGCTTCGTTTTGGCTCTACAGCCCACAGCCATTGCAAAAATTCTAACTCTGTCGTTTTTTCCAAAAAATTTCGTGAAGAAAAATTTTTTCTCTCCGATTGACTTGAAACTCACCATGTTGATAGAGAATTTCATGCTGATTCCAAATCTGAAATCCGTTTTCCCATCCGATGCTTCGTTTTGGCGCTACAGCCCAAAACGTCCAAAATTCTAACTCTGTCGTTTTTCGACAATCTCCCAAAATCTTAAATGGCGTCTCACATCTAAATGAAGACAGATAGGAACAAGCCGATTCTTTCAGTGAATTTGTCTCACTCTTAGCTTTCAAACGAGCTATGGCACGACAAAATCCGTCCACTGGAAGCAAAGTTGGAAGGTCGGTGCCGAGGGGGGGACGTCAGCGAAAATTTTTCTCTCCGATTGCGTTCAAATTCACCATACAGATGCAGAATTTCATGCTGAATCCGAATCTGGCCTCCGTTTTCCCATCCGATGCTTCGTTTTGGCGCTACAGCCCAAAACGTCCAAAATTCTAACTCTGTCGTTTTTCGACAATCTCCCAAAATCTTAAATGGTGTCTCACATCTAAACGAAGACAGATATGAACAAGCCGTTTCTTTCAGTGAATTTGTCTCACTCTTAGCTTTCAAACGAGCTATGGCACGACAAAATCTGTCCACTGGAAGCCAAGATCGAAGCTAGCTCTCCCGAGGGGGGGGGACGTCAGCGAAAATTTTTCTCTCCGATTGCGTTCAAATTCACCATACCGATGTAGAATTTCACGCTGAATCCGAATCTGGCCTCCGTTTTCACATCCGAGCACTGCTTCTACTCGAAACATCCCATTTTCAACCCAACAGTCATCAGATTTCACGAAAAACAACACACACTATAGCCTCAAGTCAAAACCTGGCGGTCGCCCAAGTCCACCACGACACTCCGTCGTTTCAGAGGGGGGGACGTCAGCGAACCTGGACCTACCTGGCCGGCACACCACGACACTCTGTCGTTCTAGAGGGGGAGGGGAGGGGGAGGGGGGGACGTGAGCGACTTTTTCGATGGCGGCCATCTTGCGCTATCCAGAAGTGGAGTTTTACTTACTACTAAAGATCATGCACATATTTAATATTACTGAGTACAAAATTATTTTTTATGTGATTTGGCAACCAACTATCTTTACGCATCGTAATTCCAGAATGACAGGATTTACTGAACCATTTATACCGCAACCTTTGACTTACGGAAATACTTATTTATATCCAAAAAATTCAAGTAATCGTTTTCAGGAATTTCAATTGTGAAATTGATGTTATTGTTTGCTGAATTAAAGAGATGTACTATATCCTGAAAAAACTTTTCACTTTTTGGATATGGTCCCAAGATTATATCACCGATATACCGCTTGTAAATTAAGGGTACAGTACCTAAATTTTTATTTAAGTTATCAAGAGCTATGGTTTCAATTGCATTCATGTTCATGCGTTCTAACTCAATTACACCAAAATCAAAATCCAATACTAAAAGTAATGAAAATCAAATCAACCTTTGTGTTGATTTCATTAGTGATAGCTACTTAAGAAAAATTAATAAACTGGTCAGTAAGTATGAACTTCCTGTTCGTGTTACCTGCAAACCCGGTCAAACTTTAGTTAATAGCATAAATACTATTGAAAACAAAAACAAATGTAATTGTAAACTGTGCAAGGATATTGGACCTAAATATATGTGTAGTGATAAATACATCGTGTATAATTTTGAATGTAAAATTTGTCATAGAAATTATATTGGCTAAACTTGCCGACCTTTAAAGTTACGGCATGATGAACACAGACCTAGTTTGAACTGTCAAGATCGTAAAAGTGCACTATCTGAACATAGTTTGACTGACCATGCCGATAAAATGATGAACATCGATAATTTCCAGCTTTCTGTCCTAAATAAACAAAAGAATTCGATGCAAACTAAAATGGCCGAAGCACGCTTCATAGCGTTGAACAAGCCACAAATCAACCGCAAACATGAATTGATCTAGCGAGTCGTCACTGCCTATAATTTTTATATTTAAGCCAACTGCCTGTGTATTTACTTACCCCTTGATACTGTCCACCGTGACGAAACGCGTCGGGGAACTTTATTTATTTTTAAAAAATAAAAAAATCGTCTAAATTGAGGGAGAGCTATATTTTTGTTTACATCGTGGAAAATTGAATAATGAACCTCCCGTATAAGACAACAAAAGATCTAATCATCGGAAAGAATGAGATAAATTCAAGGATTTCAGGATGGGATAAATTTACCGTTGAATGTACCTCAAATTCAAATGATGAACAGAAGAAAATGATGGATGTAGTCTTTCTCATTTGGATTGATCGGAAAAGGATTTCTTCCGTGTAGTGTGAAGTTGGCGTGGAAACTTTTCAAAGCATACTATACGGTCTACCGTAGATAACACCTGTTGATGGTGGGTATAAGACAGACAGACACTACTTAACGAAATGAACTAGGAGTGCAGTGGACACTAAATACACCATCCAAGAATTCAAAATTTAAAAAGCAAAATACTACAATAATAAAAGTACTATTCTCAAATGTACCATATATCTTTTCCAATATCGAAATATGATTAAATCTATATATAAATAAGCCAGAGACTAATTGTCTTGCGGGGATGTTGTCAACATGTGAAGCATCTTGTTTACAATTAGAACAAAACATTCGATACATTACCAGCTTGTGCACATGCCAACGTCCGACAGACATTCCGATTTGCTCCGATTATGGATTGTTGCCATAATACCACACAAACGAGACAGATGAATGCTATCACCGAAACGATGCAAATTGTTGAGAGTCCGATGAAACACCGCTTTCTGTAAAGATAAACATAATCTGTAAAGAGCAACATATAGACCATGGCAAAGACAAAACATGTTTGAGTTCCTTTTGAACACAAAGTAACAGACGGAGATGAGAAATGTAAAGAGACTCTAAGATAGGCAAAATAGAAGAAAAACGAGGAACACTTAATACTGAAAAGTAGGAAGAGGACAAATTGCCTCTAAAGCTGTCACAATCGATGAAATGCTGATAAATAGCACTACTGGGGGCTGCTGAAGATCTCGGACGACAATTACCCTTACTTTTCTGTATCTTATTTTGCAATGTATGTTACGTGCCTTCTGTCTTTCGTAAGTTTATTTGCTGTTGCCTCGCTTCTACCTGCATGACGTCATGCCATTGGTCCATAGATATTTGTGTCTTTACTGATTATTCGTTGTTTGTGACATTCTGTGAAAAATTAGAATTGTCTGAAAGACGTTTCTAAGCTTCGCCTCATCTTTAATACTGGGGTCAAACATGGGTCAAAACCCAAGCCCTAGTTTCAATAAATGAGTAAAATCAAGCAGACGAAGTGCATTCTTTGTATTTTATGCTGACATGAAGATTCTTCTATAGGCCAAAATTCCTATTGGTCCGATGAGAAGTGTGGTATTAGTGTAAAACGATTTTTTTATTGCAATAACTGTAAATTAATAGCCTAATTACATGCATTACGTTATAAAGCTTTCCTTTATTTTAATCTACACTGATCTACTGACTAAATTGAAGATTTTTTATTTAATTGTGATTGACTTACGCATTGCTCATAACAAAGCAACTGTTTATCATCAGATCATTCAGAGATATAAACAGACTTAATAAATGGCATCTGCGTAGTTAGTGCATGTTTAAACATATTTAGAATACAACATTGGAATAAAATCATTTTTGGATAAATGTTGGCTATCGCGGAAAGTTTGAGGGTGTGAAGATAACTGCGAAGATACAGAATACATAAAATATATAAAAATCCAATATGCATAAATACGGCAAGATACATGCAAGCTTACAGAAAATACATTATGTACGAACTTTCAATGCGCGGCATTGTCAAACCCATAATGAAACATCCAATCATCACAAGTATTTCATTTTTGAAATATTCTGTGAATTGAGTGGAATTTTGATTAAAAAATCAGAACTTTGTGCTCTTATCATGTAGTTCTCCTAAGATTCAAATCAAAAATCAATTTTATAATTTGATCTGTGTGCAGCATTAATAGTGCAGCAGACCCAAGTTTTGTATCACTTATCCAAGGTCGACCACCCAAAACACAAGGTTCAACCTTGCTAAATGATTGCCGCTGGTAGGCTAAATAGCCGTGCATCTGTTTGACAGAGCGGCAATTTGCCAAGAACGTTTTATTAAAAATGCTATTTGAGCAGAAATTTTATCTTCCTTAAAACATTGTCGAACTCAATTGTTAGCAAGAAATAGAGCATTCCAAAGTACGCACATATCAGCCTCGCAAGCATACCACATGCGTAATTTGTTACGATCTATATAAAGCATGATGATCAAACTAGAACTACTGTCCGGACATAGAAGATTTTCTCGGCATTTAATTTAGATTTTGTGATTTTTTAATGGCTTTAAAATCCTGTTGAAATGAATTGACTGTTAATTTCCAAAAGAATCTAGACAGTCATGAAAATCTGTTTGTGTTCAATTGGTATCCAAGCTGCGCTATCCATTTTATGAAGTTTGATGAAATTTTCACAGATGTACGTACATTATACTTAAAGGAAAAACAATCATGAACGAGATGTAAACATCTCGGTGTTTGTTGCCAAGTCCGTTAAAAATGTCGCGCCCTGCGACAAATGCTTCAACGTTGGAGCACTATTTGTTGCCACATGTGCTACGCGTGTGAAGTTGGTGGAACCACCCAGCAAAGGCATTATCTATTGCAGCGAAATTCTATTCGAAACTATCAATTTCTGCCTCCTGATGACGAATTTGGACTCAGATACCACAAATTCGAAGTAATATGTGAGAAATTCAAGTTAGCCGATAAAAGTGGTTCCGTTGTGTAATTAGCGGAACCAACTTGTCAATCTTGCTGATAAGCGCAGTAAATCAGTTTTTTCTTCACTACCTGATACAATTTGTCACCCTGACCACAAATCCATGCTTCATTTTTCACAACAATGCAGTTAAAAACTGCCATATCGAAACATATTCAAGTATGTGTGTGAAGTCAGCGGAGCTACCCAACGGAATCATTTCTTTTTATTACAGCGGGATTCTATTCGAATCAACTATTTCTTCATCAATTTCAGCCTCCTAATCATGAGTCTGGGCTCAGATTCCACAAATTTGCAGTCGTTATTGAGAAATTCAAGCTTGAAGGTATAAGTGGTTCCGCTAACTTGACACAAGTCATGTGCTTACAGTTTCTAGGTTAAAATGATAATTTGTAAATAATATGTCAAACAACGAAAATGGGCAAGGTGCGTTCGCAAATACATGGAAAACACAACCGATCGTGTTGAATGATGTTTGAAATGAAGTTCTGTGGATGCTGATCAAGAAAGTTTGAAGGTTTAAATACTGATGATCTGATTTCTCTGACTTAACGTCAAATTATGTGAGCTGAATATGCAACCATCAATTATGTCGAAAATGGATTATGTTATGATGTCGTATTTGAGTTCATTTGAATGCATGTAACACTAGGAATGTAAATGCGATAATGACATAAAAATTTGAGACCCGCAAATTAAAAAAAACCGCATGAAGACGGAGTGAATTTCCATCAATTCTGTTTATAGTCTACCACTACATGTACATCAATGGTGCCAAGTTGTTGTTTTCTAACTCACTACTCAGATCCCAATGACGGGCATGGAAAGCAAGAGAATTTTGAATCTCGACATTCTTGAAATATAGCATGATGACATATCATATTGAAGATAGTATGACTCAAGCTTGATAAAATGCATATGGTTCAATGGTCCGCCTAGCTCTGATGGCATTCAAAGTTTGTCAGCAAACAATTGCGCATTTATTTATGACTTCTTCTAAGAATGAGTGAACTTATAGCAGCATCAAATATCAAACATGTCCTTGAGGGTTGCTCAATGATTAAAGAAAATTCTGCGTCTTTTAATCAATGCACGCGACAGAAGTCGTGAAATCTTGCTGTTGCAGGTTATGGAGCATAACATACCACCAAGCGGGGTATCATCATCAATGGACAGTGGCTGATTACAGTATGCGCTCAATTAAGATGGAATTCGTCGATGGACCCTATTATAGGAATCAAACAGGCCTCCAATCCAAGCTTCTATTTCGCAAAATTATGAAGCAATTCTTTTATGTGCTTATAGCAACACACTAACAGACCTTTTCCGTTGAACCCCAGCTCTTCAAACTATGTATATGTGATATTTAGTCATCTAGGACTTCATGAAAATTTCCGTGTGATATTTTTTCATGTAATACACTGAGATCATTGGAAGACCATAGATATCTGCATTTAACTATGCGTTATGATGTCGCATTTGAGTTCATTCGAATGCATGTAACACCAGGAATGTAAATGCGATAATGCATGGACTCCTAGATATATATCTAGTTATATATTAGGAGTCCATGGATAATGACATAAAAATTTGAGGTGACCATGATATTTGTAGCAACATATTTCATCATTGTGAAAGATTTTCTTTTACCCTTTGCCCGCGCACTTCAGTCCGAATAGACAGTTGGCCGCGTCGCGCCTCACTCACCCAATAAGAATAGATCTCAGCGTATCAGCCGCGTGGATCCTGCTAAGGCCCCTCAAGGTTGTACATGTATAATAACAAATTCATTCTGACGAATTGAAGTTTTAGAAACAGATGTTTCAATTTTGGAACTGACAAATGCTATTGCTGATGCCCTAAAGTGAAATTTGGCGCTAATTGATGGGACGTCCAAGCATTTTTAATCAACGTCTACGCGAAAATTATTGCATCGCTGCTTATCACTTCTGGGAAAGCACTGACAGATATGGGCGGCGGAACAGGGTGGATGTCCGAGGGGTCGAGACCCCCAATATTTTTTAAGGGGGTCCAATCAATATCAGGACCCCCTCAATCATTTGAACTGCAAAATGAATGTTAAGGTGTCTGTACGATTGATTATATATTGCTAGCTTCAAATGTTACATACATTTAGGCTAAGAGTTTTCGGATCTTCTCATGTCTCAAACTTAGTTAAGTGACAACTTGGTGACTCATTCGAAATAATGCCGCCGCAGTTCTTTCTCTAAGATAGCGGTGCACTTTCAATCCACAGTTTCAATCAACACCTGTAATCTTTGGAAACTCAAGCGGATAAATCCATTCCTTAAACTACTAAAACTGGAATGTTTATTAGACTGTCATATAAAGCGCCATGGTACCATCGTTTGTAGGTGCTATCAGTTCATTGGAAAGACATAAAATCAAGAAGCGGACAACAATTCCGTAGGAAGTTGTTTATGATATCTCAGTATCCAAACATTCGGAGTCTAGATCATCGCTGTTATATTGCAACAGCCACTTGATCACTTGACGCAACGGCTGCTAGTCTCATCAACCAAGGTATCAACTCATCGAAATTCAGTTTACCATGCGGACGCGTGCGTTATGAATTTCAACCAATAATGAAGTTTAGCACATGTGCCTGTAATTCTATTTGTTTTCAGACTGCCTTTTTATTGCTTACATCCTCGGTCTTCACACATTGCCAGCACGGTTCAATGAGTAGCTGAACTTTCACAGCTTTCGTGTCCGTTACTTTCGCTCTACACTTTTATTTCCTGGTTACCAATTTCATACGGCAACTTCCATTACAAATTGAAACGATGAAATGATGCATTCGCATTCAAGGTCAGTGGTGCAATTATACAGTATGGAGTTAGATCTCCTTAGCGGCACCAGAGCCTTGTCGGTGTGTCAAATCTGGCAGTAGATTTGACTTACTTCGGCGTGACAACCCTCGGCCCCGGGATTCACTCCTGGATGGTTGTCTTCAGCGGGAACGTGGAAGAGCTCCACTAGCTAAGCCGCCGAAATAAGAATAACTCAAAGGCTTAGTGCACCACTGACTCTGCTATTAGATATAGGATGACCCCATAATTAGCGGCTGGTCACCACTTCCAGCATGTTAAAATACATAACTTAGTTATCCTCCCCTACCTTGTTCGGATGACCTGTCTGGGGGTAGTGTCGAGAGCAACAACTTTGACAGTCCACGAAACTAGCAGACACCCTAATCAGACAGAGTATCTCAGAAGGACCGGTCTGAGAATGGAGGCGGAAGTTTAAAGTTGCAATCGATTCGCCAGCAGTTCCGATCGTGAGATGGTTGTTTTTTCTCATCTTGGAAGTAGCTAGTTAAGATAGGTTAACTGAAACAAGAACTTCACACATAATTAGTATTCATATTCGAAAAATATTGATGCTCTTCTTTTAATAATGACCCTATACTTTTGACATTAGCCTGAAACCTAATCCTAGAATTTTCTGAAAGTTGACCTCATTTGATGTATCAGTATTGATGTCATAGTACATGTATTTCTTCTACTAAGCATATTATTCAGATAATTCTGTGTTCAATTAGATATATCCAACTATTCCCTGGAGATCTCTTGTATATCAGGGGTGTATTCTAAATGTGTAACCTACGGCAAATATAAAAAATCTGCTAATATTTTTATGGCAGTAATATCTTTGACCCTCCAGTATCCAGACTTCCGTGGATAATGATTATCCAAAATCTCCAGTGATAGATAGATGGGCTACTCCTATCAGAATCGCTCATATCTATGTTACAATTGATGTAATTGAGAATCGTTGGATACTACCTCTATGGCGGTGATATGCACATAGACAATCGACTCGTCTCCGCTTCGCTACGACTCGTCGATTCTCAGGGCATGTCTCCTACATAGAGGTAATTATCTAATACATGATTATTTACGTATAGATCTTAAATCTCAGATGAGATAGATTTCAGGATTTCTCTATACTCGTAGAAAATATAGCGCTAAATACAGAATGCGCGTCATCATCTACTTTATTGCTATTATAATTCAGAAGAAACTCGTTTAGTATTATTCAAGAAATTTGAAGCGAAGGGATCAATGACTGACACTATATGATGATGTTTTCTGATAAGAAAAATATAAGTAGATCAACGATAAATTATAAGAAATTTTGATAATTAGGAACAATCTATCGGTGGTCCCAGCCATAACTAAATTTGGAAGGCTAGACTTTCATGTTTTGTCTACATCTAACTGTCCACTTATATATTCTGTCAATATATTCTTTAACAACTTTTGAAGGAACAAATATTATGCATAAGTGACCCATTGATCTAGCATTTAGCATTTTGTTATATACTAAGCCAAGTCTTAATAGTAATCTACAGAATGCTTTAATCGAATAATTATTGACTGATTCCATGTCAGAAGGTAATACATAGTATTCCACTATGCGTCAATTCTTACTTAATCTTTGATTGTTTACATAGTTGCATCCATAGAGTAGGTCCTATATGGCACTATCTTCATCTATCAAGATAAAATTTTCGTTAGAGAGTAGTGCCCCCACAGAGCATAGAATGATATAATACAACACTGAAATAAAGACCCATTTAGAAAAGTTATCAAAAATAAAAGAACACTCAAATGGTAAACTTGTTGAAGATACTATACAGTAGGTAACAACAGTTGCTTAGCCGAAAACGAACGCACTAGTCGAGCAGCCAGAACGAGTTACTGCAGGGAACGAGGCTAAAAGTGAGACTTTCACAGAATGATGTACACCCTATGCCTATTACGAATCGGCACGTCTGCCGAGTTCTAGTGAGTTCTCTTCTTGTCAGACAGGATCAAAGAAAAACACATGTGAATCAAATGGGACGCAGCTTGCAGTTTTTGGCTAAAATGAAATTTAGTATGCTTTCTCTAGTTAAACGAAAAGTACGAAGCCCAGAGTCATAAATGGCTCTGGCATGAATATTTGGCATAAATACTTGGCATGGAATGTCTTCAGATCATTTCCTTTCATTTTCATGCACCCCTGTCTATAAAGCTAGACACATTTATATTTGGCGAGCCTCTTAACCCTTTCGCTGCGTTTAAATTTGATCACATATGCGGATGACGGAGATCTCCGTCAAAAGAGCATCACTTACGTTGCTGATAAATTTTGCTGTATGTGCGGATGACGATCTCCGTCATTGGTGGCATTCTTTCATATGCGATGACGGAGATTTCTGCACTCTACTATGTGCGGATGACGGAGATCTCCGTCATAAAATGTTAGGAAATTTTCAATCTTCCACAATTTATTCGCACTCACGCTATTCGACTGCTATGTATGGCAGTGTGATGTGAATCATCGCAAAGAGAATGACGTGAGCATTCGATCGATATCAAACACAATGCTGATTCAAACCTGTTGACGGCATGGAAATATAAGTTTGCTGACTAGAGTTATATACTATGGCGCGTTTCTCACGACTTCACTTGATTTGAATGATGGCGACAACTACTGAGGTCGATTTAGACATTTCGGATTTGGAGGAAGAAGTCGAATTCTCAGGTGATGAGACCGACTCAGATTTCGAGGATCCAAGTACACAGCTTCCAGATATGTGGCATGAAACAGATCAATCAATGGATCATCAAAGTGATGATACATTTTACGGTTTACATGGCTTGAATCCAAAATATTTGCCTGATAGAAGAGAAATAGAGCTGAAAGAGACATTTTTTACTGATCTATGTTTACCAGATTCCCTCTTTCAAGATTTGGTTGACTGGACAAACACCAGAGCGCGTCTCTACTTGGCAGAAACAGAAATGACCAACAAATCTAGATGTAAGAGTTGGACTGATGTGACTTTAGCTGAAATGAAGAAAACATTTGCTTGTATCCTTTTAATGGGCATTGTAAAGAATCCGACGATAGCAAGCTATTGGTCAACCGCAGAACTATTATACACAAATTTCTTTTTCGATGAGCGCTGCCTGTTGAGGGAGAGATTCATCAACATCATGAAATTTCTGCGTTTCGCAGACTATGAAAATTTGACCGGAGGTGCATTGAAAAAGATACGGCCCTTCATTGGTGAGTTAGCCTTGTGATTTTATGACCGATATAATATGTCTAAGCAAGTATATTCATATTTCAGAAAATGTGAAAATGATTTCAAAGGAAGTCTACCTACCTTCGAGAAATGTTGCAGTGGATGAGATTTTGCTCCTTTTCAAAGGACGGCTATATTTTCGTTTATATATTCCATCGAAACGAAGTCGGTATGGTATCAAAATTTATGCCCTTGTCGACGAATACGCATACACCTGGAATTTTGTAGTCAACACATCTCAAGCTGATATGGACCTGGCTTCTGATATCGATGGTTGTCAAAACTTTCTCTTCTCAGAAAAGGTTGTGTTGCATTTGGCGGAACCACTGTTTGATATGAATTATTCTGCCTTTATCGACAATTTCTTTACATCTGTTCGACTTGCGGAATTTCTTCAAAGTCGCAGAACGTCATTGTGTGGAACCGTTCGGTTTAACCGTTGTCCAAATGAAATCCGTGATAATTATCCGGTCGTGAACGAGATAAAGTTTTTCAGGTATGTATTACTGTTGATTAAAACATGTCATGGAATTAATTACATTACATTATTTCTACATTGCTTTTACAGGAAGGGTGCAGTGCACATGAGTTGTTTCACAGAAAAAAGTCATCTGGACTGAAGAAGAACACGATATTGGATGCCAGTGGGAAAAGTGATGTGATTTTCAAGAATCGGAGAGTGAAAGGTGGTGGGATGGTACCCTCTACAAAGCCTTCATCAGTACAGAAATACAACTCATTTATGGGAGCAGTGGATCAAAGTGACGCACAAATTCATCCGTATGACGCCACCCGCAAAACAATGAACTGGACCGCAAAGCTTGGTATTCATCTCATGCAGAGGCTTCTTTTGAATGCTTATGCCATGTACAGAGTCGAGACAAGTTCTGATCAAACTTTCATAGATTTTTCGATGAAATATATTTCACATCTGTTTGATTCTACAGGTAAAGAACACAAACCTTGTTCGTGTGAAAAAATTATAATATAAATTTTTGAAATTTCAGGTAAAGGATGAACTCAAGGACCAAAGCCAGGTAGACCTCGAATCCTGACAAATGCAGATGACAATCACAAACCTGAAGTGATTCCTCCTACAAAACAGAAGTACCCGTCAAAGAGGTGTGTTGTGTGTTACCAATCGGGTAAGCGCACAGAGACAAGACTTGAATGCCGACAGTGTTCTAAGAAGCCAGCACTTTGTGCACATCCCTGTTTTACAATGTACCATAAGTGAATGGAAATAAAGCACAAATTGGAAATTACTCAGTTTTCAGTTGAAAATTTATTCGCACAGGGTGGTATTGTGATGAAATGCTTCAGCATGACAGACAATGAGCGTTAGGGAAAATCAGATATTCGTTGAATGAAATGATGACGGAGATCTCCGTCAAACGCAGCGAAAGGGTTAATGTTGACAAACACAAGCATTTTGAGCAACTTTATCCACTTTCAACCACATTCTCACATACATTGTCGATTAGATGCATGATAAAAGCACATGCACATCACAGGAAATGACCTGGAGACATTCCATGTCAAAAATTATGACTCTGAGCTTCGTACGTTTCGTTTAATCAGAGAAAACATGCAAAATTTCATTTTAGCCAAAAACGTTGATCTGCGTCCCATTGGATTTACATATGTTTTTCTTTGATCCTGTCTGACAAGAAGAGGAACTCACTAGAACTCGGCAGACGTGCCGATTCGAAGCAGGCATAGGGTGTACATCATTCTGTGAAGGTCTCACTTTCGGCCTCGTTCCCTGCAGAAACTCGTTCTGGCTGCCGGACTACACTGTGATAATTAAGAAATAAACTAGCGTACAAGTAATTCATTCAATCCCACAATAACTCATGCAGTAGGGCTACGGTAGAATACAGCATTCTGGTGTATACATTGACCCCCCCCCAATTAAAGATTCATTCCGCCGCCCTTACTGACAGATGTAAGTATGTAAAATAAGCAAGAGACACGATCATATCAAATAATACATATCAAAATGTTCTCAGTCAATTTCTTGATATACCGTATACCACTAGGATTAACGTTCATGGAGTCTGTTGCTTTTCAGTTGATAAAGTTCAATGCTCGTCACATAACCTTTGAACTGTTCTATAATTCCGATCCTGAACGTTTACTTGAACTTTCCACTCGCTGCTTGTATCTCTTGTGCGATCAGATGTGATGACGATATACATGGATATTAACAGGAAAATCCTCATGCTAGCAACTCTCCACATGTGTTATCAGCTCGGTTATCGGTCATCTAGTCCCTAACAAGTGCACATGTGGATGCATTGGGAGATGTAAGCGGCAATAGTGATTGGCAAGCTTGACATTCAAATCTGTTTATATTATTATGTGAATTTATGTAAATTTTCATCAGCTTATCTCTTGCAAAGTGGCCTCTTATAGTTCTACGCAAGATTCCTTTAGGAACTTGTTAAGAAACTGTGTTCAATAATCACAAGTCGAAGCTTTAATAAACATAATTTTGTTTTGGATTTCAAGTCAATTTTTTAATGATCACTGCATTAATTTCACTAAGGGAAGGGGAGGTGGAGAAAACAGGGATGCTAGTGATTAAAATCTTACTTACCTGGTAATTGATCGACGTTGACCAGATTTCACGAGTTCCGAATCGGTTAAATAAATAATCAAATTTGCAATGACCAGCACGCAAATTTTGAAGCATTCATTCAATAGAAGGAATAAAATACAGTAATTCAAAAAATCGATTATTCAGCGTTCTTTGACGTTAGAACACCTAGGCAATGCAGCACATGACCAAATACTCGATAATGTCAAATAATTGTATGATCTAATTCGCACACCACTATATGATGCGAATGATCTAATTAATCAGATGATGCATTCATTAAAAAAAGAGATAGCTACGTACTAAAATAATGGATGGCAAATGTTGCTACTATAATAGGCCTAAGTTTCAACTTTGATTCTATATGACTGTCAGGAAAATTCGCTTTTACTCTTCGTGTCGGCAATTCAAAGATAGTGTGTACAAGTGCAGCTGCATACCATCCTCTTCGCGTTTACTTTTTTGACTTTTAAATTTTACCTGAATATTAAACTTCTAAAAACATAACCACCATCTTTTATCATCGGCAATTCCTTAGAGCAATGTTTACAAACAAAACGTGAAAGCATCAATGAACAATAAAATTTATCACCGTTTCCACAGGAATGCATTCATATAAACGCACAGACGATTTTTATGCTCTCGCTTTATTTACAATGCACTACACAACCTTAAAGACCGTCAGAGCAAGTTGTGATTAGAATCAATAATTTCGACCAGTTTTATTACAGTAAGTAACACAACAAAGTGTGCTCAGTGTCAATATTTACAAATACGTGTTATTTATAGTTGCAATGATATATTTATACGTAGAGCAGCTACTTCTGCATGTCTCAATGAGGTTGATTTAGGGACCTGATATTCAAGCACAAAGCAATCATTTTATTGCCAAAATTTCTCACCAGCAAGAGCTCCGAAATGGGATTGATACATAGGGAATCATCCTATCATTTAACATAATATAATGTTTTGATCATCTATCATTAAGTTTCGAAATAATATCGCTCATTCAAGGACTATATATGCCATTTCGTCTGAGTTTATGATACTTATTCAAAAATAAAAAATACTAATAGCGTGTGGTGGGTACTGTAGCATCACTCCCACGATAACAGTGGCAATAGGCGGTCGCATTTTCTATCTCCCGTCATTCATCCCGTCATTTACATCGACTTATTTATTCATGAACGTCCTCAAACAAGACCATTAGAATTCACCAATCACATATTTAACAAAGATGTACATGTACAGAACAATAACTTAAATGTACATGGTATTCGAAAGCTCACATTTTAAAAGCAATTATTGAAAATATTGAACAGAAATCATAGTACAGTCAAATTTCCCTATTTCAGCATTTCAGATAGCTACGCAGATAGTCACTGTGTGGTAGCATCAGATTCTATCTTCCTCAATACGATTGCGGTAATTCGGAAACCTCTCAAAATAATATTTGTTCAATAGAACATAGTCACCTCATGTTGAAAAGAAAAAGTGAACAAATCATTTCGTAAATTGAAAATAACTACGATTATTCAAATTCACGAAACATTAGACATCAACAAGTAAAGCTTCTTTATTGCTTCATCAATTAGCGCACATATGATGCAAGCTTGTGACGAACCATGATTTTCTTTGAATGATGACGAAATACAAAGCAATTAAATAAAACAAAATCAAAAATGTGCTTATTAGTGAATTTCTTTGGAATTCTGCTGCAGGTCTGTATGAATTTGATTGATAAGTGAGTCATTGTTTTCTATTTTTTCGCACTTGCTGCTAGCCACTGATCTAATGAACTTTAATTAAAGCATCAACGCAACATTCATATTTCATTCAGGATACAAGCTTCAATGCATGTTCTGACCAGCAATGTAATTCTTTGTGGAAAATGTTTGTGCAGATATAGATGAAGACTATGTATATATTCTAGGAGATCTGCCGAGCTAAGTTTTCAATCCTGACCTGATCGGCATCCGGGTTCGAGTTAGGACTTCGGTTGCAATTGCATTGTTTCGAGTCGGTTTGAAACAATGATTTAACCCGAATATACATCATTACTATGTACATATGAATGCTTCACATTTTAAATACATTGATTAATTAAATTTCAAAACATGCTGCTTTGAAAAATCCATTTTCCTAGTGCATCAGAATGTCGTCCTGGTTATCCTTGTCTTCATGCTGTTCAGATACTGTGCGTTGCATGCGTGAACAGCTGTAAGGAGATGATAGTTGGCGTAGTTATATTGAATATCCTTTGTAAGGTTGTGACAAAATTTTTGAAGAGATTGAATGATGCAGATTGCATACCTAGGTGCACAGCAGCGAACAGTTTTACTGGATTTGTGGTAGTTCACATAGATGTGACACAAATTGAGTCCATATAACACTAACACACTATCAGCTCGTCTAATCGGGATTCGAACACATTTCTTGTGCACCTGACTCATGATATGATAACTTAGCTAAATATCTAGGAAGTTAATGACGAAGTTTAACTATTAAATTGGAGACTCCAAATTGTTGTATGTAATGTTAAATCTATTGTATGATAAATTTCATCTTATATAGGTACCTTGAATGAACTAATTGTTCATCAATCAGTCTTCTGTCGACAGAGAGTCTCCTTTCTGATGATTACATTGAGTAAATTGAAAGTACTTTTCAGGAGGTATGATAACTCAGTTGGTTAAGGCTCGCTTGCGCAGTTGGTGCTTTGTTCGAGTCCGTCCGACTGAGGAGGGGGGAGGTACCACCGCTTTTACTTGAGTTTTCTGATCCTAGCGTGGTGACGTTGCCTGTGTGCGAAAGCCGGCACCTTAGCTTGTTGGTATGGCTTCGTGCCTTGTGTGAGGTAGAGTAAAGTTATAAAGTTGAAAAATTGCGATAAACTATATTCTATTGAACTGCAGTTTCAATTGACCAACGAATGAGTCTCGAGAAGCAATAACTTACCCTAATTTAGCAGCCATGAACAGCAGATGGGATATTTGTAAATAGAATAAACCGAAGATTCGTGACGATCTGTATCTACGATGAAGTCTATTTGCCAATCAAACTGAGTGTTATTGAAGATTACAACGAATAACAAGATAAATCTCCACTTGCCGAATTTCATGAAATGACATGTATCATTCACACACATACGCCAGCAGTCGTTGGTGAATGAGAATTTGTCCAACCAGAAAATGTATGAATGAGAAAACGATCTTTCGCCAAGTCTTCCCAGCTTCAAACAGACAGATAACATGATGATTAACCCACGGAGAGATGTTAAAGACGGGATGACAGGGCTGAGGAATTTATACCTCTTCTTCTCATTCCAAATTGTCAGTCAGATAATCCTGTAATTTGTTTGAGATACAGAAAGCGAACAAATCAGGAATTCATACGTGAAATCTGTGCTAAAGTGAAATGAAAATATTCTATTGTACACTCCATGCCTGCTGGGAAGGCATCAGAAACAACAGTGAAAATCATCCGACATCAGCAGAAGAATTCTGACTCGTGTTTCTGATGTATTTGAATTGCATATCGTGACAAAGTCAATATATATTAGCGAGAGAAAATATCTTACGTTCCTAACTCCAATGTCAATATCTTGAACATAACATTGCTAAAAGTCAGCCTAAAATGTATGTCCGTCAATCCGCACATTGATGAAAACACATTCAGAAGTTCTAAATAGATTCTTTGAGCATTATTCTCAGGGGTGCAGTTCCAAAATAAGCACTGGGGCAATGGCACCCCGAATCAAGGAAAAACCTTTATCCCAATTTTTTCAGCGCATTTTCATGACATTATTCAAAAAAGCAGTCGAAAATTGATGCATTTGACCCAATTTCATGGAATTAACCTAGATTACAAATATACATTACACAAGGTGGCTACACAATTGCATAGTTTTACAAATTACAATTAGAGGTGAATTATATTATTTCATCTAACTTCATTTCAGTTTCACTAGGCCCATCAGTTTTTATAGCCTATTCGTTTTATATGAATCATGCATGTAACTTCATTTACATTTCTGCTATTTATATCCATACCGACTTACCTTCGATAACAATAAATTCTTCTTTTAGTTATACTGATAAAGTGTCCTTGAACTTGATTGACTTGTCATCATTGCGTACAGTATGTATTTGTTATGCATATACATTGCACCTTCTTGCAATTCGAATGAACTCTCTGAGGTTCGCGATTGTATATGTAATATGTATAATCTTTTATCCTTAAAACCGATGCATAATCCTGCAATCGTGGGACACATGAATCACTTTAACCATAAGAACTTGTTGCATGATTTAGATATGAAAGATTTAGTTGCAAAGCCAACAAGAAAAATTAGCATTCTTAACCATGTATTTGTAACTACAGAATTAGCAGGACATTATGTTAATAAAGTCGTTTATGGTTCACCTGTCGGCAATGCAGATCATCTCTATATTACTTGTTATTCAAGCAATGTGATTCAACGTGATCGAAGTGTCACTTTCAGAAAAGTCTATGATCTCAGGCACTCTAATATCGCTAGACTCAATGATTAGGTCAAAAATTAAGATTGGTGATCTGTTGTGGATACTGACGACATAGATGAGAAATGGAAAACTTTCATCAGACCCTGTCTGAGCAAATTAATGAATGTGCTCCGATCAGTGAAGTTATCATGACATCCAACGATAAAGAATGGCTCACTCTCTTGACCAAACTGCTCATAAATGAAAGGTGGCTTGCGTATAGATCACGTAATTGGGATAAATATAGCCATCTCAAGATGGCTAGTCAAAGAAGAGGCATGCAAATGTAAAAGAATGTGGACAGAAAAAATCAAATGCAAATCTAATAGGCCATGGAAAATTCTCAATAATTTCACTGGAAAAGATAAAAGGAAGGGTGATTTTGATAGATACATCAACGATTATGGTGGCCTGCAGAATACTCTGTCGAAAATCGCTGCATAATTCCAATCACCACAACATTATTCGTCAGATTATCATTGCCCCATATTGGTTGATGAGAAAATTTTTGTATCAAAAGATTCAGTTTTTTGCGGAGATTACGTTCCTGTGGTCCAAACATTTATTTGAGCAGTTTTAAAAAAGTCAAAAGTTTGCCAATTTATATACTACCGAGATGATTCTCCTATATAAGTAGTATGAAATAAGTTGGATATCAAAAGGAATGAATATTTGATAATAAGCATCCCAACTAATTATCAAGGGAATTTTATGAATTGAATTATAATGAAAGTCTTCATGAAAAAGTCGCGATATTATTCGTGCCTTATTGGCTGAAATTTCAAGTTTTTAATTCAATTTTCACCGGCATGATTTTATGATTCACTAAATTCATGTTTCACTTCTGAATAGTGATGTGGAACCATTTATATCTTTCAAAGTTAAATGAAGTCATTGTCTTTGATTGTGTGATTTTGCTGTGCCAGTGGCAGGTTGCCTGTGATATGATTACGCTTAAGAAAACACTCTTGAGCATAAAAGTTAGGAACCCATCGAATTGCTAATTTAGAAAACATTAAATCTCCAAGGCTGTCATGAGAATCTGTGAAATACCATCATTTCTTTTGCATTGCAATCATAATCACTCAATTCCGTTGTAATTTCTGCAAAACTGCAAAAATGTGCATATCTCACATTTGGTGACAATACCATCTGTATCTCCCTTGAGTTCATTTAATAAAATCGAAAGTGTATACACATTGGGGATTTAATAAATGCGGAGTTACCACTCTACCTAATATACTTACTCTATGGGTCAGCTGTCCTGACATATGATTTTAAAAAGGCTTTCGACAAAATGAATCACAAGTTTGAGAAATGTAGATTACCTGCGGGCTTCCTGTTATGGCTCAAAGACTTTCTTTTTAATAGACATGTCTGTGTCCGATTGAATAATGCTACGTCACCGTCTTATAGAATTGTATCATGCATGCCTCAAGGTTCTGTACTAGCTCCTTTTATTTTTTCTTGCTATTTTGACGACTTTAGTTATTCACAACATTCGATCAACATCCTATGTCAAGTACGCTTATGACCGAACGGCTGTAATACCAATATGTGATGATAATTGTGTTGCTATCAATTCTGTTGTAAAGAACATAACTGGCGAATTAGAAAATTGGTGTATGCAAAATCACATGGTTTTGAACTTTTCAAAATCTAGAACGATGTAATGTCTAAGACATAAGTTGCTTCGCAATCCAACATTGTGCAACATACCATTCGAAATAATGAAGAATGTCACTATCCTTGGTGTGAGTGTTTCTGATGATTCGAGTATCATGTCGATGCTGTTTTAAGGATTGTTTAACGCCGGTTTTATGCTCTACGTCGATTACGACCATTTTTAAATGACTTTGATCTTCATCTTGTGTATGCATCATACATTCGCTCTTTAGTTGAATATGCTTGTCAGGTATTCAAGTCAGGTTGCCGCTCTCTTTGTCTGTACATTGGTTTGATTTTGTTTAACTGAAAGAAGAAGAATGAAACAAAATAAAAAGAAAACATGGTACAAGAGAGGTGTATTATTCATCAAATCAACCCCAAATTCGATACTGAAGAAAGAGTTGGAAGGAGAAATAAAGAAAAGTGGATTCAAAACTAAAGTTATAGAAACTGCAAAAGATGCCATAAAATCAAAATTACAATGGTTAAATCTTTTCGAGAAACAGAAATGCACAGACGAATGCCCAATATGCAAAAATAATGAAAAAGGAAAATGTGATGCGCAAGGAATAAACTACGAAATTGAATATGAAGGATGCAAAGGGGTCTATATCGGAGAAACAGCAAGAAATGCAAAAATCAGAGGAAAAGAACTTATGAATCAATTGAAAGAAAAGAAGTACACATCAAGTATGTGGAGACATTGCAAAGAACAGACAACATAACAACATAGAACGAAGATTCTTAATGAGGGTAACAAGTGTACATCATAACAATGCAATAGAACGTCAAATAACGGAATCAGTCAACATCAAAAACAGTTTACAACAGAAAAGGATCGTCATCAACAACAAAACAGAGTGGAACCAACCAGACATGACAACGGTAACAATACAGAAAAACTAAGGAGATACATGTACCTATATTTCCAGAAATTAAAGATCTTTTGACCCCTAAGATCCCTACTTTTTCAACAATATAATGGCACAGCACATATAAAAATATTCATTTAAAAAATGGAAGATGTAAAAACAAAAGAGCCATCAGCCCCTTTATATCCGATATTGAATCGGCAGAAGACCTCGTCTGATCCTTCATTATCATATGAAATGGATAAAGCAAAGCACAAAGATAGAGTCAGATACATGGAAGATAAGGAAGCGCAACTATTGTTAAGACTAGATCATTATAATAAATTAAGAAACAGATGGACGATAGTTAAGAATGTAACACAAGGCATTGGTGCGTTCTTAACAGTGTCTTTAGGCGCTCTGACTATTGTCATTTCTTCTGGTGTTCTTACAATTCCTATTGTTGTTACAGCCTTGCACTCAGATGATTGCTCAATTGTGGGGAACAGCTGCTTCTCGTATTCATGAAACACAGCATTTCAGAACAAAGAGCTGTGACCCAGAGATGAGCATTTGGGAGACGCTTAATTGTAGGTACAGCTGCTTGCCATATTCATGAAACAATGCATTTCAGAACAAAGAGCAGCTATCCGCACTTGAGCGCTTGGAAGACGTGAAATATATATATTGCCGTATGTAAGCAGTAAGACTTCATTTGCAATGTCTTCCGTCAGCAAAATAGAGAGAGAATTTTGTTGCTTTGTGGATCAAATTGTGCCTCTTATTTCGCCAGACCATCTTGATTTCTTTAAAACAATATCAACAAAATTTATTCTTGAATCGTTAAGAAAACAACAGAAGGCAAGTGGGAACGAAGAAGATGAAAAGAGAGAACTGTTTCAAATGATCGGAGACTCATTCAAGGATGTTGACAACAGCAATTTATCTGCAATTTTCGACGAAAAAGATATTTTAAGTGTAACATCGTGCATCTCTTCGTTGAATAAACTTATTGGTCTCGAAAAATTTCACATCGGAATCTTCTACGTTGTCATATTTCACAAGGTGAAGTTCTTCAACGGCTGAAGTCATTGACCAATATGAACTACATGTATGTGAAATTTGTGAAAGACTTGAATGAGACCCACAAAATAAAATTTTCGCGCTCATATGTGACATTATTAATCAAAATGTTCAAACTTTCAAAGAACTATCCAAATTAAGCCAATTATTCTCTATCAATTCATTTCGTGATGAAAAATTTTTCTTTTCTCGAAGATTTCATTGATCATGAAAAAGAAGAAGAAAAGCGAAGACTAGCAGAATCCATATTTAATTCGCCAAATGAACAACAAACTGTGCAACAAACTGTGCAACAAACTGAACGAGATACTGGTCTCACACAGGAATTAGAAAACTTGCAAACGTGAAATTCCACTTCATAAGTAATAAGTAGTATAATTTACTGCTACTTATTTGCGTGAAGACTAAAAAATGACGACGTTGACAGCTAAATTTTTATTTCATGTAAACGTGAGATTCTACTTCATAAGTAATAAGTAGTATCATTTGTTGCTACCTATTTGCGTGAAGACTGAAAAGTGACAACGGCGTTGACAGTTTGCATTTTTATTTCATTTAAAATGACTGGCCTGAGCGAGTTCTTAAAATTATATGGGAAGCAAACAACTACGAATTTTGATCTAAAGAAAATTGCTAATCAATTGGGAATAAAGAATTTTCACTTATTGATGAGGGATGAATTACGTTTGCTAAAAGATAAGCCACCTGTAAATTTCGTAACAAATCTTCACACATCAGATCAAAAAGGAGTACATTGGTCAGCAGGGCAAAAGAATACTAGTGTAGAAAACTATTGGTTCGACTCATACGGACTTCCCCCTACAAATGAAGTAAAAGAAATACTAGGAAATGGAATTTATAATACTTTTCAAATTCAACAACCAGGAACTACTTATTGTGGACAATTATGTCTTTATGTTTTATTCAAATTACAGGAGTACCATTTCTTGATATTATGTTAGAGCTAAAGGATACTTTTAATTAAAGTTTAAGCGAAGCTAGAGTTCAGTCTTTTGTAATTCATTTTCATAAAATCTACCTTTGATTTCCTCATTATCTAAATCTTTAATTTCATAAGTAATCGGATAAGTTTGATTTATTTTACAAACTTGAAGTATCTCTTTAGTCCAGTAACCAACAAAACCTTTCTCGAATTTATTTTTATACTTGAATATTCGAGTAGTAATAAAAGGTCCATAATAAACACAGCGCGCCCCCTCCCCCCCTCTGGAACGACAGAGTGTCGTGGTCGGCCGCCGGGGGGTTCTTCGGGTCTGACTCCCCCCCTCTGTAACGACAGAGTGTGAGACTCGGGTGAGTTGGTCCGACCGCCTGGTTGACGTGGGCGACCGTCCAGGTTGACGTGGGCGACCGTCTAAGTTGACGTGGGCGACCGTCTAGGTTGTCGTGGATGGTGAAATGGCTGCCAGATTCGGATTCAGCGTAAAATTCTGCATCTGTGGTGTGATTTCCAGCTCAATCGGCGAGAAAAAATTTTTCTTCAAAATTTTAACAGAGTTAAAATTTGGGACGTTTTGGTGCGTAGCGCCAAAACAAACCATCGGATGAGAAAACGGAGGCCAGATTCGGATTCAGCGTGAAATTCTGCATCGGTATGGTGAGTTTCAAGGCAATCGGCGAGAAAAAATTTTCGCTGACGTCCCCCCCTCTGGACAGCTCGCTTCGATTTTGGCTTCCAGAGGACGGATTTAGTCGTGCCATAGCTCGTTTGAAAGCTAAGAGTGAGACAAATTCAGTGAAAGAATCGGCTTGTTCCTATCTGTCTTCGTTTAGATGTGAGACGCCATTTAAGATTTTGGGACATTGGCGAAAAACGACAGAGTTAGAATTTGGGACGTTTTGGTGTATAGCTTCAAAACGAAGCATCGGATTGGAAAACGGATTTCAGATTTGGAATCAGCGTGCAATTCTCTATCTGTATGGTGAGTTTCATGTCAATCGGAGAGTTTCAAGTCAATCGGAGAGAAAAATTTTCAACATTTTTCGAAAAAACGAGTTAGAATTTTTTGCGATGGCTGCCTACTGTAGAGCCAAAACGAAGCATCGGATGAGAAGACGGAGGCCAGATTCGGATTCAGCATCAAATTCTACATGGAAATGGTATATTTCCAGCTCAATCGGAGCAGTAGAACCGGAGATAGACGGGATTTTTAGTATTTGAATGATAGGTATTACGTCATCAGCTGATCGCCACACACTATATAAGCTGGGAACCGACAGAGACTTTTCATTTAGAGGAGAACGATTGTCAAAGGTAGGTCGTCTCTCTGAGCTCCGATGATAGCTTCGGACATTCCAAATCCCGAGTTTCTGTAAGAAACCGACTTAGAAAATTTCATTGCTGATATCAGCTAAGGCGTCAGACTTAGAGGTTCGCCAGGAGATGGCCTTCGTCTACAGACCATAAAAGACTCCAAAACTTTAAAGGCTTGTAACTTTGCTTCTACAAGTCCGTTTGACTTGATTCAAAATAGGTTCGGTCGCTATTGACCTGCCCTAAGTGATAGACTACTTATAAAATTTCATAAGGAGTGCTACAAAGTTGAAAAATTTAAATTCACTACTTTTGGAGGTTTTCTGGGGTTTTCGACCCTGCTGAATTCAACTAAGGCATTTATAATGTTGTACGAGGCGAGCTTCAGCTCGATACTTGTTTCCTGATGTAAATAACTCCACCGATTTTCATGTCAAAATCGGGGTCCGAATACCAACACAGTGATATGACGCACGCCCTGTCCGTCGGAGGTTGGATTTGTGGGCCGAGGCCTTGGAGTTGGGATAAGATCCCCTCTGAGTAATGCCTGTAACGGATTCATCAGCTTAACTTGTCTATCCTCAAGTAATGATAGCATTACAGTATGACTTTGAAAACATAATCTTCACATTTACTGACATTTTATTTCTATACGTTGCGCTCTGCTCAGGTTTGATATCAAACTTTCTCATTTTTCTTTGCAGTGAAAAATGACCAAAGACGTGAATAAACGCCTGCAATTTTTTAAATGCAGTTGTGGGGATGTGTTTAGGGGTGAGAATTTTCACCTTCACCATAAAAAGAATGCTACGCATAGTGTTGCGGTTAAGGTGTGGTTTTGTGTGTGGTGTAATGTGAGGTGTGATGAAAGGAATGATGCGTTCAGTGAGTTGCACTCGAAGTGTGTATTCAGAAAAATTTCGAAAGTTTTGATGAAGAAGATGATGTGTGGTGAGCAGGGAATGCTGTATGAGGAGAGAATGTGTGCTCGTTTGCCACCAGTAGAGGTGGTAAATGTTGAAAAGCGTGTTGTGAGTGATGTAGATTTGGATGCGAGTACCTCCAAAAAGAGTAGAGTGATGTCGGTGAGTTGGATTTCATCGGATGATGAATGTATGAATGTTGATTCGAGTGTTGCTGCTGCTGAGCGTGAGCTTGAGAAAGCTGTGAGGGCGATTGTGCCAGCACCCGAGGTGTTGGCACAATCAACGCCTAGACCTTCACCGAGGTGTGTTGAGAAAGTTGAGAGGTCGACTGTTCCGTGTGAAGTTGTGCTGTCGAGGGATGATGTGCGTGCTTATACGAATTGAGGCATGAGTGTACAAAGTTAGAAGGAAGAGTGAGATCGCTGAAGAGTACGCTGAAAGAGGTGACTGCTGAGCGTGATAGTTTGAAGTTGAATGCTGAGAGTGTGACTCAAAAGTTAAGGGAGTGTGCGGCTGCAAAAGAGAGTATGGTGAAGGAGAGAAAGTTGAAGGAAGAGGCGGTGATGAAGTTTGAGAAGTGTGATCGAGAGCGAAGTGAGGAGCGCATGCTGAAGGAAGCGGCGCTTGAGGAAGTGAGTTTGTTGAAGAATGAGTTGGCGCGTTTGAAGGAGTGTGAGAAGGTGAAATCTCTCACAACTATGCACATCCCCATCGCGGGTGTCGTCCCTGACAAGCCAATTGTATATCTAAATATAAGCAACGACGACACTCAGGAGTGCTACAGCTGTGCGGATGTCCGTTGCTACCATGTAAATATTCAACACACCGACGACATCCACATAGCTTGTTCAAAGCCATACAAGTATCGTGAGTATAATGACTGAGATATATCATCATGCCATCTTTCCAACTCTTACTTCTTTCATTTCAGGAGCCATAAAGAAGTAAAAGAAAGCTATTTCTTGTGAACGCACCAAACGGCCTTTTTAAAGGCCACTCTTAATGTGGCTAGATCGGTCCCAAGCCCGACAGCATCTTCGGATGTGAACACAGAGGGAGAGTCTACAATTAAAACTTAGTAAAATAGATGTGTGAGATGGATTCAACCCGAATCCTATAACACCTTTACATTTACTGACTATACATTTGTCCTGCTATCAGGTTGTTTTGACTTGCTATCTAGTTGAATAGTCTCTTACTATCAAGAGATTCACTTCTGCTCATAAAGCACATCATCGCTGTAATACCTCCTTTGCTCGAGCGTTCCTTCGGGACGGCGGGTACTGCCGTAGAGGGATTGTGTTGCACGGGTTGTTCGTCGTTTGTTAGACCGAAACCTCTGAGCCGTTGCTCATGTTGGGCATTCGACTTCATACTCAACGTGACGCTTTCTCTCGCCAGGTCAGAGTACTTCAGCCATTCGACAAAGGTTAGTCTTTATGATATGGAGTAGAGTGAAATGTAATTCATTAGATATCCCTTCAATGATTGCTCCCATGATAAACGTTGATGAGACAAATGAAATGATTCTCATCTTCCCTTTTCAGCGATTGAAATCTACTAACACACTACCGTATAATCGTCCACTATGGGGCAAGACATGATAGAGCCTCCACGCGCTTTGCCCTGGGCAGTCTTTAGACTGGCGAATACTATCATTAAGTTGAATCTGCTATCAGTCAACTTGAACGTTGCGTCGTGTTAGAGGGTATATAAACCACTGCCTCTCATTTCATTTCATTTCAATCATGCAGACGCCGAACAGTCAAGTCAGCTCTCCTCGCGGACCGCAGTTAAGGCCGCGAAATTTATTTGAGGAGTTTGCCAGGCTAGAGGAGCAAGACAGAGTTTTTAATAATCTTGCTCGGATTGGCAATCCGATGACAGCAACTGCTGTCAATCCAACGGAATGGCGCTACATTCCACTTTTTAGCCATGTACCAGTTAGTGTGGAAGTCGACACTGCTACCAAAGAGAGAGTCAAAGACTCTCTCAGCAGAATTGGTAGGGTGTAAGATGACGTTACTCCCGAGAACGAACCATCGGCTCTCTTAAGGGCCACCATGGGGCAAGACATGATAGAACCTCCTCGCGGTTTGCCCTGGGCAGTCTTCGGACTGGCGAATACTATCATTAAGTTGAATCTGCTATCAGTCAACTTGAACGTTGCAAATGAAGTTCGGTGTAATACTTCCTTTCGACGGCGTTCCTGTAAAGGGCGGCGGTGAAACCCGTAGCTATGTATACCGCAAGGGACATTCGGCAATGGTCAATCTTGTTAAACCTCTCTGCGTCATGTTTGCAAGTGATTGCCTCTGTCTCAACGTAGTATGCATTCGCGCCAGGGCGACATTTAGCCAACTGTCGAAGGTTGCCTAAAACTATCCATTGCATACGTTATGAGAACCATGAGTTCTACCTACCTCTATCAATGAGATGAATTGATGAATGGAATGAAATGGGAGGACACTCACGCGCCACACGCAACATAACACACTTCTCTCTTCCGTAGTCTAACAAGCTCTTTACACATGGATCGCAGTCGATTGCTATCCCTGTATCATGTAAGCTATCTAAATTTTATTTAACACTATTTCATCTACCATCATCACCCATATGAAGTGTCATAAGATTTACAAGTTAGACTAAGCGTTCTACTATTTGTAAATGAAAGATATAGTTTCACCAGTTTACATATTGAAAATAAAGTTTCAATAGTGTGTGCGTTAGAAATAAAGCTTTATCTGTTTGTATGTTAGAAACAAAATAAAGTTTACAAGATAAAAAGTAAAGTTTCACCACTTTACAAGTTAAAAAATAAAGTTTCAATAGTGTATGCGTTAGAAATAAAGGTGTAACTGTTTGTAAAAATAAGATCGCAAGATTTACTAGTTTACAAGTTAGACTAAGTGCAAATTAAAAATAAAATTATAACTGTTTCAAGAGTTTACAAGTTAGAAATAAAGTTTCAATAGTGTATGCGTTAGAAATAAAGTCTTAGCTGTTTGTATATCAAAATAAAGTTTCAAGAGTTTACAAGTTAGAAATAAAGTTTCAATAGTGTATATGTTAGAAATAGAATGAAGTTTCACCAGTTGGCAAGTTAAGAATAAAGTTCTATCTGTTTATATGTTAGAAACAAAATGAAGTTTCACCAGTTTACAAGTTACGAATAAAGTTCTATCTGTTTAAGTTAACAAGTTAAAAATAAAGTTTCAATAGTTTGCAAGTTAAAAATGAAGTTTCAATAGTGTGTATGTTAAGAATAAAGTTCTATCTGTTTATATGTTAGAAATAAAATGAAGGTTCACCAGTTGGCAAGTTAAGAATGAAGTTTTATCTGTTTCTATGATAGAAATGAAACAAAGTTTCAACCGTTTACAAGTTAAAACTAAAGTTTCAATAGTTTACAAGTTAAGAATAAAGTTTCAATAGTGTGCACGTTCAGAATAAAGTTTTATATGTTTGTATGTTAGAAATAGAATGAAGTTTCACCAGTTTACAAGTTACGAATAAAGTTCTATCTGTTTGTATGTTAGAAATAAACATCTATCTGTTTATATGTTAGAAATAGAATGAAGGTTCACCAGTTTACAAGTTAAGAATAAAGTTCTATCTGTTTATATGTTAGAAATAAAATGAAGTTTCACCAGTTTACAAGTTACGAATAAAGTTCTATCTGTTTGTATGTTAGAAATAAAGATGTAACTGTTTGTAAAAATAAGATCGCAAGATTTACTAGTTTACAAGTTAGACTAAGTGTAAATTAAAAATAAAATTTAAACTGTTTCACGAGTTAAAGCGTTGATGCAACGATGAACAATTAATAAGCTGAAAAGTTTTAGATTCACTTTAACATTACCATATGTTTACAGATAGAAATGTATCACAGCAAAGCTACTTCATGAGTTAGTTTGCCAGGAGTGTATCATCTCAAACTTTTACTCCGACTGTGGAACATTGATTTCCATGATGAAGATTTAAATAGTTAGATTCGATGACGAACAAGATTTACTAGTTTACAAGTTGGACAAAGCGTTCTACTATTTGTAAATGAAAGATATCATTTCAACAGTTTACCAGTTAGAAATAAAGTTTCAACAGTCTACAAGTTAAAAATAAAGTTTCAACCGTTTACAAGTTAAAAATGAAGTTTCAATAGTGTGTATGTTAAGAATAAAGTTCTATCTGTTTATATATCAAAATAAAGTTTCAACCGTTTACAAGTTAAAAATGAAGTTTCAATAGTGTGTATGTTAAGAATAAAGTTCCATCTGTTTATATGTTAGAAATAAAATAAAGTTTCACCAGTTTACAAGTTAAGAATAAAGTTTTATCTGCTTGTATGTCAGAAATGAAATAAAGCTTCACCAGTTTAAGAGTTAAAAATAAAGTTTCAATAGTGTGTATGTTAAGAATAAAGTTCTATCTGTTTATATGTTAGAAATAAAAATGAGGGTTCATCAGTTTACAAGTTAAGAATAAAGTTCTATCTGTTTGTATGTTAGAAATAAAACAGAGTTTCAACCGTTTACAAGTTAAAAATAAAGTTTCAATAGTTTACAAGTTAAGAATAAAGTTTCAATAGTGTACATGTTAAGAATAAAGTTCTATCTGTTTATATGTTAGTAATAGAATTAAGTTTCACCAGTTTACAAGTTAAGAATAAAGTTCTATCTGTTTATATGTTAGAAATAAAATGAAGTTTCATCAGTTTACAAGTTAAGAATAAAGCTGTATCTGTTTGTATGTTAGAAATAAAACAAAGTTTCAACCGTTAACAAGTTAAAAATAAAGTTTCAATAGTTTGCAAGTTAAAACTAATGTTTCAATAGTGCGTATGTTAAGAATAAAGTTTTATCTGTTTGTATGATACAAATAAAACAAAGTTTCAACCGTTTACAAGTTAAAAATAAAGTTTCAATAGTTTACAAGTTAAAAATAAAGTTTCAATAGTGTGCATGTTCAGAATAAAGTTCTATCTGTTTATATGTTAGAAATAGAATGAAGTTTCACCAGTTTACAAGTTAAGAATAAAGTTCTATCTGTTTATATGTTAGAAATAAAATGAAGGTTCATCAGTTTACAAGCTAATAATAAAGTTTTATCTGTTTGTATGTTAGAAATAAAACAAAGTTTCAACCGTTAACAAGTTAAAAATAAAGTTTCAGATGAAAATGAAGTTTCAATAGTGTATATGATGGAAATAAAGTTTAAGCGCTTTGTGCGTTAGAAATAAAGTTTCAACAGTGTGTACGTTAAGAATAAAGTTCTATCTGTTTATATGTTAGAAATAAGAATAAAGGTTCACCAGTTTACAAGTTAAGAATAAAGTTTTATCTGCTTGTATGTCAGAAATGAAATAAAGTTTCACCAGTTTAAAAGTTAAGAATAAAGTTTCAATAGTGTGTATGTTAAGAATAAAGTTTTATCTATTTGTAGGTTAGAATTAAAACAAAGTTTCAACCGTTTACAAGTTAAAAATAAAGTTTCAATAGTTAACACGTTAAAAATAAAGTTTCAATAGTTAACACGTTAAAAATAAAGTTTCAATAGTGTATATGTTAAGAATAAAGTTCTATCCGTTTGTATGTTAGAAATAAAAATGAAGGTTCACCAGTTTACAAGTTAAGAATAAAGTTTCAATAGTATGTATGTTGAGAATAAAGTTCTATCTAATTATATGTTAGAAATAAAATGAAGTTTCGCCAGTTTACAAGTTAAGAATAAATTTTATCTGCTTGTATGTTAGAAATGAAATAAAGTTTCACCAGTTTACAAGTTAAAAAATAAAGTTTCAATAGTGTGTACGTTAGAAATAAAGTTTCAATAGTGTGTATGTTAAGAATAAAGTTTTATCTGTTTGTATGCTAGAAATAAAACAAAGCTTCAACCGTTAACAAGTTAAAAATAAAGTTTCAGATTGAAATAAAGTTTCAATAGTGTGTATGATGGAAATAAAGTATAAGCGCTTTGCGCGTTAGTAATGGACAAAAGACCGTTCCAGGACACCATAAAATCAAAAAAATTAGTACTTTTAAAAACGACATAAATTTATGAATTTAGTCCCTTTTTCAGGTTTTTAAGACCTAAATTCATGAATTTAGTCCATTCAAAAAGTACCATTTTTTCAAAAAATGGTATTTTTAAAAACGACATAAATTCATGAATTTGAACCCTTTTTCAGGTTATGAAGACCTAAATTCATAAATCGGCTAAAGCCAGAGGAGCTTCGCTCCGATTTGGGCGTTTTTAAAAATACCCAATTTTTCAAATTTTTCAAAATCTCAAATTTGTGATTATGACATTTCACCCCCAAAATCATGACCGTTCCAGGACACCGAAAATCATAAAAGTTAAGAATCTCAAATTTGAGAATTACAATTTTCACCCTTAAAATCATGACCGTTCTAGGACACTAAAAATTATAAAAGTTGAGTATCTCAAAATTTGAGAATAACAATCGGGCGAAGCCCTAGAACCTTCGGTTCGATTTTCATTGCTTAAATCATGACCGTTCTAGGACACCGAAAAAAATTATAAAAGTTGAGAATTTCAAATTCATGAATTTTATCCATCTTTCAGGTTTTTAAAATATATCATGTGACTAGCGGGACATCGGAGATGTCTTCCAGGGCTTCGCCCGTTAAAAATATTTCTTTAAAAATGGATGAAACAAAAGTGGATGAAACAAAAGTGGAAGGAACTTCAGAAATGGAAGGAACTTCAGAAATGGAAGGAACAAAAGTGGAAGGAACTTCAGAAATGGAAGAAACCTCAAGAATATATCCTTCGTTATCTCAATTAAAAATAAGTGAAATGGTTCTCAATTATTATTAAGATTAGAGCACTATGATAAATTAAGAAGACGCAATTATTACTTAGTCATTCTTCGTTATTGTATGCTCAACATTATTTAAAGTACTAATTGTGTGAACTAGAAGATCATTGTAACTCATAAACTCAAAATTATTCAATGAACCCGTACACTGCCTGATAATTGAAGAGAGAGACAGAGATTGAAGAGAGAGAAACGTCTAGCAGCTTTCCCCTAAAATTATCATGCTATATCTTGTCATTTCAATTTACCCATCGGTAAACTTTTGACATTTCAACTTACGCGTGCGTAAAGTTTTGACATTTCAATTTACCCCTACGTAAATTATTTTCAGAATCTGTTTTCAAAATCTATTTTCAAAATCCATTTGCAAAGTCTATTTTCAAATTCAGTTTTAGAAATCGATTTGCAAAATTCATTTAGCGTTTGCCAAACACATACGGGTAGTAAAGTACTTCCCATTGTGAAGACATGAATAGATTAAGCACATAAGAGTGCATTGACAATAAAAGCAAATGACAATAAAATTCTTCTTCTAAATTTAGAACGCATAGACGGCGACATGCGGGATAGTTGTTATGACAATTTTAAACAATCATTTTAACGATGAAACATATTTTACAAATAAAGTTCATGAAGAAAATTGAAATATATAAAACAATATAGATTAGAATCGGCTAAAGCCAGAGGAGCTTCGCTCCGATAATTATAATATAATCATTTCAAAATCGAATAAGTAGTAAGGAAAGACATCATTAGAGAACAGTTTTAAATCAATACCCCTCCCTTCTGTCTTCTAGGGATCCCTTAAGAAATTTTTTTTATTATAAAATGAGCAACATAAATGAGTTTTTTAAATTATATGGAACACAAACGACAACGAATTTCGACCTAAAGAAAATCGCAAATGAATTAGGAATAAAGAATTTTCATGTTCTAATGAGAAACGAATTACAATTCCTAAAAAATAGGCCATCAGGAACCTTCAGTTCCCGGAACAAAGTTCCATCAATAACTGTAAATTTCATAACGAATCTTCACACTTCAGACCAAAACGGCGTACATTGGTCAGCAGGTATCTTTAGTAAAAACGGAGATAATTATTATTTTGACTCATACGGGCTTCCACCTACAAATGAAGTAAAAGAATTACTTGGAACGGGAACATACAATACGTTTCAAATTCAAAACCGGGAACAACTTATTGTGGACAATTATGTCTTTATGTTTTATTTAAATTACAAAAAGGAGTACCATTTCTAGATATTATGTTAGAGTTAAACAATCTATAACTCAAGCGAAGCTAGCTAAAGCGCCACCTAGAGGTTAAAGCTCTGTTTTCTGTAATTCATTTTGATAAAAACGGCCTCTGATATTCTCATTATCTAAATCTTTAATTTCATAAGTAATCGGATAACTTTGATTTATTTTGCAAACTTCAAATATTTCTTTAGTCCAATAGCCAACAAAGCCTTTTTCAAATTTATTCTTATATTTAAATATTCTAACTCTATCTCCAATTTTAAATTTCGGCTTAAGTTTCTGCAAATTCGGATTACTCTCATTCGAATAATTATTCTCGAATATTTTCTTTCGTATTAAATCAGGGTCGTCAGAAGCATTCTTTGGGGTTTCTTCAATACCTGAATGAACTTTATTATTGTACTGCTCTACAATTCCTGGTAATATTTTTAACCATTTCTGATTTCCTTGCTGAGTAAATTTCTTGAAAATTTTATTTTTTAACGTCCGATTGAATCTTTCTATCACTATAGCTTTTCCTGCGTTTTCAGTTGAATAAACAGTTTCAAATAGTGGCTGAACGTTTCTGTTATAAAATTCCGACCCTTTATCAACAAACAATTTTTTTGGCTTTCTATTACTTTCTTTAAAGATTTCTTCAAACGCATATTTAACTGAAAGACCACTTTTATTTTTTAAAGGCTTTACCCAAGCATATCGTGTATATAAATCTATAACGGTCAATGCGTATTTGTAGTCAGACTTTGTCTTAGAACCTTCGGTTCGGTCCCTTTCATTCGGCATATGAATAAGATCAGCACTCCAAATATCATCTTTATTAAATACTTTTACTTTTAATAAATATTTAGGCTTTCTATATTCTTTATGAATTTCAGATGCATAAACGTCTGAATTATGATTTTCATTTAAACCCTGACCGAATAATATTTTAGCTTGTAAAGCTTTCTTAACAAACATTCTTTCAATTTTTTCTCTAAATGTAGGATTCTGAATACTATCTAATTCTTGAATCATCTTCTTATCAGCTGCATGACGAGAACTTAGATCATGATTTCGATAAGCTAAATCATGCCTGTAAGCGGCGGCATCTACTCTATTTATTGGTTCTTCACCTGGTTTCGGATTATTATTCTCATCTAGTCTTATATCTAATCGAGTTCCTGGACCAGTATATGAATGACCAGGAAGATGTTTTTCTTTCGAATATTTACTCCAAATAAAGCCAGGAAAGTTTTCTAATGTTTTTTGTATATCACCACCGAAGTGGTGTGGAACTTTGTTCTTGTCACCTCCAATATGCTGACAGTTTGAGTTTTTATTTTTGTTTAATAGATAATTCAATAAATCTAAATTAGAAATTTTTAATTTAATTAAATTTTCGGAATTTTTAGTATTCATTTTAAAAAATAAAAAAAATTAAGAAGATAAAAAAAATTGTTTTACCGA